>CM052542.1:147615805-147672207 GCA_028533065.1 Trachops cirrhosus | reverse complement strand
GTGTGTTACGTGAGGGTTGGGGGCTCTGCTGGGCTCATCACACTGCTTGGCCGTAGGTGGCCCAGGGGACACTCGGGGGACCCTGTGGGTCCCGGGCTTGGAGTTTCCACCCCAGCTCTGTGGAGAAGCTTGAGGAAGTAAACCACATTCCTCAGAAAGTCCGTTTATGTTTCCTGGGAAAAGACTTGGAGCAAATTTGCTCCTCAGGGGAATCGTTCGTTGATGTTTGTTCTTTCTTTGTCACTCTCTTTACGGGGCTGGAAGTAGATACTGTGTATTTTAGCTCATTTCAGGGGTAGTCACTCTTCAAATTTTGCCAGACGTACTTAGCAAAGTCTAAAGTTAATATTTTAACCTAGTTTACTAAGCTTTCTTTGTAAGAATGTCAGTGCATCATTGAAGGTTTTGTATAAAAACAGTAAAAATGTGGGATTTTGAACTTAAGTCTTAAAACATCTCTGAAAGGATTTTCCTTCCTGCTGGCATGGAAGTCTTTGCCCAGCAGGAGAGGGACGTCCTGTATGCTGGTGCCAGGGCCCTGTGCCGAGAGGGCACCGGGCCCCCAGGGGTGGCCAGCCTCCTGGGCGGCTGGCTCCCCAGGTGCCGCCCGCGGCAGCTCTCTGGGCTGCATCGGAGGGTCCACACTTGGTCTCCCCCCGGGCCTTTTCAAGCCTCTTGCGGCATTTGCCTTCGCTTTCCGTTGCTCTTCTGGGAGCAGCGCTTTCTCAGCCGGGTTCCCAAACACCCCCTGGCCCAGGACCCTGGCTCGGCCCCCACTCAGCTGCAGCTCACAGGCAAATAGTTACACAGAAGGGTGTTTCAATGCTGATGTGGTTTGCCCCCCTGACAAGACAGGGCTGCGACTCCCACCCAGGGGACTGCAGGTGATGCGACCCCTCCCACCGTTCATTCGGGAACACCTCGCAACTGCTTATCTGTGGGGGAAGCACCGGCAAGTTCTCTGCCCACAGCTGTCCATCGGGACGGAGCTTGGCGTTCAGCTGAGGCCATCTGGCAGCTTCATGGCATCTAGGGGAAAAGTGAAAGTACAGCTGGTGACTGGGACACTGTCCCCGCATTCTCCTGTTGTCAAAGCGCAGGGTTTCTGGGGAAAGGCCAGTGCTGGCTGTTGCCCCAGCCCGATCAGAGAGTCTGGGGATGGCAGCCAGCTTCACCACGGACAAGTCCTGGGGACCTGCTGCCTAGTCTGCCAGGTGGAGAGGTTAGCCCCTGCCAGAGGAGGGCAGGGGGGCGGGGTGGGGGCGGGGAGTTCCTCAGGGTCGGGGGACAGGGAAGAGTTTTCCTTACAAGGCGGCTTTCTGTAGCCCCTTGATATTTTTAAATTGAGATAGAATTCATATATAAAATTTATCATTTTAAAATGTACAAGTCATTGGTTTTTGGTATACTCAAAAGGTTGTGCCACCATCACCACGGTCAAATTCCATGGTGATGAGAACATTTTCGTCACCGTAAAAAGACACCCCACGCGCACTAGCAGTCACTCCCAGCGTCCGCTCCCCCCAGGCTGCGGTTTTTCCCTGCTCTGCCTACCAGTTGCCAGTGGCACCGGTGCAGGCCAGGGGCAGAGTCCTGGAGCCTCCGGGCTGGCGTGTGGGAGAGGGAAAGGCCTGGACGATGGAGACTGGCCGTGTGACTTCAGGGAGATGCTTTCCCTCTCTCTGCCGTGGTTTAATGTTTAAATGAGCATTCGGCCATTTTCTTAACAGTGGTTGGACCAATTTGATGAGGATGGCGGCGGTGGTGGTGATGGTGATGATAAATAAAATGTACTGTTTTTATAAATAATTTATGGAGTGCTCACCAGGCACCGGGTTTTATAGACCTTATTTATTTGCGCATTATTTTCTAGCAGTCCTGTGAAGTGTCTCACTCACCTCCGCCATCATGATTCCCTCCCCCACCCGTTTCCCAGGTGAGCCACTCACCTGGGCCAAGCACCTGGGAAGTGGCCACGCTAGGGTGCGAGCCCAGGCTTTCCTGACTCTGAGCCTCTGTGCTGTCAGTAGCTCCTCCCTCCCGCTGACCTTTGGATTTGAAGAATCTTGGCTTTAGAAATGGAGAGCCCAGGTCAGCCCCAGAGCCCAGGAAACACAAGCCACAGGATCTGCTGTCTGCTGAGCTTGGAGGCGGAGACAGGAGCATGGGAGAGCCCTGTGGCTGTGACCTCCTGACCCCCTGACCCCCTGACCCCCTGACCCCCTCCACACTTTCTGCTCATCTGTGAACTGCGGAGTTAGAGAACATCTCTCTGTGGGCTCATCTTTCCAGAGATACGCACCTGTGTGAGACCCGGCGTCGGGTCTAGTAGCGGAGTGCAGGCTCCGCATCGGACAGCTGCACGTCCAGCGGGACGGCTCCCGACGGTGGGGGCTTCTTACTTCACCTTCTAGGCTTTGTTTGCTCATCTGTAGGATGGGAATAATGACAGTGCCTCCCAGCCCCCTGACGCAGCAGGGCCCCATGGACTGCACCCGTAAAGCTCTTAGCTTGGCTTGAAGATCACGTTTGCTGAGTGCCGGCCACGATAGCTTTCCCGGTCGGTTTCCGGGTTTGTACATTTCTGATCGTTTCCGATTAATAATTTGAGTTTGAATAAACATGCAAAAGAGCCTGAAGTAAAAAATAGACATAAGCACTTGACCTCATGAAGGAATTTAGCAAGCAGCAGGTGGTGCTGTGGTTAATTTATTTATGCATTGCCTCCTTGGTTCATTGGCCCACGGTGACAGAGGCCCTGAGGACACGGGCTCCCACTTCCCAGAGGGAGAAGGTGTGCCCCGGGAGAGGCGAAGGAGCTTCTCCAGGCTCCTGAGGGTCCACACCTCTGGCGTTATGTACCTGCCACACCCGTGTTCTGCTCTATCATCAGAAGCCATTTTATTTTCCTTACTTTCCTCTGAGAACAGCAGCCAAAGAGCCCACTTCGGCTTCGCTTCTGTTCTGAACTGCCCTGGTTCTGAGGAGGCATACCCTTGACCCTCTGGCTCAAGCTGGCTGCCCCGCCTGAACATGGGGGTGTTGTGTCCTTAACCTGGGCCCCCACAGGAAACCACTCCTCACCCCCAGACCCAGAGCTTGTGCTTTTAGCACAAAAGGTCACAGGGCGACAGCTGACATTGGTCTTTTGGCCCCGGGAAGGAAGATGCCAAGGCCTTTCCTGAGGGTTCTTGCCCTCCTCATATGGCCTTGGGAGCATTTTGCGTCTAAAAAACCCCAAAATTGGTGTGTCCTGGTCCTTAAAGGGACCCTGCTTCTCTGCAGGGCCAAGCTCTGGTTTCTCAGAGCAAGAAGGGGCCCAGCCATGGTGGTGGTGGTGGTGGGGGTACAGCCCCCTCCTCCGCCTCCACTGCAGCCCCGGTTTTCCCCGGGGAAAGTCTAGGTTGGGCTGGACCACTCCTCAGAGTGGGGGCCAGTGGGTGGCTGGTGCCCCCTCTGCTGTCCGAAAGGGGCCTGGGGATAGAGCCAGCAAAATTCAGAGTCCTTCCAGGGCTGTTTAGATCCATCCCAACACCTCAGCCCCAGGAAAGCCTGCTGGGCCTGTACCCCTTCTCCCCCTGGAGACCCAGGTCTGGAACATTCCCAAGGTTTCCATAGTCCAAACTGTATGGGTTTAGTTCTTATCGGTTTCATCATTCCTTTGACAAATGTGTCTGGAGGGCCTGCCCTGTGCTCTGTGTAAGAAAAATACAGTCAAACCTTCAGAACTAGTTCTGAAGTTCGGTGGCTTGCCCTGTCTGTACTCATCCCGTTTTGACGAGAAAAAGGTTTCAGCTCTTGCTCGGGACTCCTTGCGCCTGCTAGAACTTGTGTGAGTCGCGATGCTGCCCCACAAGAGAAAGTGTTTCGGCACTCGTGGCTTGGCTTGCTCCAGACTCGTGGGTTTCGGCACTCAACGTGAGTTCTGGAAGGAGTTACCATCGTCGAGTACCGAGGTGCCACTGTATGCCTTGCCCCCCTGAAGCTAGGAAGCTAGACATGTACCCGGTACATTAAAATAGCAACTCCTTTGCTATGGAAGATTTAAAACATTCAAAAGTAGGGCAAAGAAAGTATTGAACGCCCAGGAATCTCTCACCTTTCTTCAATTCTTAGCAATGTGCCACCAGTCTTGTTTAATCTCTGCCCCCTGCATTATTTTGATGCAAATCCCAGGCATCATTGTTCCTTTTTAAAAAAAATTTCTTATTGTATTTTTTTATTACCATTTAGTCCCCTTATATCACCCCCTGCAATCACCACACTGTTGTCCATGTCCACGAGTCCTTTTCCCTCAGCCCCTCCACTTCCAGCCCCCGCCCCTTAGCTGTCACCTGCTCTCTGTGAGTCTGTCTCCGTTTTCCTTGTTAGTTCAGTTTGTTCATTAGATTCCACATATGAGTGAAATCATACCGTATTTGTTTTTCTCTGCCTGGCTTATTTCATTTAGCACAATGTTCTCCAGGTCCATCCATGCTGTTGCAAAGGGTAAAACTTTTTTCTTTTTTACAGCTGGGTAGTATTCCATTGTGTGAATGTCCCATAGTTGTTTTACCCACTCATCTGTTGATGGGCACTTGGGCTGCTTCCATGTCTTGGTGAGTGTAAATACTGCTGCAGTGAACATAGGGGTGCTTATGTTCTTTCGCATTAATGTTTTGGGTTCCTTCATATATTCCCAGAAGTGGGATCACTGGATCAAAGGCAGATCCATTTTTAACTTTTT
Source organism: Trachops cirrhosus (assembly GCA_028533065.1). Taxonomy (NCBI): domain Eukaryota; kingdom Metazoa; phylum Chordata; class Mammalia; order Chiroptera; family Phyllostomidae; genus Trachops; species Trachops cirrhosus. The sequence continues at coordinate 147,667,481 of CM052542.1, read as the reverse complement.
GAACTATCTCCATACTGCTTTCCACAGTGGTTGCACCAGTTTGCATTCCCACCAAAATTTTAAGAGGGTTCCCCTTTCTCTACATCCTCACCAGCACTCATTTGTCGATTTATTGATGATTGCCGTTCTGACAGGTGTGAGATATCTCATTGTTGTTTTAATTTGCATTTCTCTGATGACTAGTGACATTGAGCATCTTTTCATGTGTCTGTTAGAGGTGTCTGTTCAGGTCCTTTGCCCATTTTTTAATTGGGTTGTTTGTGTTTTGTCATTGAGTTTTGTAAGTTCTTTATAAATGTTGGACATTAACCCCTTATCAGATCATATTTTTCATCTGTAAATATTTCAGAATGTATGTCTAGAGAATGACTCTTAAAAACTTCATAACTACACTATTAACAACAATGCCTTAATATTGTCAATATCTGGTCAGTGTTTATGTTTCCAGCGGTCTCGTAAATGCAGTTTTTTCTGTTCATTTGAACCGTGATTTGTTAGAGGTCCGTGCACCGTGATGGCTGCAGTTGTTCCGTGCTTTAAGCTATGGCCTTCAGTCTCATGGCAATCAAGGTGGCCTGGGAGCTCATTAGCAATGCAAATTTTCTGCTGTCCCAGACCAATTGGAGGAGAAACTTTGGGGGTGGGGCCGGCAATCTGATTTAACAAGTGCTCTGGGTGATCCTGATGCACTTTAAAGTTGGAGAACCTCTAATCTATAGTTTCCCCTCTGTCTCCTCCATATTACGTGTGTGTGTGTGTACACGTATACATATATATATGTTGTTGTTGTTAAGTTTTTTTATTGGAGAAACCTGGATGTTGTCCTTAGCGTTGCCTCCAGTCTGGGTTCTGCCCAGCACAGATCTCAGCACAGATGAACAAGTCCCTCTCTCCTCTGTTGCAGGAAAGCAGGCAAGGTGCTCCTCCCCCCAGAGAGGGCTGACTTTTGGAGGTGCGTTCCCTGGAGGATAAGGCAGATGTGGGGTCCCCTCCAGGCAGGGGGACCGTGTGAAGGCCTGGAGGCTGGGTCAGGTGCAGATGTTCCAGGGCCCGTGAAACAATTTGGTCTGGCCAGGGCTGGGGGGAGTGGAGAGAGATGCGGGTGCAGGGGGAGGCCTGCGGGACCTCTAGGGGCCTAGGCCCGGCAGTGTGCTGGGCTTCTTCCTGTGGGGGATGGGAGTCAGAGGCCCTAGCGAGGCTGAGTAACGTGAGCAGACTTCAGTTCCACCAGATGGCTGTGACTGTGGTGGAGCATGGCTGGGAGTGGGGCAGGGAGCCTGAGGGGGGAAGCTGTGCATGAGCCCAGGTAAGGGTCCGCAGGATCTGACCTTGCAGAGGATCAGGGGAGTATGAGACGTGCCAGGAATCTCTTTGAGGAGGAACAGGACTTGGGGATGCAATGAGAAGGGAGGGAGGGAGAAATGGAGAAAATCTCCTGTCTGGGAGCCTTGGTGGTTGCCCTGAGCAAAGGGGCTACACTGACCAGAGGAGACCTCTGAGGAGAGAGGCAGGTCTCTGTGATTTGAGAGCTGATCCCTCATTGCTAGAGGGCACTCCACGTGTGTTACTGATACACCAACTCATTATGAATATACTGCCTCAGGTGGGAAAGACCTCAGAGCCCTCCAAGTCTGGATCATTACTGAGTCTACTTTGGAGCACACATAAAAACATCTACCCATTCATCCACCCACCCATCTATCCATGCACGCCTGCATCCGTCCTTCCTTCCATATGTCCATTCATCCACCCAGCATTTATCGAGTGCCTATGACATGTCAGGAGCTGAGGAATCAGAGATGAAGGAAGAAGACATGATCCTGCCCACATGGACCCAGAGTCCATGGAAGAGAAGCCAGGTGGACAGAAGTATCTTAATGCTCTATGTAGGGTGAGCTGGTGAAGTCCCTCCAAATGCTGGGTGCACATGGTCAGGGGCCTCCAGTTTGCTGAATATAATTCATGAGAATTAGTAGGAAGACCTATGGAAACCATTTTCTCATCTCCCCCAACGGTTGCCTGGACACACATGTGCATGTGAAGCCGTGGTTAAGACAGTCTGTGACCTGCCCTCCCCACCATCTGGGATGGCAGGGGCTTAGGGACCTCACGGTCTCTGGGGCATCTCATTTCCTAAACCGTCTGGGGAGAGTGGTAACCGGAAGATGCTGCCCAGGGTCAGGATGGGCCAGGCACCGCCCCCACTCTGGCCGTGCCTGCTGCGGTGGTTTCTGCCCTTGCAAATGCTCATTTCCATAATTATTATTTAGCGTTTGGAGAGCAGCTGTTTCACACTCAGCGTTCTTTGTAGCCAGGAGGGTCTCCCAGTCCATGCAATACAATTTCCATTTACTCTCAACCATGATGATTAAAAAAAAAATCCATAAATTATTTACTGAAATGGAAGTTCAGCTTACAGTAATAATGCATTAGTTCAGCTAGCCATGCAGCCTGTTATAGGGCAATAAAATTTTTTTATTTTCCTTTTTAAAAGGTACTTGCCAGTAACCTACACATGACCTTGAGCTGATCAATTTTCAGAAACGACACTGCAGGGAGGGTGCGTAAGGAGAGAGAATTGGAGAGCTTTTTCCGTGAGCCCGATTTCAGGCGAGTCAGCAAATACCGGTCATGTCAGAGCCAGAAGGAGAAGAGGAATGAAAATGTATTTTGCATTTTTTTAAAGCGCAGGGACCAGACCTTAACAATCCTTCTGGGATGGGCCATTTATTCGGTAGACGCACACCTCTGAGAGTCAGCAAGGAGGCCCACTCGGAAAAGCTGGGGCGTCACCACAGCTGACGCCACCTGTCCTTTCACAGGGGCCTGGAGCCTTGTAGAACAAAGGCAGGCCAATGGTTCGGTCTTCATCCTTTAAAACGTTCCATTTATGGAACAAGATCGATTTTATGTATCTCAGAAGGTCTGTGATTGTGCTCATGGCCATTTGCTGACTAATGTCTCCAGCAGAGAAGAGCAACAAGCGAGTTCCTGAATTATGGCTGTCTTTCACGGACTCTCGTCAAGACTGTTTTTTATTTTGGGAACATTTGCGTTGATTAGAGCCAGTCGAGCCCGTCGCAAATGAAATGGGCCTTGAGTTTTACGCGCCTCACACGTTATAGCAGGAGCCCAGCAGAAGTCTGCCTTTTCATTCTTATGCGGCAGAGGCAAGTGGTGGGTTTTACCCTAACAGCTAAACTCATTCCTCCTCAGCTGCCTGGTTCGGGGTTCTAAAAAAAGTCCCGTGGCAAGAGACTTATACTTGTACGCATTTATATCCTCTACTTGGCTGCAAAAATATTTTCTTTTATTTCTGTACCCCCTTTGCTGCAAAAATTATTTTAAAAATGATGTATTCGGGGGGAGTGGGTGGGTCCTAAGCTAAGAGTCAACCTAGAAACAGCCTCATCAATTCATTTTCATATACACTACACTGAAAAAGCTGGCACGGTGAATACGCAAGGCAGAACTGATGTTAAATTAGCTCAAATTCATAGCAGGAGAGACCTGACAAATATTTGCTGTCGGTTTATCAGGAAGCGTCAGGGTCTTTTTTCTCCATGTAACCTTGATTGTTTGCATTCTTCAGATGGGCAGCGTTTTTCCAGTTTTCTGATGGGAAATCATCAAATCCCTCTGTGTTACTGCACATCAGGGTAACTTAGTCCTTGAAAGGTGAGATGCTTTGAGAGTCTGTCTGATCTCAGTGAAGCAGTAGAGTCAGTATTTCTTTAAAAACTCCCCGATTTTTTTGGCTTTGCCCTCGGCTACATTCCCTGGTAAAGCATTCGCCTTTCATTTCTTGTTTTTCCAGTCTCTTCTCCCCACCTCCACAGACGGGTCTTGATTTCTTTCCATTATTTTCCTTTTTGTCCTCCAAGCCTGTGCTCTAAAAACCTTCATTCTCTTCAGGCTTTGTTTTGCCTTTCTCTTCTCCTCCCGATGTGCCCAAGTCGGCCCATGAGCACTGAACTGGAATGTCGCATAGGTGGGAGCCGTCACGTGGCAGATGCTGTTGTACTGGCTTTATGGAGAAGCGTGCCCAGGGCCACAGCTCGTGGCGGTCGGAACTGCTTACAGTGGGTGACGGCCTCTGTGTGACTGTGGCCCGGACACAGCAGGTGTCCGTTGCACGTCTGGACACTTCCTGTAGCAGCTCTCTCCTGTCGTCTCTTAGCACAGATCTGTCAGATCTCCTGAGATCAACGTAATACTGTGTTTATTTCTCACCACTTACTTGTTGAATGGAAGTTCTCAGGCTTGGCTGGGGCTGTCAGGGCACCGAAAGCTTTCTGTACCCATCAGGGGCTAAAGTAGGTTTTTCCATATTCTTTTCCCCAGGAATTTTTGAGCACCACTTAACTCAATAAAGGAATACTAGCTTGAGAACAAAGTTGTCACTATAGGCTGTGTATGCCCGTGATGGACTGATGTACCTGAAGTGGTGAGTTGTCCTTGATTTGGGATGTGCAGAGCTGTAGATGTGGGTGTGCATGATATTCGTGCAGCTATAAAAATGTTACTCGGTACCTTCTCTGCAGATCAGTTTTAAATCATTGCACAGCATGGCTGCATTTTAATTTCTGATGGAAGAAGTCCATGAAGTTCAGTTGCTCCTTGGCCTGCTTGAGTGATCAGCAAGTCAAATGATTTATTTTGTGCTGGACAGAGACAGGGGGAGGGAAGCACAGGGAGAACCCCAAAGATCCTTGGTTCTTGCCCTCACGTATCCCAGAGTCCTCTGGGGCCCCAGGCCTGTGCGCCCAACACACGCTATTTTACAAGTCAGTGGACCATGCCCTGAGAGGGCTGAGTGATGGGATAATGAGAACCAAGCAGACAGCGGGTGGATGGTTCGTCTGCAGATAATAGCTTGTTTGCTAATTGCCAACACCAGATTTTCTGGGCAATTAGACATTTGGTTTCTTCCAAGACCTTCTGTGCAAATGTGGACACGTGGCCATAGGCCTTCCAGGTAGCAGGTGGAGAGAGGGTGGCTCCCAGGGCAGAATGGCATCTGCCTGCTGGCTGCCCCAGGGCCCGTGGGCGGGGCAGGCTTCTCCCCAGCAGGTGGAAAGGACCGGCTGGCTGGGCCCCTAGTGGAGAGGCCGAACGCGGCCCCCCCCCCCCGCCTTTGTGGAAGCGGCCGCCCTTGTGCTAGGAGGTCAGCAGAGAAGGTGGAGTTCAGCAGGCTGGTCCAGGAGCCCTGCTTACAGCTCCATTCGGCTTTCAGGAGCGCTGAGCTGTGGGCGCTAACGTTCGACAGGAATCGAAACTTGCTTCCCCGCTCGGATGTGCAAGTTGATTTTTCTTAATAAAAAATATTTGTTGTGGTAAAGTAAAAAATACGTGTTATATATAAAATGTAAAATTTGCCATTTTAAGTGTACAGATCAGTGGGATTCATTACAGGCAGCATTGTACAAGCATTACCACTATCTAGTTCCAAAATTCTTTCATTGCCCAAAGCAGAAATTTTACGCACCTCGTTCGGCCCTCCCCCCAACCCGTGGTAACCTCTGATCTACTTTCTGTCTCTCTGAATTTGCCGATAATAGATTTATATTTCGTATCAGTGGAATTATGCAATATTTGCCCTATTGTGTCTAGTTGTTTTACTTAGCATAATGTGTTCTAGACTCACCCATGTTGTGACATATATGAGAATTTTATTTCTTTTTATACCTGAATAGTGTTCTGTGGTATGAACACACTGCGTTTTGTTTATCCGTTCATCTGTTGCTGGGTGCTCGGGTTGCTTCTACTTTTTGGTTACTGTGAATGCAGTGACATTCACCTACAAGTACCTGTTTTGAATCCCCATTTTCCTTCTTTTCCATTTTCCTTCTTTTCTTTTAAAGATTTTATTTAAGAGAGAGGGGAAGGGAGGGAGAAAGGAGAGAAACATCAATGTGTGAGAGATCCATCCATCTCACATGCCCCCAGTTGGGGACCTGGCCCACAACCCAGGCATGCGCCCTGACTGGGAATCAAACCCGTGACCCCTTGGCTCCCAGGCCGACGTTCTATCCACTGAGCCACACCAGCCAGGGCTGAATCCCCATGTTCACTTATTTTGGGTAGATCGCTAGGAGTGGAATTGCTGGGTCCTATGGTGATTCTACACGTGACTTTCTGAGGAGCCACCAAACCCCTCCCGGTGGCTGTGCCATTTTGCACCCCCACCAGATACATGCAGGAGCTCCAGTCTGTCCACATCCCTGCCAACGTTGTCGTTTCTGTTCCTTCCTTCTGACAGCCGCGCAGGTGGGTGTCAGACGGCGTCTCCTCGTGGCTCGGCTTTGCATTTCTCCAGTGACGGCTGATGTTAAACATCTTTTCACGTGCTTTCCTTCCTCGGGGAAATGCCTGTTTAAGTCCTTTGCCCAGCAAGTTGATTTTTTTTTGCCCCTGCACCCTTCTCCCTGAGGTCGGAATTGAGCCTCATCCGAGGGGACCGTACGCCTGCAGAGAGGGGAGGTGGCTGTGCAGAACTGAAGCTTCACGTTCACTCTCTCACCATTCACTGCAGCCCCTCAGCCCGCTTGGCACCCACTGTCGTGATACCATGAGTTCTCGCAAAGCAGGAAAAACGAATCAGTAAGCGCGTGGGAGTAACCCAGGTGATGGACAGCAGAGGCAGAGGGGGCCACTCCCGGTCTCCTGTAGAAGCAGACCGGCCTTCCTCAGATACCTCACGCCCTCTGGGTGTCCTTGAACACGAGTGTTGTTTTAGCAGATCACGCACTGTTTTCCTCCCAGCTGCTAGGTCTGCGTACTGAACGGAGCAGTATTTGCAGAATGCCCGGATGGCGCCTGGCATGCGTAGGTGCCCAGGGTCCGGCACAGTCTTCGCAGTGGGACCGCACAGTTTCTGATGTGCTGCTCTGCTGGCCCTGCCAGTCCTGGGCAGTGGGCAGGGACAGCGGTGTGGAGCCTGCGGCACTGACCAGGGGCAGTGTGACTTCTCCTTGGGTGTGCACCCCTGGGGGGAGCCCCTGGGCTGTGTCGAGGTTTCAGAACACATGTCTGGGCCTGAGTAATAGCAGGAGCGGCAGGGCAGTCGGCAGAATGATGTCGGTGCTTCTTAGCTGTTGGCCCTTCTCCGGTTTGATCTGGAATCTGTTGTGGGACCCCACCTTCGGGGTCCAGGAATGCCAGTCTGCCCGTCTTTGTGCTGTGGGTTCTCTTACAGGGTCACTGGAGAGGATGAGGCCTCTGTTCTGGCGGGGCCTCGTGCTGGAGAGAAGGAGGAGGCAATGCCTCCGCTAAGCAAGGAAGTGCCTTCTGGAAGGTGCACTCAGGTCCTGCGTTCCTACGATAGTGGTTGTTAATTTTGTGGGGGTGGGGTCCCACACCCCTGGGAACCTGAGCGCTGTGGATACTCCTCCAAGAAAATGCACATAAAGGTTTGCGCTTCCTCTCTGGGGGCTACTGCGTCTCTGGTCCATAATGGAGGCTGGGTTAAGAGCTGGCCCTAGAGAGGGCCGGAGCCAGAAGGAGAGGTGATTTGGGGACTGGGCAGCATTTCTGCTAAGTGGGAGGCACAGAGTGAGAGGTCTGCTGGTCCCTGGGAGAAAAAAAAAGTCTTTCATCAAGTTTCCAATACTAAATGCAAGGGGATGCGGACAGCTTCCCTTTCATGGCTGGGGTCAGCCGTGCCCACCACGTCTGCCAGCTAGCAAAGCCACGTAGCCCTGGTGCCTGCTCCCTGGGCCAGCCCCTCCCTCCTCTGAGGAGCTATCTTGTGTTTCTTTTTCCAGAGACGGCCCCCACGTCTGCATATTCATCTCCAGCCCGGAGTCTTGGGGACACAGGGATCACGCCTCTGTCCCCTTCCCATATCGTGGTAAGAAATGTGTACCCGTGTGTGGAAGTGTGTGCTGCTGACCTTTGGCTTCCTGGGCCTGTTCTCATGAGGCTCCTGGGCAGCCCCTCATGCTCGTGGGTGGAGATGAAATGGTGCTGACACTGGGGAGGTGCCGAGCCCTCCCCAGTCCTTTTCCCACCCTAGGCCTGGTGTGGCTGGGGCTGGGCTTTCCCACTGTGGGCCTGCCTGGGTGGGCAGCAGGAGCAGGCCCATGGGAGCAGCCCTTTAATGATGCGGGGCTCAGAGGGTGCAAGACACCTCCTCGGAAGGAAGCAGTCACATCCGGCTAGTGAGTCAGTGAGAGCCCGTGGCTTTGTCGACTGCAGTTCACTGCCACGTTCGAAAGCCTGTGGCTGTGTAATCGCTTCTACAACAGCTAGCCTGGGAGAGGAGGCCTGTGCAGGCATGTGCCCGCAGCAAGGGGGCTGGGGACTGGGCTGTGGCTCCCGCCCTGCCCCACCCCAAATGGGTGGATAGTGTGGGCAGCCGTGCAAGGGGCTTACATGGATCCAACCAGAGAAAAGGGCCGAAAGCACAGGGCGGCTTTGCACGAGCTGTTCAGATCCAGCAAGACCCCTCTGAGAAGGACGATGGAGCCCCCCTAGGGAGGGGCTCACGCTCATCCTGGTTTTCCCAGAACTGCCTGGTTTTACCTGGAAGGTGTTGCATCTTCACTCCTGGGAAGACTGAGAGGCCTGGCCACCAGTGGCCAGGTCCTGTGCACCCTGAACGTTCCCTGTAAGAGCTCCAGGGTCACCTTGGGCATGTGGCAATGAGGGGCAGAATGAGGAGAGGCCAGACTGGGGGGCTCTCACCCCCCGCTCTAACCAATGCACTCAGAACCCCAAATTGCTTGCTTTGATCATTTTTAGTTCTATGAGTGTTGAAACAAAAAGTCTACAGTGCTTTAAAAAAACAGCTTGGAAACCTGGAATGGTCTGGCCCAGTTCCTTGACAAAGAATGGCTCAGGGCCCTGAGGGGACAGGACCCACCAGAGTCCTGTGTGGTTATGATGGACCAGGCAGGGTCCCTGGTAGGAGGAGCCCTGCTCCCGGGCATGACACACCCTTGCAGGTGGAGTGGTTGCCTGGGAGGTGCCCAGGGCACGGCCAGTGAAGCCCTCGGCCAGTGGCAGGACGTCTGCACAGGGACTTGGGGGGACAGTGGGAGGAAGATCGTGTCATTCAGGGAGCCCCGGGCTTCCGGCCGTGATGATGGAGCTCACACACAGTTGATAAGGGAGTGGAGACAAGCTGAAGGCAGGTGCCCTTGCCCAGTGGGCGTGGCCCTTCCCTTAGGGGCACCTGCCTGTGCTGAGGCTGGCCTGCCCTCTCCACAGGGCTTGAGCCAGAATGCATACTGTCCTCTGTGGTGGCTGGGCAGGCTGGGACCACCTGGGGTATCTTCCTGAACTCCAGGTGTGGCCCCCCACCCTTCCCTTGTTCAATATATCTGCAGAACGATGCCGACTCGAACGTCTCGGAGCAGCCGACGTTTCTCGTGGTGGTGGCCATCGACTTTGGGACCACGTCTAGCGGCTATGCCTACAGCTTCACCAAGGAGCCAGAGTGCATTCATGTGATGAGGTGAGGGCTGTGGACCGGGAGGGGCCACTGTACCTGGGAGACTTGGTGGGGGGACGGGGGACCAGGAGGTGGATTAGTTCAAGGAGCAGGTGAATGGCACTTGGGTGGCTTCTGGATTCGGGCCCAACTCAGCCCAAACTCACTGTGCCACTTTGGGCAAGCCACTTTTGAGCTCCAGGCTCCAAATCTGTGGTCTTTAAAAGTGTCGGTTTAATTCCGGTTTAGTTGGTCTGGGGAGGGGCATGGGTGGCATATTTGAAACCTGTCCCGGGCGAGGTCAGCCTGCAGCCTGGAGGAGAGGTGCCCACTTAACAGGGTGTCTGTGGTGGACACTTACCGTGTGACCTTGAGCAATTGCTAAACCTTCCAAACCTGTGGAATGGGGGTGATTTCAATGCCTGCCTCGCAGGGCACTTGTGCAAAGTGCGAACGAAATGAGATTTCCGGTCAAGTGCTGAGCACGGAGCAAATCCAAGCAGGGAAGGTGCCAGTTCTTCCAAGTGAAGAAAAGCCATGGGATGGCAGTGGCCGCAGCAGAGAGCACTGTGCCTGAGAAAAAGCCAGTGAACCCCAAAGGTCCCCGGGCATTGGCCTGGGTCTCCCGGGGCGCGCTCTGTGCTGAGGACGCTCCCCGTCCCACCCCGTGCTCACAGCAGCCCCGCCAGCCCTCCCATCCACCCTCTCCACATGTGACCAGCTGCCTGTGAAGGTTCCGGTCTGTCCGGTGCCAACACCGGCTCCCCCCGTCCGGCCACGGCCTTCCCGCAGAGTCTTTGGCCCCTACCACCTTCCCAAACTCATTTCTTACAATCCCTATGTGTAAATACAATCTTCTCCTGTGCACGCTTGTTCTTTAACCCACACACTCATGCCCCGTGCTTGCCCACCTCTGAGCAGCCTATGGGTCCTCGCCTCCTTCAAGTCCAATTATCTGTCACCCTCCCAAGTCCCTCTTGAGCCCTGCGTTCTCCCTGCCCCACCAGCTGGCACTTCTGCCTTCTCTGGCCCTGGGGTGTTTCCCTGGGATTTCAAAAGAAGGTGCCATACCCTCTGCCTCCCCTTGGTGGCAGGCGATGGGAAGGAGGTGACCCTGGGGTGTCCAACCAGAAGACCCCGACCACCATCTTGCTGACCCCCGAGAGGAAGTTCCACAGCTTCGGGTACGCCGCCAGGGACTTCTACCACGACCTGGATCCCAACGAGGCCAAGCAGTGGCTGTACCTGGAGAGGTTCAAGATGAAGCTGCATACCACTGGGGTAAGCGAGCCTCTCCCCGTCCCCCGAGTCCTCTGCAGTGGACAGGGAGGGCTCCTCCGGGCTTGTGAGGGTGGGTCCTTCCAACCCAGGGGGCCCTCCGGTCTCTCCCAAGCAGAAATCCATGTCCATTTGCCTTGATTTCAGCAGTAACCTGGAGCACCCAGCACTTCCGTGGACTGCATAGCCCCTTCTGACGTGCATGCGGGCAGGGAGATGCTCAGCACATGTAACAACTTGTATGCCTTGGAAACTGACCAGTCAGAGTGGACACTGGCTGGAGCACAGCCCTGGGGCCTGGGGCCTGTGGACTCTGTGCCAGGAGATCCCCTTCAGTTGCTGGATTGTTGGGAGATCAGGGAACCCCGAAGGAGGGACTTGGGGATGGGGACATTTGCGGGGATAAGGGCAGTGGCTGTTAACTAACCAGTTCAGAAGTCATGACCGGCCCATTAACCCCCTGCCTGGGGAAGGGGGAAGCTCAGGAAGTCAGCTGCTCAGTGACCAGAGGCCCCACGCCCCCAGCATTGCCCCCAACATGCCCGAGTTCTGTGAGATGTCTAGGGCACCTAGGGCTTCTCCTTCAAGCTTCGTGGATATTTTCCTTAATTCTCAGTAGAGATTCAGGGTGGTGATAGTGTTTAGGACCAGGAGTCTGGGACAGACATCCTGGGTTTAAATCCTGCCTCTGCCACAGTCCAGATACTTAATCCAGGCCCCTAACCTCTCTGTGCCTCATTTTGCCCCATCTGTGAAATGGACGCACTGATGGTGCCTCCTTCATGGGGGTTTTGTAAGGATGGAAGGGACCAAAATACACAGAGCCCTAGAACCGTGCTGGTACTGCCTCGGTTCTGGTCGATCGCCAGCTCCTATCGCCGTTGCTTTCATGTGTCGACATTCCGTGCTTGCAGGTGACAAAACAAATATTAGGGGGAAACCTGGCAACACAGCCCCCCACTTTCCAGGGCTCTGTGCTCGTGGCGTGGTTGTCGCTCTGCGAAGCAGACCGGCTTCTGCTAGAACGGCACCCTTCCCACTTCACCTGACGGGGCTCGGGGCTGAATTTCAGCTTGCATGGGTGGACGCACAGGAACTTTTCCAGTTTGAATTTTTAAAATTCTGAGCCCGTGGCTTCCTGGTGCTCAGCCACGTTTCTGTGCCTGGGAGCCGCTGCGCAAAAGCTGGGGTGTCTTTACTGAGCATCAGGGGCAGGAAGTGGCTGGCTGGGAGGAGGGAGCTTGTGCAGATCGGTCAGGATGACGGCAGGCTTCACAGAGCTGCTTGATGCATCTTCACACTCCAAAGGCAAAACCTAATCACCCAGCCGGGACCTATCCGGAGGCCTTACTGATTCTTTTTTCTTGGTGGTAATGAGTCTGTTGGTTCCAGGATGCTCGGGGGCTTTCTCTGCCCATCCCCACTCTGCGGGGATGTTTCTTGTCATTTTTTAGTGACTTCAGTTCATACAGCATTTTGCAGAGCATCCTCCACCCCAAGGACTGCGCTCAGCCTCTGAAGGAGGGAGGGAGACAGTGATGCTGGGCTCCCAGCCGATCAGGCAGCAAAAGCCTTAAAATAGGAGCTTTTCTATTTTGGTGACTTGGCTGGCAGCTCATTGGGGAATGAAAGCTTCAGGTCTGTTTGGCATCATGCATGTTAGTGAGTTGATGTGATTATGTAAGCCTCTGCTGGGGTGCTCCTGAGGGCGACCCTGCATGTCCACGAGTGGAAATAGTACGCAAATTGCACTGGCAGTGGTGTCTGCTACCTTTCTCAGTTCCTGGGCTCTGTTGCTGCCCTGAAACCTGGCTCCCAGAGGATCTAGGGGGGAGAGAGAGAGAAAGTGAGAAAGAGAGAGAGAGAAAGAAAGAGAGAGAGAGAAAGGAGGGAGAAGGGGAGGTGGGGCTGAAGGGAACAGCCAGGGCCTCCCACCCAGGACAAGGAGTATACCTCCAGGCCAGGCCTGTTTTGGGGGGACACCCCATCCTAGTCTGCCCCTCAAACAGTGGGAAACACAGATATGGCTCACCAGCTTCCCCAGAACTCACTGTAGGCATTTTCAAAGCTAGAAAGCATGTCTCTCCTTTGCCTTCTTACTGTTTCATTCCTCTCTTCCTGGCAGGACCTCACCTTGGATACAGACCTGACAGCAGCAAATGGCAAGAAAATCAAAGCCCTGGAAATCTTTGCTTACGCCCTGCAGTACTTTAAGGAGCAGGCGCTGAAGGTAGGACATGTGGCAGTGCCTGGGGTGGGCGGTGCCTGTGGTGGGCGGTGCACTTGCCCCCGAGGGTACCTGGAGGGAGAGAGGGTAGGCTGTGCTCCTAACTGCTGGGGGGTGGGGTGGGGGCGGGGGGGGAAATGATGCGGCTACCATGGAAACGGTCTGGCAGGTCCTCCAAAGCCTAAACAGAGTCATCACGGGACCTGGCAGTTCCACTCCTTGGTGTATATCCAAGAGAAACGGGACCGCTTATTCACGCAAACACTCGTACATGAATGTTCGTAGCAGCACTGCTCGCAGTAACTACAAAGTGGAAACAACCCACACGTCCGTCGGTGGAGGGAGGGGTAACTGATGGGGTCTGTCCACGCAGTGGAATATTATTCAGCCATGAAAAGGAAGGCGTACTGAGCCGAGCTACCGCATGGATGGACCTGGAAATCATCATGCTGAGTGAGAGAAGCCAGACACAAAAGGTCACAGATTGTATGACCCATTTATATTCCATGGAGACAAAAAAATAGATAGTGGTTGCCAGGGGTGGGGAGAGAGGGACTGGGGAGTGGCTGCTGAAGGCTGTGGGTGATGGAATTAGGTAGTGGCACTATTCGCACGAATCGTATGAATATTCTAAAACTCACTGAACTGTACACTTTACAAGGGTGAACTTTTATGGCATGCGAAACACATCCCAGTTAAAAAAACGAAAACAAGGGCAGGAGACACGTGTAGCACCTGCGTGATCTTGGGCGAGGTGCTCAGTGTCTCCCACACCCACAATCCCGACCTGAAGGGGGAGGCAGGTAACTGTGCCTTGGGGTCATCTGATAATGAATGAAATAACAGCCCCGACGTGCCTTCCTCAAACCCGGCACAGAGCAAACACTTGGTGTAAGTGATTGCTGCTGCCCCTCCTTCCCCCACTCCTCCAGTCCCCACCGCCACCCCAGAACCAGGGAAGAAGCTGGCTCTGTGAGTAGCCCCCCGGGATCACCCTTGCCAAGGCTTGTGCGGTGGTGGCCCAGAACTCGGAAGGCGGCTGACTTCTAAGTGGAATAAAGCCGTCCACTCAGTGTCCCCTCCCGTGGGCGTGGCGCTGAGTGGGTGCAAATCGGGTGATTAAAGAGCCTTGTGTGTTGAGCTTTATTCAAAACCAATTGGGAACTTCAGAAGCATGTGGTATTATATGATCACTAGAAGAACCTAGTGAATTCCAGAAATGGAATGGAATAGAATAGAATAGGATGGAATGGAATAGAATAGAATTAGAGTAGAATTCTAGAAACAGGGCTAGAGGGAGACAAAGAAGAAGTAAGAACATGATACTGCTTTCATTTATTCAAGTACTTTATTTTTTTGGAACTTTTGAGATGCCAAATCCTGTGCACTTTCTGGCCATGTAGAAATGAACACAGTATGAAGGAGCATGCAGTCAGTCGTCAGTGGGTCGGCGTTGTGAGGGGTAACTGAGATTTCAGTGTTGGGAGCAGCAGGGAAGGCTTCCTGGAGGAGGCGGATTGGGGGCCTCCCTCAAGCACAGCTGGAAGGCCAGGTGTTTCAAGCTGGTGGAAGAGCACAGAAACAGTTCAGGGGAAAGGAAATGTAGCGAACAGCCATGGGAAGCAGGAAGTTTGGGGTTGGCAAAGGGCAAGGCTGGGGATACAGTGGAGCTGTGAGTGAGCTCGGGACGAGACTGTACAGAGCCTAGAATGCCAAGCCAAGGAACTTCTGGGTAGTGGGGAGCCATCAAAGGATTTCTAGCAGGGGGTAGAAACTTCTCCTTGGCCACAGGGTGGGTACTAGAGGGATGGAGACCACAGTGGTCCCGAGGCTGTCCCGAGGGTCGGGGACAGCCCTGTGGAAGCAGCCGACGCAGACCCTGCCGCAGGTTTGTTTGAGGCCCAAGGGCGAGGCCCTGAGTGAGACTCGGAGAACCGTGGGGTCATTTGGAGAACGTGAAAATGAAGAAGAAAGAGTGGGTCAGGGGAAGGGACGAAGTGGGTCTTGGAAGAAAATTCTACAAGAAAGGGAGAGGGGAGAGAGACAGAAAGGAAGGATGTGGGAGAGAGACAGGAAGGCAGGGGCGAGGTGAGGCGCTGGGACCTGGAGAAGGGAGAGCGCCCTCGTGCCCGGGGGGCAGCAGAGCAGAGCAGACCAGCAGGTGCCCCGAGAGGGGGACCACTGTCATCCTGAAGGGCACAGCTCCCAGAGGGAGGGCTCAGCGCGGGTGGCCCAGCGTGGGGGCCTGTCTGCCTGACCGCAGGTGGCAGGCCTGAGAAAGTTGAAGGAGCAGAGGGAGGCAGGATGCTTGGGGGCCCTGGATTTAGAGGAGGAGCCACGTGGAAAATTTAGGGCTTGAGAAAATCCATGACCCTGGGCCAAGTTGGCCAAGAAGAAAGGAACGAACAGCTCATCTCAGAAGGGAGGAGGCAGAAGGTCCAGCAGGGCCCCGGGTGGGTGGTTGCGGACTTGGCAGCTCAGCCTCTGGCTCGGGGACTGGCTAGCGCCTTCTCCCTGCAGGGAACGTGTGAAGAAACTCCAAGAGGAAAAGCTGTTTGGGGAGATGTACAGGAGCTAGGCCCTCCATGAGAGGGCCGACAAGTGGATTCAGAGGGGACTGTTGCGTGTTGGACCAGAGGAAGCGAAAGCAGATCTCAGAAATCCCACCCATGGTGTAGCCTCGTTCACGAAGGAAAGCAAGCGGAAGGGCCTGACAATGAGACCTTCAGTTAACAACAGGTTCCTTTCTCTCCGAGCTGTTCTCCGCCTGACAGCTTATCCAAACAGCTTTCCAAAAAGCGAGGGAAGCCGTCACTCAGGGTTCGAGCCTCTTCCTGTTTATCCTCAGAGGCAGTCCGCACAGCCATAGGCAGCTTACACTCCTTCCCAGCACACACCCCGTGCTCGCCTGCTTTTGAAGGCCAGGCCAGACCTGCAAGGAAATAGCACGTGATAAAAAAGAAGATAAAACAGAAGCAAAACCAAAAAACCGGCTGCTTCACATTGGCCCAAAGCAGAGATGTTTTTGATGCCCGTTTTCAAAAAACTATGCTGCATATACATACTACTACCAAACTGTACACTTAAAAATAGTAAATTTTCTCAGTATTTTGTCATAATTAAAAATGAAAAAAAAGTTAAAGGCAGGAAAAAATAAAGTTTACTGATTGAAGAGGAAGTGAGTTCAGAGAGAGGGTGGGTCAGTCCAAAGATAACTATTTGAAACAATAGGGAAAGTGTGACACCCATCAGGAAAAAAACCCCAGCAGCCGGTTCACCCGACCGCGTTCCCGGAGCCGCTCTGCTGCAGAAGTGCGCTCGGGTGTGTGCAGTTTGGTGTCAGATTTGTCCCGTGACCGTGGCAACAGGAGGGGAGGGGAGGGGAAGGAGCCAGTATTTGTCAGAGGTCTCCTCTGGGGCAGATGCTCTACGTGCGTTCTCATTTAATTTTGCCACTAATGCCATGGGCTAGTCTCACTCTCCCCACGTTACAGATGGAAATACCGAGTCAGAACTATGCCAGAGACGTGCCTCGTCTGTGGGGACCTGGTGGAAACTCTGAGGCTTCTGCTCGTCCCGTTTATCCACATGCTTTGACCTTAACCCGCAGTTAAGAACAGCATGTTCTTGCTTCGGTCACGTCTCTCCTGTCCTTCCTGTCCTGCCAGGAAAACTCCCCTGATGTGCTGGGCTTGAGGGGAGGTAGTTGACCGTGACAACTGTGACAACTGCCACCGTTGTTGGGCATGATTGTGAGCCAGACACAGTTCTAGACAGGAGACCACGTGTCGCAGTTAAGACACTGGCTTTTTGAGTCAACACCTGAGTCCAGATTTTGGATCTGCACTTTCTCACCGTGTAACCATCAAAGACAATAGAGACCTTAGTTTGCCATCTGTGGAAAAGGGGCGGAGGTATAATCCCTCCCTAACGGGACTGGTGGCTGGATTAATGGAGATGAGGTATGCAAAGTACCTAAGGCTGACACAGAGTAAACTCCCCCTAAGTAAGCTCTCAGAAAAGTATCAGTCCCTCTAACAACCGTAGGAGCGAGGCATTATTACCGGTGTTGTACAGGTGCGGCACCTGAGGTCTGTGAGGTTGTCACTTTTCCCTCAGTCACATGGCTAGGACGTGGCCAGAGGCCTCTGATCTGCCGGCCTCTCACCTGCGGTCATGTTCAGTGAGTGGAGGAGCTGGGAGCCCCCCGCTCGCTGAGAAGGCAGAAAGCAGACCGTTGCTCCCCGACGCCGGTAAACTGGAGGCTGTGGAAGTTCAGTCCACAGCCAGGAAGCCTGGGTTCTCAGCGAAGCCGCCGAGGACCAGCTGTGTCCACCTGACCTGCGGCGCTTTGCTTGGCTTTAGGAGCTGAGCGACCAGGCGGGTTCGGAGTTCGAGAACTGTGATGTCAGATGGGTCATCACGGTGCCTGCCATCTGGAAGCAGCCCGCCAAGCAGTTCATGAGGCAAGCTGCCTACCAGGTGAGTGCGGGGTGGAGCAGACGGGACCGGGATGCCCATGGTGGACTGCCACCCACTCGGCTGTCCTCAGCATGCGTAGGCTTCTTCCTGGGGGAGGGGCAGGGTTCAGACTGCCAAGGGGGAGGGGCTGGGCCCCGTTTTCTTTCTGGCTTTGTGCATTTCCAGGTCCCATTGCCACTGCAGAGTCCCCGGGGCTAGGGTTTCAAACTGCGGTTCAGAGACATTTCTTCATGGGTGACTGCAATTGAGAATTTCAAGTGAAAGGCTTGGAAAACAAGAACATTTGAATAAGGAAGGAATCGAGGCCAGGCCCTGGGCCTGGACCGGGCAGATCAGCTTGGCTCTGAGGCTGAAAGCTGTGCACACACAGCCGGGAAATAGAGGAAGTCCGGCTTTCCTCCGCCTGTCTCACCTGTGCGCACGCAGGAGCAGCAGGGCTGTCACGCCTGTCTGGTGGCAGACCCGGGGTGAGGGCCGTGGCACAGCAGGGAGGACGCAGCCAGCACCGCGCCACGAAGACGGAGCACTGGGGGCTGATGGCCGGCCCGTCCCTCGTGGGCACCTCGGCGCCGCAAGCCCTCGTGGCCGCCAGCCCGCACACTGTGCAGACGGCTTGTGCCACGGCGGGGTTTCCCTGAGGGTCCGACTCCCCGCAAGAAGGGCTGGTGGCGCTGACCTGCTGTTTGGACTCTGGGATGGCGCTGGCTCCTGTGTACTTACTTACTTAGTCCCTTCGGTTAATGGAAGCCCCCCCCGGGGGCCTGGGTCAACTTTGTGTCCTGAAGATCAGCATTCAGAGCCATTGACTTGAGCCAGGCTGGGGTAAAGCCAGCAAGGTAATAGACGTCCTCTTGCCCACCGCCACACCTCTCAGGAGACAGCCACCTTTCCCAGGGGACACACCTCTGACGCTGCATTTGTGGCCGTGTATAGGAACCTTTCCTTTTAAAACACCCACCAAACCCACCCTGAGTTAGTACCACGAGCACCTCAGTGTCGTGAATTGCAGTCAACACTTCCGGCTTCACTCCGGGTGGCAGGTGGAGTTCAAGGGAGGGGCAGGTCCCCTCCTTTCCCAGTCCCTTTCTTCCCTCCCCTGCCCCAGGCCATCTCCTCTGCTCTCCCCTTCCTCTGTTCAGCGTGAGAATCTGGCTCAGTCTGTGAAGCTGCCAAAAATAGATTTGTTTTCATAGGGATGAAGGAAGAGGGTGGAAGTTCCAAAAAGAGGCAACTTCTTTAAAAAGGAAGAAAGCACAGACGCGCTTCAGCTGCCCACCGGGCTGGAAGCCCCGGTGTCCCGGACCGTCCCGTGGTCTCAGCCCACGGGCCGTGTCCAAAGACAGGACCCCAGGACGTGGCCCGGGGAGACGCGGCCCAGTGTCTGAGTTTTTCCCAGGAAGGAGACTCAAGATTCATGGTCTTGACCCTCGTTTTCCAGCGCACAGGAAGACCTCGGCAACAAACGTGTGGCCCGGAAAAGGGTCAGTTCTTATTTTTAGCTCGGAAAAGAAAGAGGTGCAGTGACCGGTAGATTTGTCAGGGCTGTTGGAAGTCTGGGCTGGCTCTCCCAGGGACAGCAGCTCTGAAACAGTGGGGGTCGGGGTGGCCCCTTAGCCCTGGGGCAGCTGAGGAGGACGAAACCGGTCCGAGGGGCGCGACGTTCTCTGGGGTCCGGCCGAATCAAAACTGGAACCGACGTAGCACCTCAGAGAAGGGCCAGGGGTCCTGAGCAGGGCCGGTGTGTCAGCGTTTGTGGAGGCGGGGACTTAGCTTTCCGAAGCCCGGAGATGCTGCACACAGGCCTGTCTCCTCGTACCGGCTGCCTTTTGTTTGGTGCCGTGACTGTGCCGCTTAGTTTTTGACCTTTTGTAATTCTGAGTTGATATTTGCGTTCGATTTACAGTCATTGAATGGATCTCAGGATGGCAGGGACCATACAGGCACTGGTGGCTCACTCATTCATTGACTCATTCAACAGACCCGTGCTCGGGGGTCCTGTGTGCGGGGGCCGGTGTAGGCACTGGGTTCGCATCCTCTTCTCCAGCTGCCTGCCGCGGAGCGGTTCCCTGAAGTCTGCCGTACTCCCAGGAGGGGGCAGAGGGCACGTGAGGGGCACAGTTGCTTTGCTGGCTTCTCTCTGGTCTCTGGACCACAGAGTCCCCATGGCAGAATGGAAATGAAGCTTGCTATTTTGTGACCAAAATGAGCATCTCTCCCACTCTCCCTCCTCACCCTGTTTATTTATTGCCTAGAATAAGGAAGATGTGTACCCATGACGGTTAGTTTTACGTGTGAACTTGACTGAGCTGAGGGGTACGCAGATACCTGGTCAAACATCATTCTCAGTGTTGCTGTGAGGGTCAAGTTTGGGGATGAGATGGACATTGAACTCAATTGCCTGGATAAAGCAGATTGCTCTCCGTAGGGTGGGTGGGCCTCAGCCAATCCGTGGAAGGCATGAGTAGAACAAAGGCTGAACCTCCCTAGAATAAGATGGAATTCCTCCTGCCTGCCTGCCTCCAAACTGGGGCATTGGTTGTTTCGTGTTTTTGTTTGTTTTTTTTTTTGCCTTTGGACTTGAACTGAAACATCTGCTCTTTTCTGGGTCTTGAACCTGCCGGCCCGGGAACTACACCATCATTGGCTCCCCTGGTCCTCCAACTGGCCAACTGCAGATCTCAGGACTTGTCAGCCTTTACACTCGTGTGAGCCAGTTCCTCACCGTAAATCTCTCTCTACACACACATACATACACCCTGCTGCTTCGGTTTCTCTGGGGAAACCTAACATAGAACCTGAGCAGAAAACAGTTTTGGCCCATCCAGCTTCTGAGACCCAAGAGTGCCCATCAATCCTTCCACTCAAAGCACCACCCATCAGCCTGGCTTCGGGTGGGAGAGCGGGAAGGAGAGGGTAGGGTGGTCAGGGAAACTGGTCGCGTCCAACCTGCTTGCGTGTAAAAACGGAGCCTCTCCTTCCGGGCCTGTCGGAGTTCCCAGGGCCCAAGTTCACGGCACAGCCCTCTGCTGCTCCTCAGCTCCCCCCTCCACCGGCCGGGTGGAGGAGGAGGAGGCCTGGCCGCGGAGCAGGGGATGAGGCCCCGGGCAGCGTCTCCCACGGGAGAGCAGGCCTGGAGTGGGCGGCCCTGGGGCGGGGCTCAGAGCTGCAGGGCTCACTGCTTCATCTGTGAACAGGTTCGTCTGTGAAACTCCCAGATCTCCCCTTGCGCCAAGTGCTGTTGAAAAACTAGGTTACGTCTCTCTCTCGTGTGATCCACGGTCTCAGGGCACCTTTAGACCCCTGCGGAGCATCAGTGAAAAGGAGAAACAACAGCGGATCCCCCTTCGAAGGTCTTCAGAAGAGACCTAGAGTGGGAGGCAGTTCCACTGAGTCTTGAGGGCTTCCTGGAGGAAAGAGTTCAGGTTATTTCTAGAGGCATATTTTGCCTAAAATATGTAACTCTTGTTAGGTTTCCAGAAACCCGCAAATAAATGATGTCTCGCTACTTAGGGTGATTTCACCTCGCATGGGTTTGCAGCTTGCATTTGCCTCCCTTTCTGAACAAATGGCTGAAAAATAATCATACCAGGAAAAAAAAAAAAAACACAAAAAACAACCCTGTGACACCCAGAGCTGAGGCAGCTGTAGCCCTTTGCAGCGGGACGCTGGGCCAGCAGAGCACTCGGCCATCTGGTCGCTCTTCTCAGCTGTAAACACAGCCCTGCTGGATTTTTCCAGCTGACTGCAGGGCGGAGGAGTGGTGCAGTCAGTGTGGACGCCCACGGCCTTGGCCTCCCTGAAGTCACCCACCTGCTGCTTCGCCCCGCTGTCCCAGTTGCGCGGAGGAGTCAAATGGGGTAGCGTGCTCTTGGTTCAGACACTTTCTGTGTGCAGAGTCCCCAGGTCGTGTCGGCAGAATGCTCGCTCTGGTGCAGGTTTGCAGAGGGGAGGGCCAGGAAATCGCAGAAGTGGATCCTGGCTGGAGGGAAGCTCAGTTCGTTCATTGAGCAGCTCCTCCCTGAGCCCCACTGAGTGCAGTGGGGCAAGGAGACTTGCCTGCTTCCCTGTAGAAAATGTAGCGTCTTGCAGGAGAGGCCAGACACGTCCACGGAGGCCCTGGCGGAGGGAGAGCTCACACCAGCACGGTAGCCGTGAGACCCCCCCTCCAGAGGCAGAACTGGCAAAAGCAAAGAGAGCGCTCTTCTGCGTTGGATGCCGTTGGCCTGACCCCGGCAGATGGCCCCCAGGTCCTGACAGCTGTCGGGCTGGCCAGAGGAGTTCTGCTGAGAAGCCTGCAAGTGTCGATGCAGAAACAGAGCCCACACTTCTGGCACTAGACCCTGAGACGCAGAGATCAAGACAGCCGAGTTTTTGAGTCTGGCGGATTCTCTTGTATTTCCTTCTTGGAGTCCACAAGCAGCCCTGGGACCCCTCCCTGGGGAGGTGGAACCTGCCCAGAGCCAGCTGCATCCTCTTGCCTGTCCCTCAGCTTTTCACTGTGGCCACCGTGGGAGCTGCTGGTGGGGGCACAGCCCCCCAACTCTCAGCGGGGAGAATGACGGGCTGGCTCAAACAAAGCAGGGGCTTCCTCTGTCCTGGGGGGTCTCTCAGACACTACCCGGCCCCGCTCTGACCTGGCCCTCTCCTGCCTTCTGCTTCGGGGTTCTCTTCGCCCCCATTCCGTGTCTGCATCTTCTCCCAAGGTCGTGGGGAACACCCTGTGGAAATGGGCCGAAGCTTTTACTGTGGAGCCCGGGCCAGCCCAGCCGGGGAGACAGATGGAAGGTCTCCCCCGCTGGGTGCCGCCACACTGTTTTAGGCACCCGGGTCCCTGGGGGTCTTTTACCTTTTCAGCGTGCCGGGGCATCCTCCTAGGGGGCTGTCTCAGCCACACACCAGGTACACTCAGACACGCCGCGCCGAGTGATTTTACTCAAGGCTCGTCACTCCTCTGGTCTCCTTGATTTGATTTTCCTGCATAGATATTTCCCATCTAAATCCAAGTTCTCGCTTAGAATTTCAGGCAAGGTGTGGAAAGGAGTGACAGTTATTTTCTGCTCTTCTTTCTGCCCTCCTGTCCTTTCCCCGCTGCCAGGCCCTGGGGCTCTTCTTGGCCACACGGGGGCTGCCTGGCAGGTTGCTGTCCCTGTGGGATGCGGTGGCAGTGATGTGCCTTTTGAGTGGACAGGGCCTCTGCCTTTCCTCCTTCACTCTGAGTCCCTGGGTGCCACTCTGTCTTTCTGCTGGCCCCACTTCACCCCCAAGTTTATTATCCATTCTGAACTTGGAGGAGAGTCTGATGCCTGTAGGCAGGGCTGGTCTGTCCGTCCTCGCCCTGTGTTGTGGAAGCCAGGCCTGGTGGCTTCCGTCCTAGGAGCTCCTTGACTTTGCAAACCCACGAAGGTGGAAAAGTGAACCCTCGACGGCCATCCCTGTAGGAGGGGCTCCTCTTGGTTTTATTTTGGGTTTCCCCTTCTGGAATCCTGCGGATGGAGGTTCAGAGGTCTCACCATTTCTGGTGGCACTTCCGGTGTGTAGCCCATGTCCACTTTCATTGGGTACGGAAACCTCAGCTATTTTTGTGCCAAGGGTGTCTGATGTGACCCTGTGAGAAAGTGAGGCTGGAACAGGGGCTTTTAATCCTTGAGCAGGGAGCAGTGGGAAGTCTTGTCACACATCTGTGTCCGTGGTCCGCTGACCCACGTCAGCAAAGGTCAGACCCCGTTTCTTCAACCCAGAGGCCGAGCTGGTGGGCCTCAGTGCCCAGGGTGCAAGGCGCCGAGGAGGCAGGTTCCTGTGGATGGGGCAGGACGTGCATGCCGTTCCATCTGGTTTTGCGAAGTCCCTCTTCCAGAAGTGTTACCACCTGCTTCGGGCACTGGGTGATTGGCAGAGTGGAGATGTCCAGTCCCCTGCCTGCGTATGGTTTCTCAGGGAAACATAATTTATGGGCTCCTTTTGGAGATGGTGTGGGCAGGTACAGGCAGTGTGTCGTCATCAGATGCTGGCCCAGAGTAAAGGGGTAGAGATCGTACCTCGAAGCCTGTTGAGGGGGGAGCATTAGATGCACCAGGGAGCTTTGTCCCAGTCCTGCGCCCCACCCCGGTAACTGGGCGCTCTGAGACCAGGACAGCCGGGGAACAAGAAAAGAGCTGGTCTGCAAGGCATGAGGTCTGGGCCTGTGCCAGCTCTGCCTCTACAGGTCGGGTACCTTTGAGCTTCAGGGACTCAAAGGCCCGTGTCCCAGGACACCTGGGACAGTTCGTCACCCTACCACTCAGCCTTGGTTTCTGCAGAAAGTGAAGGAGTTAGACAAAGGTCCTGAAGGTCCTTTGCATTTCTTACATTATAACCTGCCCCGCCCCCAACTAACAATTGCCCATCCTTAGCTCCTTCCCCGGTGACTGCAGGCCAGCTCCTCCCGGGGAGAGGCCATTATGCATATGTGACGTCAGGAAGACCTTCCACCCCCGGCCTACAGGGTGAGGCCACTGAACCTCATGAGCTGGGTGCAGAGCTGGGAGCCTTCTACCAAGTGGGTGTGGCTCCAGGACAGCATCCCGAGGTTCCCTAGGAAACGGGACCAAAGACAGCAAACACTGCGGAGAGGGGAGCACAGCATGCCTCCGTTTCCCATCGTGCTGGCAGCCAAGGAAACCCTGTGGTGCTTGAGCAGCTTCAACAAGCAAGCGGGACCTGGTGCTCAAGTCCAAGGCCATGAGAGGTGGGCAGGGACCTGGCAGGGGCCATGCCAGGCTCGTTTTTCTGAGCACCCTCGGCAGAGTGATCCCAGAGCCTCTCGTACTGGACCTCTGAAGGCCTGGAGGAAGGGGACTGGAATGAGCCAGATGTCACAGCAGAAGCAATGCCACTATTCAAGGGATAAGATGACTGCCAGCTGCCTTTGCACCCACACTCCAGGAAGGGGGGTGCTGTGTGGATTCCAGGGGGCTTGATCCTGGAAGGCTGGAGCCCCCCGGTCAGATTCCCACACAGCAAAATCCGATGCCAGCTGAGGACTGGCGATGTGTCCTAGGGCCACTGTGTCCTAGGCCAGTGAAGACTGGGGCTTGTTCTGACTCGGTTGGACTGTTTGGCTTATTATAAGCAAAAACAGACCATATGCCTTCCCCCCTGTAATGGTTTTCAAAATTTTGGGGCCTTTCCCCCTCATGCTTCTCAGTTCTGGGCCAAGCAAGCCCCCGATATAAGAGGCCCCGTGGCCCAGAGTCTGGCATTTCCTAAGGGTGCTTATGTTTTCTTCAGCCAGTGTTTGGGTACCTGGCTTAGGGCCGAGCACCTGGTCACTGCCAATTCTAAGCTCTGCAGAGGCCTAAGGAGGGAACCTCTCAAACCAGTAGAGCATGAGTGTCCCTTCCTTGGGGACGACCGCCCCAGGTGTGGGCGTCCTCGGGCAGTCCTGCCCGGGGAGCCCAGGTCCCAGCCTCGGCTTCTGTCTTCCAGGCAGGCCTGGCCTCCCCCGAGAACTCGGAGCAGCTCATCATCGCCTTGGAGCCCGAGGCGGCCTCCATCTACTGCCGGAAGCTGCGGCTGCACCAGATGATTGAGCTGAGCAGCAAGGTGGCGGTCAATGGGTACAGCTCCAGAGACACAGTAGGAGCTGGGTTTGCACAGGGTACCTCTGCTCTCTCTCTCCCCCTCCCCGCTCTCTCCCCTCCCGCCCCTGCATGTGCCCCGGCCTCTGTTATTTGAATGCACTTAGTGCTGTGACCAAGAATCAAGATGCTCCCAGAGAGGCTGGCGTTAAGCATCTCTGTGCTCAGCCCCCCTTCACCCGGCCCCTCCAAGGGGCCCCCATAAACTTGGCAGTGGGTACCCTGGTTCATCACCCACCCATGTGCCTTAAGAGGGGGGAGGGCACTTCTTTCCAGAAACTTGAGGGGGTCCTGAGAGCAGTCCTTGACCTTGCATTTTACTTCTCTTAATCTTTCTTGTCTGTTAACTGATTCTTAATCTAATGCCATTTGCCTGTTATTAATTCCTCCATTAAGACTGTTGATTTATTGCTGACTCACTCATTGAGGCCACTTTGTGTGTGATGAGCTCATTACGTGTCTTTGCTATAAACCTGGTGAGCGTTAAATCTACGGATGGAAAAGGCTGATTTTTCCTGACCCGGCTGATGATTCATTCAGCTGTGGAAAAGGTCACCTGCCTAAGGAGACTCAGGAACTTATGGGGACTCTTAAGGAACTTTTTCAAACTTACC
The DNA here is from genome assembly GCA_028533065.1 of Trachops cirrhosus. NCBI lineage: Eukaryota > Metazoa > Chordata > Mammalia > Chiroptera > Phyllostomidae > Trachops > Trachops cirrhosus. The sequence continues at coordinate 147,641,828 of CM052542.1, read as the reverse complement.
TGTATGTAAGGGGGTCACAGTCTTGATCCCCAGAACTGTTCTCTCTGGTACCCAGGGCTCTGTGGGTCTGTTCAGGGCCACAGAGTTTGCAGACACCTGAGGTCAGGGTCAAAGCCACCATTGTGAGTGACTTGGGAAGCTAATCAGAATTCTATGGGTGGCGCACAGCTCTGAGCTCTGTCCCCAGGTGAGGGCCTTGGGGGCAAAAACCCACCTGTCACCCACTCAAGAAGGCCAAGCCCAGGAGGAGAGGGGGGACATGTGCGAGGACCGTCACAAACTGTTCCCCCTTGGCCTTGTCCCCAGGTTTACCTTGGTCTCCCCACCTGAGGCACACCTGAGACCCTGGGACCCAGGCTCACCCTTAGCAGGTGCACGTTCCTGCCCAGAAGGCACCGGCCGTCTCCTCCCGGCCTCTCCTGTTCCTCTTCGCAGGGTAGCGCTGCCCCCGAGGCCACCACTCTGCATCTCCACCCGAGACTGGGGAGTCTGTGAGCCTCAGCCACAAGACAGTGGCACAGAGTTCCCTGTTACCACGCTGCTGCCTCAGCCTGCCAGGGCTGTGGGTTCACACCTCAGATCCGATGCACCGGGAATGTGTGGAAACAGGCTTCCCTTTAAATATTTTATTTATTTATTTTAAGAGATGGGAAGGGAAGGATCAAGAGAGGGAGAGAAACATCAATGTGTGGTTGCCTCTTGTGTGCCCCCTACTGGGGACCCGACCTGGCTCACAACCCAGGCATGTGCCCTGACTGGGAATTGAACCAGTGACCCTTTGCTTTGCAAGCTGGCACTCAATCCACTGAGCCACACCAGCCGGGGCGAAACAGGCTTCCCTTTAAATCTCAGGGCTTGCCTTGCCTTTTCCTAGCAGTGCTCGACCTCAGCACCTGCCGAGTCAGCCTCACTGCTAAGTCAACTGCATTGTTCTACATCCTCAGGATGACATAGTTATTTAAATTTCCACCTTCATTGTTTTAACTGAAAAAAGAAGAGGGATGACTGGGCTTTTTGTCTGACTTGTTGGTTCTTACTTAGTTGTTCAGAAAAAGAAATGCCTAAGAATTAGCCAATTCGAGTTAGCTCTTCCTGATTGTAACCCATTTGAGGGGAGAACCGTTTTTGCATGCTTGCCTTCCCCAAGAGCTCAGTTTTTGGTGTCCTTTCCTTTCCCACGCCCTGTCTCCCCCCCTCACTGCTCCGTGCCTGTGTCCTGTGCCTTGTGGACTTTGCTGTTGTCTCCTGTGCTCAGAGTGTCTTTAGGTTTTTTAAATGTTCAGATTGTTGGCAGAGAGGCAGGGTTCCGTCCCAGCCTTGGGCTGCAGTTAAGGCTTCTCTCCCAGAAGGACAGGGTGCTGATTGGGGAGGCCTGGCAGGGCACTTAATCAGGAGCACCTGGGGCGAGTTGGTGCCCTGAGACCCCGCCCCCCCAGGCCATCCGTCCCCTGCCAGGAGTCGCCTTGTGGTGGACTCCCAGGGGACAGCCCCTTGTGGTGGACTCCCAGGAGGAGAATGGGCCAGCGTTCTGCCCCCAGCGCCTCAGGGTTGGCTGTTGGTCATTTATTGTACTCCAGGAAGATTTAATGGCATCGGTAAAAGGATACATTTCCCACAAAATGAGCTTAATTTGCCTGAAAAATGGGGTAATTTTTTGAGCGCTCAGAACATGTTTTGTTAGCTTCGCTTGGCCGTTTTTTATGGAGGCCATTCTGTTAGCCATCTACGTTGTTTTAGGGAACCAGGTGCCCGTTACAAGATCTGCAATAGAAATTCGTCTGGAGCTGGTGCTGGGAACAGGAGAGAAGCCCTGAATTTGGGGATCCCTCCCAGGCCTGCAGGAGCTCCCACATCAGGGGCGGCCTCCCCACCGTAAACCAGGGCCCGAGGAACTCAGAGCTGGCCCAGCGTGTGCATCCCAGTCCCCAGAGAAGACGCTGTTTTGCAAACACTGCTCCTTGCTGAAAGGCTGGAGGGTCCATCCTCTACTGGGTGAACAGCAGCAGACGGGTTTGCAGGGCAGTTCAAAGTCTGCAGCCCCCGTTTAGGGACCAAGGAAAGGGGCGTGGACAAAGGTGGGGGGAGGGGCGGCAGAGCAGGGCACTGAGCCTGTGCGTATCCGTGAAGTGAGGCGGCTGCTCCAAGTCGTGTGTGGTGGCGCCCGTTTGTCGGGCACCGGGTCCCAAACTTGGCGCTTTACCTTCATTGTCCCCTACTGCGAGCCAGGGGTCACACTGGCTGCTTAGGACGAATCAGAGAGCCGGTCCCCGCTCTGCCTGTGAGGAACTTAGGCCAAGTCTGATTGCCCCTATTTTATGGATGAGGAAACTGAGGCCCAGGGCGGCCGAGTTGCCCAAGTTCCCGCCTCGGCCATGCCCTGCTGGCTCCCAGGTACCCTGCCACCGCACCTTTCCCACTTCTGCATGTGCGCTCTGCTTTTTCAGACTTCACTGTAAATTGTGACCTTTCAGAAGCATGCGGGTCCTTGGTCGCAGGGTTAATTTCAGGCTGCAGGACAGTGTGGGAAGTGTAAGTCCCTCACCTCCCTGGCCTGCTTTCCTCATCTTAACACGGGACCATAAGTTGTGCCCCGTCTGCCTCCTGGGGCTGTCAGGAGGCCAGCTGGATATGAATCCCCCACGCATGGCGGTGGCCCGGCAGCCAAGTGCCGGCAGCCAACAGCCAGTGTCCTTCAGGGCTCAGGGAGAAGGTGGTGCTGGGCTTTGCTAGTTTCAAACGCGCCACCTTGTGGCCGGCGAGCATACTGGCTTCAGGCAGTGGCTCCCGTCCAGTTCATCCGGGATCCAGGTTAGGAACCCATGCCCCACTTCCCTTGCATCAGAGTTGCTTAATGTGAAATTATTTAACCAAGTGCACTGAAGGCCGCTTGGCAGGCGGCTTCGTCCCTGGGGCAGCAAAGCGAGGAAATTGGCCATTCTGTTAACCCATTCCTCCCAGCGTGTCGCTGGAGGATGGGGCTCTCATCCAGGGGAGCTTCGCAGCAGGGTCCAGCCTAAAGCTGACCTACAGACGAATGTATGAAGGCCCGTGGCAGTGGCCACTGGTCCGGAAGAACTAGTTTTGTAATTCCCGGTGCTGTCGTTCTGTAACTGTTCTGATCACGTTGCGCTAAATGTTCTGTCCCTAAGCCTCCTCACGCTGTAGCCTCCACTGACTGCCGATGACTGACTGCCCGCTCTTTCATGCTCTTACCCGTCATCGTTTTCTTTCTGTCGGCCACTAGCTAAGGAGCACGTACGGCGTAACCGGCAGAGTCGGACCTTTTTGGTGGAGAATGTCATAGGAGAGATCTGGTCCGAGCTGGAGGAAGGTAGCGTCCTTGAATGTCCTTTGCCTGTGCTGGATTTGTGTGTGCGTGCGCTGCTGGCAAAAACGCTTTCCTACTTGTTCGTTTTGCACTTTTGGAAAATGCTCAAAATCAGTCGGTTTTAAACACTACTCACCCAGGGCCAGCTCTTTCTGGAGCTGTGATTTTGCATGTTTTAAAGCCATATAGACGCTTCCGAAGAAAGGTAGGGACTGGAACTCACCAGTTCCAGGACAAAGTCTTCTGTTACACAGCAGGTCATTTTACGGCGCTGTTAACTTGGCAGGAAGCTGTCCACTTGGACACGCTGGGCATGCAGCAGCATGCGACCTGGATGCTTAGTTTGAGAGACCCACGTGCCTGGGCTCTCTGTCGTCCGCACAGCGGCGCTCCGGCAGACAGCGCCGCCTCCTCTTCAGCCACGAGTGGTGCGCTGTGCAGCTCACGGGCAAACCCACTGTCCTCGTGAGGAGTGTGGGGCGTACAGGGCATCGTCCGCCAGCTTGCTTCAGGATGGCTTGACAAGCAGTCTGTGTAAAGGGTGGCTGTTTCATTTTTCTTTTTACCAGGGGACAAATACGTGGTTGTGGACAGTGGCGGCGGCACCGTAGACCTGACAGTGCATCAGATACGGCTACCGGAGGGGCACCTTAAAGAATTGTATAAAGCAACAGGTGAGCCCCTGTGTGGCTGATTGCCTCCTACCCAGGCCAGTCCACTCGTTTCAGATTTCTCTGAGCATCTCGTTGTCTCCGTGCCACCGGCACACGGGATAGCAAGCAGGAGAAGGTGCTGAGACTTATTTAAGATCGGGAAGCAAAGTGCAGTTAAATCTTCTCTGAAATGCATACCACCATAACTTGGCTCTTGGCATAAAGTGAGCCTGTTTCAGCTCCTGGCCGAGAAAGTTTCTTTCGGAAAGTTGTGGGAGGGTGTGACTGAAACCAGATGTCACTTAGGATGTAGCGCTTGGCTCAGCTTTATAGGAAGGTCCCAGGACACCTGGACTTGGATCCAGACTGTCAAAGCAAAGGACAGGCTCCTTCCCTCGGTCGAGGGGGGTGGGCAGCGAGTAGTGAGTAGACACAAGGACTGAGCGGGGCCGGCGTGTGAAAACCATGGCGCTCCAGGTTCCTTCAGTGTGTCACTTTTATTTAAAGAGTAATGGATTTAAACAGATTCCTCCATGAGGCATGAGAAGACCCTAAGTAAAATCACAGCTGCAGGCTCACGCTCAGGGGGCCGAGTCTGTGCTCCTCCGCGTTTCAGGAGAGAACCGGGTGGGCTGGCTCTCAGCGTGTGGTTCTCGCCATCTGTGACGTGGTGGGCCCCATTTTGTTCCTGACGCAGGCGGACCCTATGGATCCTTAGGAGTAGACTATGAATTTGAAAAGCTCCTGTGTAAAATATTTGGAGAGGATTTTATCGAACAGTTCAAAATCAAGCGTCCTGCAGCCTGGGTCGACTTGATGATTGCGTTTGAGTCTCGCAAAAGGGCGGCCGCCCCGGACCGAACCAACCCACTGAACATCACGCTGCCCTTCTCCTTCATCGATTACTACAAGAAGTTCCGCGGGCACAGCGTGGAGCACGCCTTGAGGAAGAGCAAGTGAGTGGGGCTCGCCCTCGGCTCGGGACCCTCCGGGGAGCGGAGTGGAGAGAGGCTTTGCCGCCGTGGTGTGGCTGCCCCGAAGTGTAGTTCAGTGGGAAAGACCAGTGCTGGGTGCTTTCTTTCCATCTATAAGATTTGTGTTTAAAAAATTGTTTATTCCATAGCATCCTTCAAAGCGACAAAGGAATTCTTTTTTTATTATCATTGGCGGAGGTGCAAGGAGAGTATCACTGAGAATCCATGGATTCAAGCATATCTGATGTATTATTGTAAACCATGCAGTCACATCCTTACTGATGCTAGAATTGTCCCATCTTGGCCCCTGGGACCCTCTTTGGGTTGGCTCCCGCGTCATTGGCAAGACCTTTGTGGTCTCCGACCATCTGCGCCTTGTGGTCAGGGAAGATGCCCTGACTCAGCTCGCGCGTGCCCCGCTTCCCCTGTCACTGGTTGTTTCTCTGAGAAGCCCTGGTTCCTATTCGTGGGGGACAAAGCAGATTCGACTCCAGGTCTTCGTGCTCTCGGAGCAGGGTCCTGGCCTGACCTTATCAGGCTAACGTTCCCTCTGCCCCAGGTCCCTGCAGAAGGTACCTGCTTCTGGCTGACTCCCAGGTCCCGCCGGCCTAGTGCTGGGGCCTGCCAGCCCTCCCTGGGGAGACGGGCTGCGGCCAGCCACTGGGTCACGCCACATCCTACCCCATTGTCCTTTGGCCTAGACCGCGGAAAGAGTTCCTGGTCTGTGACGCATGGCAGCATCTAGAATGCGATGTGGGGAGGCAGCTGGCATGTGCTTTCTTCAGGGACAGAGATGCCGTTTGTTTGGTCCCTTTAAACTTGGGCATAGGCGGGGGGGTACACCCTGCACCCAACAGCCACCGGCTTTCCTTGAGTACTAGAGATTCCAAAATGTTTTCACAGATGGGCATTGACCTTGATCTCCACAACCACCCCTTTGAGGGATGTAAGGCAAGTGGCATTATCCTTGGTTTGCAGATGAAAAGCTGGGGCTCAGAGCAAATCCTTGCCCAAAGTCCTATAGCAGCTAAGTGGTGGGGGCCGGACGGGAGCCCAGCAGCCTCGACTCCCTGTGCAGTGCTCTTTCAGCCCCACGCCGCTGCTCTGCTCCTTCAGCAGAGACGGTGAGGGACACCGGTAGGGTTGGGCTCCTCACTCATGGGCAGGCGCCTGCAGGGCTTCACCTGGGCACACAGTTGCCTTGTGGAGGAACAGGTGGGCGCATCGCTGGAGCCCTTAATGGACTCGCATCCAACACTTGTTGCATCAAAACATGGTCATTGAAAGAAAGAGCTCCTTTCAGCTCCTTGTCCTCTGCACCAGACGCTGGCCTCCACTCTCCCCGCGGAAGGTCGGCCACAGTGGAAGGCAAAGAGGAACAGAAGAGGCTGCGTGTTAGTTAGTGTTGGAGCTTCTAAGGGCTGAGGTCCTGGCAGTTTAGAGTGTTTCCAAGGACTTTAAATCCCCTTTCTGCCCTTGGATGTGGCAGCTGTCCTGCCGGGGCCCATGCCTCTGCCTGTCTGCGTCTCGGCACAGTTTATACACTCACCCACCTGTTTCTCTCTGTGCCGTGGCCCACAGCGTGGATTTTGTGAAGTGGTCCTCGCAGGGCATGCTGAGGATGAGTCCAGACGCCATGAACGCCCTTTTCAAGCCAACCATCGACAGCATCATTGAGCACCTCCGTAAGTCTCGGCCAGGGCTCGGCCGCTCAGGGGCAGAGCCGAGAACAGGGACCGACTTCTCCAGCATCTCTGACCATGCATGTGAAGTCAGGCTGGCAGACGGTTGGGGCCGGGAGCATGTCCATGGGCAGATACTGGACACAAGCTCCAGATCCCTGCTTCCCAGGGACTAAAAGCAGCGGAGAGTCTGTCCTCACCTGGGCTTTCCCTGTGGCCCCATCAGAGAGCTGCGAGCTCTGTAGCAATGTCACCCTCCAGCCCTGGACCCCAGGCAATGCACAGTCTCTGCCCGATGGGGAAAAATTAGGGGCCCTGACCCTTCCAGGGGAGAAGGAACTGTCATGTGAGCCAAAGACAGGTCCCCGCAGGAGGGGAGGCAGAGTCTGGCTGTGTGGCTGTCTGCTGTCTCAGTGGCCTTGTCCAGGGGCACACAGGGGACTCACTGGGGACCATTTTTAGTATCCGGTATCCAGGGCCCCACCCACTTCCTACCCCCACCTACCAAATCACAACCCCTAGGGGTGGGTTGGGATATCTATGAAAACCAAAGGACCTGACTTACTTAACACAACCACAGGCTCGAAAGTGTCAGGTGTGTCCTTTATGCATAACAATGACTACTTAACATGATCACTGTCTACCGTGAAAATGGGTTTCTGCTTGTAGCAGTAGCTGGGCTTTTTATTCCTGAGCACGTTGGTGTGCAAACCCCCTTTCCTTGAAAGACCAGCTCTACAAAAACTCTGGTTGAACTGAGCCCGCCCTCCAGCTGGCCCGCATGGTTGCGCCCCCTCCCCACATCCTCAGGCCACCCAGTCCCCTTTGGCCGCTGGCTTTGGTGGCAGGACATCATCCCACCCTCTTGCCTTTCAGGGGATCTGTTTCAGAAGCCCGAGGTGTCCGCGGTCAAGTTCCTCTTCCTGGTGGGCGGCTTCGCCGAGGCCCCCCTCCTGCAGCAGGCGGTCCAGGCCGCCTTCGGGGACAAGTGCCGCATCATCATCCCCCAGGACGTGGGCCTCACCATCCTCAAGGGCGCCGTCCTCTTCGGCCTGGACCCCGCCGTCATCAAGGTGCGCCGGTCCCCGCTCACCTACGGGGTGGGCGTGCTGAACCGCTACGTGGAGGGCAAGCACCCGCCCGAGAAGCTGCTGGTGAAGGACGGCACCCGCTGGTGCACCGACGTCTTCGACAAGTTCATCTCCGCCGACCAGTCCGTGGCCCTGGGCGAGCTGGTCAAGCGCAGCTACACCCCCGCCAAGCCCTCGCAGCTCGTCATCGTCATCAACATCTACAGCTCGGAGCGCGACAACGTGAGCTTCATCACCGACCCCGGGGTGAAGAAGTGCGGCACGCTCCGCCTGGATCTCACGGGCACCAGCGGCACCGCCGCGCCCGCCCGGAGGGAGATCCAGACTCTCATGCAGTTTGGGGACACCGAGATCAAGGCCACAGCCGTCGATATAGCCACCTCAAAGAGTGTCAAGGTTGGGATAGACTTCTTAAATTACTGACTGGCCCTCCCCGTCGCCCGCCCCCTTGGACTCAGCTCACCTGCATCTGCCAACCTCAGCCCTGACTGTTCCGCCCCTGCCCTTGACCCCTGACACTGCCCCCCCTGAATTTCAGCAGGGAAGATGAGACCAGGGCTAGAAATGATTAGGGACTTTTGAGGGCACACTGGAGTCAGAGGAGCTGTCGGGAAATTAAAATCGAGGTTTGGGAACGGGAAACGCAAGGACCCGAGAAGCTGCGAGGGAGCCTGTGCGTCTCCGCCCAGCGACGGAAGCAGAATGCGGGGCACTCTGTCGCCGTCCTTCTGGGTTCGCAACGAGAGCCTCGAGCCAGGAGGAGGTTCTTCATCTTTCTGAAGGCTTTGCTTTTTACACTTTTTTTTTTTGGATAGCAGTCAATATAAAATGCCACCCACCTGCAGTTCATCGCTTTTGCTCGTCCCTTGATTAGAAGTGGAGATTCAGCGGAAAGTAGGAGCATTTTAGCTGGTGGGAGAGGCCTGCCTACGCTGGGCACTGTTTTAGGTTGCCATCATTTAACTTCCAGATGGGCTCTGTGAAGAGTGGCCGCAGCCCCGGCTCATCCACCCGGCTCTGTGCGAGGGGAAGGGCTGGCACCTCAGCTTTTCGGCTGGCGGAGACTCGCTTCAGTGGAGATGGGGGCTGAAGAGCTGCCGCTGTCCCACGTCACATGCTGCGTAATTTCGGGCATCAGAATGCCGAATCCCGATTTCCGGATCCATAAGTAATTCCAGTTCATCTCGGTGGGGTTTTTTTTTTTTTTTTTGAGAAGAAAATGAGGTGCATTTTGACTTGTTCTCATCACCAAGCCCAGGAATCTGGAACAACCCCGCACCTTGGAAAATGTGCATATTTTAAATGGACTCCCTCCTCCCAGCTCACCCTCAGCCCCCTGGAAGTTTTGGCCATTTACTCCCACATTTTCAAAGAAATGCATCGTCAGGGCACAGGCAATGAATCTGTTCCATGAAATGTTGCATTAGAATTGTTAGTTTTTAAATTTTATCCCAGAGGAATTCCTAGATCTATACTTCATGAATTAAGCCAGGTTTTTTTTTTCCCCAAAGCAGATTTGTGGGTTACCCCCTGGAGGGTGTTGTTTAAAACAGGTTCCTGGAAGTGTCAGATCACTGTATTGTGCCCCGGGGACTGCTATAACTAATGCAGTCTTCTATACCAGCTGCATTTAAATTAGAGCAAACAGACAGGTTCCTGGATCCTACCCCTTTTACAGACGGAAGTCAAGTGGTGGAGAAGGGGACCAGGTTCTGCAGGGTCTGCGGGTTCCAGTAGACGCTGCGGGAGACTGTGGTCTGGCCGACATTTGAGGACCCCTCCGTTAGGGCTGTGTGGGGAGCCGAGGGGCAGACCAGAGCCTGCAGCCTCCCATCTTCCCAGTTTACACGAGCAGCAATGGTTCCACGCTTGTCCTCTCGTGAATGGGGCTGGGGTCCCAGCTGGCATGGGAATGGCGCTTCTAACCCTCCCGGGAAGGTTAGAAGATGGGAAGAAAGGCGCCCTAAGAAAGGGACCGACTGAGGCACCGATGGGTGGGCCTGCGTTCCCCACTCCCAAAGACAGTCTTCCTCTCCACCACCCAGGAGCCGAGTGCGGATCGAGAACCGAACACCCGGCTCACAGCCCATGGGGTCAGCTCAGAGCTGTCCTGCCACCTGCGGGAGTGCACTTCGGTTCCGAATCCTGGGCATGCGGTTCCGAATCCTGGGCATGCGCAGTGAACGAGGGAAGGGCGAGCGCACCCGCTCCGAGTGCTCATTGGGCTCCCAAGCCCGTGCCCCCCGCCTGTCCGCAGATCTGCAGTAGCATTTCCCAAGTCATTTTAACGTGTCTCCTTTGTCACCTCACCTGCTGCAGAAGTCCCTACTAGAATGTGAAACACAGCCAACCACAGAACTTGGGGATGCTCGTCACACGGCCATTGCTGGGCCTCTCCTCCAGGCACACAGGTGTGTCACCGGGGCTTGCTTGCTGCCCGCTCTGCACCAAAAGCCACGTGCTGTGGGTCTCTGGTGTTGCCAGCCATACTCTGCAAATAAGACTTTTCTATTGAGTTATAAGTAATATAATTTTATGTACATACAGTATTAGAAGATTGTACAGATTCTTTATTTCTATAATGTGCTTTTCTGGTTTTAAAAAAAAAGAAACACGCTCTTTGAATTTTGTTGCTGCCTTTAATTTTTCAAGGTTTCATTTCTTAAGTAGGCTTACTACTCCTCGATCCGTACCAATCCTAAGCTGCAGACATTGTGCGCAAGACCAAGCGGCAGACGGGTGCCGGACAGATGGGCTCCGGGTCAACAGCTTCGTCAGACTTTCCTACACACACATCTTTTCCGCAGGGTCACAGTTCGTGTTTAAAGGAGCATAATAATGTATCCGTTCTCCTGTCCAGCCTTGGAGAGACGAACATTCTGGTTCTGTAAGCAAAGTGGCTGTGTGCAGAAAAACCTAGGAAAACTCACGCCCCTTATGGGGCGGGGCGGGGGCTCTGAGTGTGGTCCCCCACCCCTGAGGCTTCCGGTGCACCAGGGACAAAGGAAGGGACTGGCTGGGGCGCAGACCCAGCTTCTCCACTGCATTAAATGTAAGTGCGGGTAAAACAGTCTAGTCCCTCTTTTATTTGGCTAACGGAGGGCCTTTCCCACCTTGCATTAAGGACGTCTCCTTGTCTACTATATATTTCTCTTGAAATGAGCTGATTGAAGTCTAGAGTTGGCAGATAGAGGGTGGAGGGGGCATGGTACTTTTACTGGACTTTCTTTGGTCCCAAAGATGCAGCCCCAGTAGTGGAACCCCACAAAGGGGCTCCTCAGACCCATGCCTCCTCCCCTCCCCCCCCCACAGAAGGACAGTAGAGTAGGAGCACTGGATGGGTACACCTGGACACATTTTCTAATCTTAGAAAATTTCTAAAAGCCCCGTCGTCTTGACACGTTACTCAGTTGTCCCCGGCTTATTATCTCATATTCGCCTTTCTCGGAGGCAGAACTGTCTAAAGATTTCCTTTGTAACTGCCCTTTCTGTACACAGCAGGCATTAATAAATGCCGAATGACAGACAAGTTACAAACGGATAAGATAAGAAAGGGGAGGAGATGCGCGTTTTGCAAAGCGATGGCTAAGATGCGTCCAGATTACAGAGCCTGCCCTATCCTTAGAGTGACATTTAGATCAAGTTTAGCTTTTAGAGTCCAGGTCTGGTTAATCACCAGGGTGGCAAAGAATCGCATGCACCAATATAAACAGGAGTCAAAACGCATTATTAGTCGACGATCGAACTTCACGTTGTAGAGACGAAATAGCTGTGATTAGGCTGCATATTTATGCTGGGAAATGCCCTAACTGGATGACTACTGTAAAAAGTCGTTGGCCTTTATGTTACACCTCTCACCTGCTTGGAAGAAGGAACTATATTCTAAAAGGGGTCTTGTTCAACCTTCACAGAACCTTGCAGCAATTCACGACTTGACGAGGTTGTATCTGCAACTCTGTCTTCACAGATGTCCAATAAAACAAAACTCTGAATCTCGTGTGGCCCCGGACTTTTTTTTTTTCCCCTGGTCTGAACGTGTAAATGGAATTTTAGGTGCATCGTTACCGACCTCCTCCTGCCTCCCATCTTGGGGAGATAGATCGTTCAGGTGCGGCAAAGTTTTGTCCACCCTCGTTGCAACCAGACCGGCCCCTTCGTTCTCTGGGAAGGAAGGCAGGCTCCCTTGCCATCTCTGCAGCCCCCTTCCCCTCCAGGTGGGGAAGGTGGCCCAGCCAGAGGAAGAGCAGGAAAGCCAGGGTGGCCACTGACATCGCCATTGAGCCCACTGAAGGTTGACCAGCACGGTCGGGGTTGGTGCCTTGCCCTCTGACATCCTAGCAGGCACAGCAAGCTGGCTGCTGCATCTAGAGTCTTGAGTTTATTCCAGGCTCTATGTCTGGATCTCCCTTCGGAGTTGGCTCTGGAAACTTCCAGATAGTGTGAGATGGGGAAGGCTGGGAGGTGCAGTAAACAAACAAATGAGTATTAGAAAACAGTGTCGCCAAGAAGTCCGGCCTCCACTTCCTTCTCTGGACAGGGAAGGGCTGGGACCGTGCTCCGTGTAGGCCACGCCTCCCGGCGTGCCTTCTGAGTCACCCAGTGGGCAATCCAATGAGCTGAAGGCCCAGGCCCCCATCCCTCCGTGCCCACAAGATGGGGGTGGTTTGAAAGGACTATAGCCCCAGTCCCCAGGCCTCCCTTCATTTAGGGGCATCGCCCCTTACTGCCCTGGTACCTGCCTGGCCTGCTGGAAATCCATCTTTACTAATAGCTGCAAGGCAGGGGGCTCGGGGGAGAAACCCACAGGGAGCACCTCTATCTGAAAGCCACCAAGGACAGGGGCCTCCTCTCCTCGCCCAGGCTGCTTCCTGCACTGGCTAGTCTCACAGGGCGCTGAGTTTGGGCCTCGACTGGGCACAAGGGAAGGCGGTCTGTTCCTGCCGACCCTCTTCCTCCCACGGGTACCTCGGGCCCCACCCCAGGCCTTCCCTGTGTTCACATCACTAAAAGTCTGTGTGACCTAGATCCCTTTGCGCGCCCTCCCCCAGTTCCAGAACCCAGAGGGCCCTGGCTAGAGAAGACTAAGAACGGAGATCGGCTTGGGAGACCGGGTATTTGTGGCGCTATGCCTGAGCGAGGCACGGGATGGGGGGGGAAGCCCCCTCCCCCGCCCCGCCATTCACTTGGACTCGCCTGCTCCCCTGCCCCTGAGTCGGGCTGCAGGAGGGCGAGGAAGAGGGAAGGCGCAGGCTGGGGAGCCCGACTCAGCCCTTTCCCCTCCCCCTCTTTGGGGGTGGGGCGGGCGGTGAGCGCACAAAGGCCGGGAGGCGGGGCGGTGGCCCGGCTAGGCTGGAGGCTTGGCTGGGCCGAGAGGCGGCGCAGGTGAGCGACTCAGGGAGGGGTTGGGAAAAGGAGGGGCGCCCGTACCTGCGCTTTCAGAACTTGTTGCCCGGCACCTAACCCCCTAGTACGTCTCCTATCCAAGTCCTCCCTTCCACCTCCTCCAGGCAGGCCTTCGGGCGGGTGCACTGCTGCCTAGCCCACCACCACCCATGATGCTGCGAGATGCCCGCTCCCCAGCGGTTCACTGTTGGGCAACAAAGTCCTGCCGCTCAGAGTTGGGAGGCGGTCCGTTCACACCTCCTTGGACATGACATCCCTCAAACAACTTACTTAACCACTGTGTATTTTTTCCTCAATAAAATGGGGACCCGATTAGGAACTAACCCTGAGGGTGTCCCTGAGGATTTAACAAGAATGCAGCCCGGCAGGCCGCCATGTCCCCTAGCAAGCAGTCTGTAAATGTCTGAACTGCTTTAAAAATTTCCAGCATTGCCTACTGCCCCTGACTGTGGCCCTCCCCTCCCCCCTGAGGCCCCTGACCTGGCAGGAGAACATCACTTTTAGGAGATGAGCCGGTGGGGCCACCAGCACCCTGAGATGCGGCTCCTGGCCCATCCGGAGAGGGGACCACAGGCCTTTCCTGAAGAGGGGAGCGGTCTGGCTCTGGAGCGAGCTACCACACAACTCATGTTATAGCGCCCCCACCTGGGCACTGCTCCCCCACCTCGGACTCCATGCAGCCTGTCGGGACTTCTGATCCCTTTAGCCAGAACTCACTCTCACTCCTTGCTGTGGGGTTGCCCTGTGCTTATCAGGATGCTGAGTGCCATCCTTGTTCACTGGGTACCAGTAGCAGCACCCTATCCCCAAGTCTTGACAACCCCAGATATCTCCAGACCCTACCAGGTGTCCTGGGAGGGGTGGTGGTGGGCAGCAAAAGCCACCACGGAGGCCTGACCCCCACCTTGGATGAAAGAAGCTCTGTGGTGAGGGCCCCTCAACTTTCCCCTCCCCCTAGGTTCTGAAGTCTTACCTGGGGGCTCCTGGGTCTTGCTCATCTTTCAATTCCTAACCTGGGTCACAGTTGGTGGCCAGAGTGTGTGTACAGTTCACAGTGTCCGATGGAGGATAGATGGGAAGTTGACCACGAGGGTGGGGTGCAGGGAGGCCCCCCAGGGCAGGGGGGACCCCTGGGGGGTGGTGATCTGCACACCTGACATCTGAGTGCAGGTACGAGGTGAAGGCCCCTGGGTGTGGTGACGGAAACCAGCAACCTCTCCTGGTTTGTGTGACATGGTGAAACTGCCCCTCTGTCCCAGCCCCCTGGCAAGGTCACTCAACTCCCAAGAGCTCTAGTTCACTTGAAGTGAGTTCTTAAAACAGGGACAATTGATGAGAAGCTCATTCCCTCTTCCTTTTGTTAGCAGAGAGCCAAATCATGGAGTCTTCCAAGCCCTTCATGAGACAGCCGCCAGTCACACCAGGCTACAGTGGTGAGTGGCTCCGTGTCCTGCCGGGATGGGCCTGACCCGAGAGCCACAGTCCCAGGCACTGTTCCCGCTCCATCCCACTGCCTGTGTCTGTCTGGCTGACTGGGCCGGAACAGGCGCTTCAGCTTTTAAGGTCCTTGTTAAGAGCGCCCCATTGCTGAAGATGGCTGATGGAGAGATATAGCTCAGGCCGAGTCCCCCAGGACACCGCCGGACATGGGGGAAGCACTGAGCAAATGTCCATCGAATGCATTTGGACCGGGACGGACACAGCGCTATGGGCAGAGCTAAGGCCTGTCCTTCTTCCCAAGTGGGGCTTTCTCAAGTCTTAAACAGACCTGTGCTTGTGGTCCCATTCCTTCTGTGTCCCCTAGTGGGGAGGGTGACCAACTGCCCTGGTTCGCCCAGGATGCTGTCAGTTTTACTGAAAGTTCCAACTAATGCCCGAGTCCTTGGCACCCGGACCATTTGCTCCCCCACCCAAAGGCTTCTGGGCTGCCAAGAACTCACTGAGACACCTCTGTGACAAACCCAGTGACCCCGATCGGCCCTCGTGTGCAGGGGTTCTGAGGAGGGGAGGCTCAGGGGCCATATTCCCAGGTGGCCCGGCCTCCCCGGTCCTGCTGGTGGATTGAGAGAGCAAGCTCCGGGTTCTAACACACTGAGGTTCCCGTTTCGGCCTGGCCACTGTCTGAAGTTCCTTACCTCCCTGTGGTAAGTGAACATTTCTATGAAGTGGGCGTATTCGTCATCACACAGCTCTGGAGGCTGCAAGTCTGAGATCAAGGAGTCAGCAGGACCAAGCTCCCTCCGGGGCCTGGGTGGAGGGAGGGCCTTTCCTCACCTCTCCTAGCTTCCAGTGGGCGGGGCATTCCTCGGCTTGTGGGAGTGTCCCTGCAGTCTCCGCCTCCATCTCTGCCACACAGCTCTTCCTGTGGCCTTTCCCCTGTGTCCTCTGTGTGTCCAATCTGTCCTTTCCTTTTCTAAGGACACCGGGCATTGGATTTAGGGCACACCCTAAATCCAGGATGATCTTAATTCCCAGATCCTTAATGACATCAGCAAAGACCCTATTTCCAGATCAGGCCACGTTCATGGGAACCAGGGGTGAGAACTTATACAAATGTATTTGAGCCACACAGTTCCACCAACTGCAAGGGGGAATAATGGATTTTTGTATAAGACTGTGGTGAGGATTACAGGAGCCAGCGTTCACAGCCTATCGAAAACCTCTCGGCCCTTAGCAAGACTCCATAAAGGCAGCTTGTATTCCTGGGTGTGGACATCTGTGCGATTTTATAAAGTAGGCCCTGGTGGAGGAAAAGCCACAGCGGCAAGGCCCCTGGCTGTCTACTGCCTCCCCCATGACATCGGGGTGTGTTTTAATTGCCCAAGGGTGGGGTGACAGGGTGGTGGGTGGAGGACTTCAAGATCAGTCAGTCTACTAACTAGGTTCTTCTCAGAGGTGGCTTCCTGCAAGGTGCAGGGGGTGGGGGGCTGCTTTCAACTCTGAAGCCAGGTGCCCCTGACCTGCGGACAAAGGCACAACTGTTGGGCTTCCATCGTGAGAGTTAATGTATTGATTTTTGCAGTTTAAAAGCAAGTTCTTAACCAGTTTTTCCTCATTTGTCCTTTCTTTTACACGTGGTTTCATTGTGATGATATTATAGCACTTAGGATTTCAGCATCCAGTTTAAGTAAATAGTTGTGCTTTCCCCACACTAATTGGAATGATTATCTGTTATTTTCTTGGGAAATGGTGAAAAATTGTTCTAGGGGTGGGTCTCACAGATAATGAATTTACCTTTTTGTGTAATAGGTCTCTGCTTTTAATAAGCCCTCAATTTCCCGATGGTTTGACAAGAAAGATCCCAAATTGCCTTTGGGAAGTGTGAAGGAAAATAAGCTTTCTCTCTAAAAAAAACGAATAATTTCAATTACTCCTCAGTCTATCATTTTGGCCCATTACACGCTTTCCCCATTTACTGTTCCGGCCGACATCAGGGGCTGTGCTATCAAAGAATATTACTGTCATCGCCTTTGTTGAAACGGGCCTTCCCTCCCTGGCTCCAAGGTCGTTTTTTCCGAAGCCTTGGCACAGCCCAGCCACAGCGGAAAAAACAGCCCTCCCTGCCTGTGTGAGTGGCCTTTGGAAAAATGCGGTGTTGTCGGCCGGAGAACCGCCAGGTTACGGGCTGCGATTGGGGGCCGTTTGGGCAGATTCTCAGTCCTTGCTGAAGGCGGTGATTCTGTCGGCTCCCGCAGGCTTCATCCCGTACCTGAGCTGCGAGGGAAGCTCTGCCGAGGACCACATGGACCAGTGTCTGCGAGCCTTCCAGGAGAAGACGCGGCGCTACAAAGACCAGCTGGAGGCATTACGCTGCTCCGTGGCCACTACCCCGAGGCTGAAGCCCGTCTGCTCGGAGGAGACGGTCCTGCGGGCGCTGCACGAGTATGATCGGCAGCACCACCCCCTCAGTCTGGGTACCAGCTCCCTGAAAACAGCCCCCTTCGCCCCAGGGCCCAAGTGCAGGGCCCGGCAGGCCCCCTCGGGAGCTGCCACAGAGAGCTCAGAATCCAGCACTGCTCCAAATCCCCTGGGGCAGTGAAAATGGAAAGGCCCAATGTCTTAAAATGAGGAACGTTCCCAGGGGGAGAGGGACCCAGGTCAGGGGACAGGGTGCTGGGAACTGAGAGCCCCTGGGTGAGTCGCCGTGAGTTCAAGACCCGGGCTGTCTCCGCTTTCTCGGGGCTGGCCACCATTATTTCGTCAACCACTCACAACAGCCCCGTGAGGTCACCGCTGTCATTCCCACTTCAGAGATGGGGAGTGAGGCTTCGGGTGGGAATGTCCCTTGTCTGAGGTCAGATCTAGGTTTGAACCCAGCTCCTCCAGGTACTAGCTGGGCGCGAGCAGGTTTTACACTGAGTAACAACCACAGAAACAATTGACAATATAATCATGTAATGTTAAAATCACGACAGTGATGTGCTCTGGACTGTTTTCAGGTCTAAAGGCTTATAGGAAGACTAATGGACTGATTGCCTTCATTGTTAATGCTATAATTGTTCGGGGACTTTCAAGAACACATTTCTTATGGTTTAAAATTTTCTAAGACATTGCAAAGAATATTTGCCTAAGACTTCGGGATTGAGCCCAGCTCGGCAGCTACTTGCTGTGTGACCCAGGACAGGTTGCTTCCCCTTTCTGGGCTCCAATTCCTTCACCCAGGGTAGGGAAGGATGGATTAGATGCTCCCTAGGCTGCCTTCCGGCTCTGAGGTTGTGGGACTCAGTGGCCTAATTTGATTTTTATAGCAACTGGAGGAGGCAGATGGGGCAGTAATCTTTCACCTCATAAATGGAAATTGCCCAAGGTCAGCCAGCTGGACAGAGTCATTCATGACCCGCAGGCAGCTTTCCGGGGCTTCCTCCTGATCTGGACGCTTCTCTCTCTCTGGTTTTGTTTTGTTTTGTTCTTTTTTTGGGAGAGGAGGAAGGGAAGGAGAAAGAGAGGGAGAGAAACATTTATGTGAGAGAGAAACATCACTCAGTTGCCTCTCACACGTGTCCTGTTTAGGGACCAAACCCACAATCCAGGTATGTGCCCTGACTAGGAATCGAACCGGTGACTCTTCACTTTGCAGGACGATGCCTAACCCACTGAGCCACGCTGGTTGGGGTGGATGCTTCCCTTGAGTCCCTTATGTAAACTGTCAAAGAGCAATGTCTGAAGCTTTTCATCTGAGAAAGCTGCAGGACCTGTTTCAGGGCAAGGACTTGGAAATCAGACAGACATGGGTTTGAATCTTGACCCTACCACTTTCTTGCTGACCAAGTCTCTCTTTGCCTCTTTAAAGTCTCCATCTCTTCCTCTCTAAAATGGAAGTAATGATAGCACCAACTTCTAACAGTGTGTAAGAGAATGAAATCAGAGGCTGTGTGTACAGCCCCCGCCGAGGCGCCTGCCACGGCGAGTCAACCAGCCAGTGGTAGCTGCGGTCAGGACGTCTGCAGGCCCAGGGCCTCACCCGGGCTAGCTGTTGGGGTGCCGGCCAGCTTGGGAGCATTGCCCATGGCGTGGCTTCTCAAAGCCCCCAGGAAGCGTGGTGTCTCTTTACAGAATGCAAAGTCACGAAGAAACCTCTCCAGGAGCCCCCAATCCCTGGCTGGTCGGGCTACCTGCCGAGATCCAGGGTCACCGAGTTAGGCTGTGCCACACGGTACACCGTCATGGCCAGAAACTGCTACAAGGACTTCCTGGACATCCTGGAGCAAGCCAAGAGAGCGCATCTGAAACCGTACGAGGAGTAAGTCTGGCTGGAGGTATAACCACAGGTAGCAAGGGGAAGAAGGGGCAGGTCTGGCCCGGGGCTCCCAGCTGCCCCATCCCAGCACTAGGGCTGCTGCTGTGTCCGGTTTGTTTCACCTGGGGCCTCGTTTGTCATTGCAGGGCGTGACTAGCAGTCAGCCCCCCGAGTTCCCCCGGGGCCTGCTTGTCGTCTTTGCCGGCAGGAAAACCACCAGGGCCACCATCCTGGGAGCAACCTAAGGCCCCAGGGCGCTGCACAGGGTGGCTCGTGCGGCCTCAGCTTTCCCTTCTGTAAAATGGAGATGATAATCCCAACCTTTAGGATAAGTGGTAGGGATTAGAACTAAACACACCGTGCTCATCCAGGACCTGCATAGATTATATTTGTTCTTTTTTAAAAATGATTAATATAAGGAGTGACTCTATGACTTATGTTCTTATGTTAGAATATATGGAGTCAGGTCCACACAACCTCCTCCGGCTCCTCCTCCAAGAGTTTTGCACCGTGAAGGGTTGCTGCCAAAATATCCAGACTTCTCTGTTCCAGGTAAGGCAGGACCCTCTCCTCCTTTCCCACTATTTTTACAGAGGGGAGAAAGTGTTTGCACTGGCCTCCCTGCATTGCTGGACCACCTGACTACAGCTCATGGAGATGGTTTCTCTTCCAGACAGAAGCTGTCCCCTCCTTACAAAACCCCTGAGAGAGGACCCCAGACCTCCAGTGTCGTCTCGCAGTGTTGAGACGCCATGCAGCAGGAAGGTTTATCTGGAGCCACTGTCCTCCCCCAAGGATGCAGAAGGCTAATGTGGAGAGCCTCCTAAGGAGATGACCTCTAGGGGGCGCTCCAAAGCTCGCCATTCTCAGGAGAGCATCAGCCAGTCATCACCCACACCCCAAGAGGCACTAGAGATATTTCCTAACTTAAGAATTTTTTCAGGGACACCAGCACCCTAGCTGGTTAGCAATCGCATGCCATGAATGAGAAAGACCTTTTATTGTCCTGTGGGAATAAAGAGGATACTTCTCAGCGTGCTCAGGGCTTCTGTGGGTCTTTTTCCAGAGTATGTTAACCTGGAGAAGAGCCAGGGTGGGGCCCATCTCTTTCTAACCCTGAGATAACGTCGTGCACCTGGACCAGGCTGCGAGGGAAGCCTCGCCCAGTCCTCTCACCTGGCTGTCCCCATCAGCTGTCTTGGCCCCAGACACTGTAGCCCCCACACCTCACAGATGCCACGCCCACCCCAACCCAGGTTTTTCAGAATCCCAGTCCCCGGGAGAGACCAGCTGGCGGACACCAGCCGCTTTAATTTCCTAGGACTGCTGTAACGAGTCCCACAAAGCGGGTGGCCTAAGACAGCAGACATTTCTGGAAGCCTCCAAACTCAAGGGGCTTAGCAGGGTAGCGCTCCCTCTAAACCCTTAGCGGGGAGTCTGTCCTTGCCTCTTCCCAGCTCCTGGGGCTTTGCCAGCAGGCCTTGGTGTTCCTGGGTGCACAGCTCCAGTCTGTCTTTGTCATCACTCGGCTCCCCTCTGTGTCTCGTGTCTTTGCGTGGCTGTCTTTTTAAAAGGGCACTGGCCACATTGATTAGGGTCCACCCTTCTCCAGTATGACCTCATCTAAACTGAGTGAATCACCTCCACAACGACCTTGTTTCCAAATAACCACATTCAGGGGTTAGGACAACATCGTATCTTTTTGGGAGGACGCAGTTCAACCCACGCCACTGGCTAACTTCCTCTTGCTACTGACGGGCACTCTCTCTGAGCTCCCCCTGGAGCCGCTGACACGCGCGCCACCGCTGGGCAGTGAGGAAACACGCCGTCCTGGGGCTCCGGCCATGGCAGGGACTTTCGCCCCGGCTCCCCGGACCCCCAGGGTTCTGTGGGTAGAAATCAGGTGTCAGAGCTTTGACTTTGATGAGAAAAAAAGAACTTGATGAGAAAAAAAAAGTTACATCTCCGTTTTCACTAACCTCCAATGACACTCAGTATCGCCTTTTCTTATGAGTGTGGGAAACACTGCAGCCTTGCCTGCGACCTCAGCCCAGCGATTCTCCACCCAGTGCGCCCCAAGAATCTGTAAACCATGCAACACCCGACTATAGTCAGGGGCACTGACCTTTCTTCCCTTAGATTGTCAAGTAAAAAAAAAACAGAACAACAGCCAACACAACAATAGCTGTCCGGTGTAAATGAATCAAAATTATACCTATTTTTTTGTCAGATTGGCAAAAAAATATTTTTTTGGTGTGCCACAGAATGTTAGTAATCAGTTGTGTGTGTCATGAGATGAAAAAGTTTGAAAATCGCTGCCTTAGCCCAATAGAAATCCCAGGTCTCCTCACATCTTATGACATTTGTTACAGCAGCTGGAAACCATGTCACTGCTGCTCACGACTTGGTAATCACTGCGGTTATGAGAGCTGCTACACTCGCTAACATGTTGTTATTCAATACGTGCGTAAAGAAACACACTATTTCACAAATCTGTTCTTTCTAATATTTTGATACTATTTCAGTACAAGTGGTTTTCTCTATATTCTCCTGTGTTTTACTTTACATTTATTTTTTGGGATTATTTTTAGGGAGAGGGGAAGGGAGGGAGGCAGAGAGGGAGAGAAAAATCCATCGGTTGTCTCTCGCATGCCTCCCAATGCATATCCCCAGCTGGGGACCCAGCCCACAGCCCAGGCATGTGCCCTGGCCGGGAATTGAACTGGCGACCTTTCCGACTACAGGATGGTACCCAATGCACCGAGTCACACCAGCCAGGGCTTCACTTTACATTTAAAGACATTATTCTGGGAAGAAGCCCACAGGTTTCATCAGATAGCCAGAGGGTCCCTGGCACCGAAATGGTCCAGGGAAATAATCAAGGATGTGCGTAAAGAGTGAGCGTCACACAAAACACCCCAACCCCATGGGAGCTGGGATTACAGTGATTCTGATTATTCTAAAATAATGTGATAGGAGAATGCTGTTGTGGAGAAATATCTGCTACGATACATGCAAAAACAAAAACAAAACCAGGCATAATAACAGCAGACCTTGTGTACACACACACACTAAAATCCCGTTGTTCATTTTAAAGAGGGCTGCAAACAGAGGGAGCTAACCCGCAATGCTAACAGTGGTTATTTACACGATGGTGCTATTGGTCATTTTTATTTTCCTGTTCATGTTTTTTCTCCCAGTTTTCCACAGGCAACAGCTATTGTTAACGTCATCAGGAAGAGATGTTACTTTAAAAATCCTTATTTGAATTGGTTAGAAGACACGTTAATCTTTTAGAGATTGTACGTTAGAGATTGTACATCTCCTTGCAAGGGAACTGGCTGGCATTCCTTTCATAAGGCTCAGAGAACAGTTGGGATTTTTCCAGTTTTTGTGAAGCCCTGGAGAGTGATCCCACAAAGTCCCAGAAAGGAAATCAAGGGACAGATCCTTCACCTGCCTGGGCCGGAGGGGTCCAGTCCACATCCTCTCTGCTGGTCCCTCAGAAATGAACCACACGGGAGGTGTAGCTGGCTGGTCCCCCGTCCAAAACCACAGAGTTCATGGATGGCTGTTCTAGGCTCAAGGTCACTGAGATCTTTGCCCGTGAAATTAAGGGGAGCGGGGACCAAAAAGGCCCCGTGAAACTGCCCTCCTGTTGGCCTCATCCGTGGGTTAACGTCATGCATCCAAATTTAAGTCACTGAATAATTCACTTGGCACAAACCTTTAAAAAGCAATTCGAACTGTAAAATGCAAACAAAAAACTACCGCCCAGTGACAGAGGGAACAGAATGAATAAAGACGATTTAAAAAATTGGTTAAGAGTACCTAGTTCTTCTGCAACTTCAAGATGAAGATCACCAGCTCTGCTGTGCGAATCTGTAACCCCTTTTGTTGAAGCCGTTCTGCATCAAATCCTTTCCTTAATCTTTATCCTTTTTGTTTCTCCCTAGCCTATAATTTCCAGAGCGTGGTTCTGTCGGGGGAGGTAGAGAGGTGATTTTACCGCACAGCAAATTATCATTATTAGCACAAGCTGCATCCTTAATGAGCTCATTCTTGCCACTGAAAACAATTCCATTACCTGATCAGACAAAACTCCCTGGGTCGGGAAGGGCTGAAAAATCGGAGGGCGTGGACTTGTGTGTTTGCCTTTGCTCTCAGGGCCTCTTGTGGGAGAGTCTGACTTCCATGGCGGCTGTGGGGGGGATGCACAGCTTTCCTGTCCTCGCTCCCATGCAGGAGGGCGACAGGCTGGTTCTACACAGGCTCTCAGTCACGGCTCTCACGTGGCGCCAACACCAGCTGTGAAGCCTGGGGCCAGGGGTCAGATCCCTGAGTTCAGATCTCAGCTCTTGCTTTTGTATGGCTGTGTGTCTTTGGACACTTTCCTTACCTTCTCTGAGCCTTGGATTTCAGTTTGTTCAAAGAAGGTGACAAAAGAGCCTACCCAGGAGCGTGTGTAGGAAGATCAAGAGAGTGGGCAGGTAAATCTAGCCCCTGCTAGCTCGGTAAGTTTTATTACCCGTTACCATTGGGGTAAAGAGGCCCGGAAAAATTGCTGTAGCTGGCCCGGGTTGGGGTAGAGATTGTTAGGAGAGATGGGTTCAGAACCCAGGGCCCCTGGCCCGTAGTGAAGGGCTCTTTCCACCGCCACTCTTTTCTTCCCAGGATTCCACCAGGCGGAGCAGGGGCAGTTAGCAAACTGTAAGAACAGCAGTTAGCTAGTGTCAGACTCTGGCCTAAGCCCCTACCTGGAATCGTGTATTTAATTAGTATAAATATTTTAACTTTGCAGGTGAGCAAACCGAGGCACACGGAGGTTAAGTAACTTGTTCAGGGCTACACGGGCCACAGGTAGCAAAGCCAGGATTTGAACCCGGGCAGTCCGAGGCCAGAATCTGCACACTCAACCTGCACACTACACTGCCACGTCCCACGAACCTCCTCTGTGGTCACTGCAGCAGGAGCACAAACTACTCCAAAATCAGTCACGGTTTCAACGTCGAACTGATTCACGAAGGAAAAGAGATGAGAGGGACACACGGGAAACAAAAGCACAAGGAATGTGACAAAGCCCGTGTAAGGCCGTCCCTGGGCCTTGGGGCTCCTCCCACTGGTTTGTGCCGCACACCTGCTGAGCAGTCCTGCTGTGAGACAAGCACTCGAAGCCTTGGCTTTCACTGCGCAGCCCGTAACACCCTCCTGGATAACACCCTCCCGTGACTGACGTTGTCGGGGAGGATTAAATGGCGTAACTCACAGAAAGAGGTTGGCTCAGCATTTTGCTAACAAAAAACTCACAGGCCTTCTGCTTCCTCGCCAGCACAGCTAAGGAACAATACAAAGGTACAAAGTATTTTTTTTCCCCGGGGAAAAGGTAAAAAGTAAGCCTCAAGACTGAATGCCCTCACCTCTCTGCCCTGCTCCTCGGCCTTGCTCACCAGTCAGACCCCAGCCCAACCCCGGAATTTCAAGAGTTGGGGTCTTGGTGTCCTCTTTCCCGGAAGACCTCTGGGTTCCTTACGCAAATTACCCTCTCCTCTCTAAATATCCAAAGATTCCCCTGGTGCCCGGCCTAGAGGGGGCATTCCACAAGTGTGAGCTGTCCCTGGGGAAGGCAGAGCCCTCATGTGCGTCTCCTTGACAGCTGACAGGCCTGTACTTGGGGGAAGAGTGGGGTACACCAGTCTCCACCCCTCTTTGAAAGTCAGGAACAATACAGGTGGCCCCCTAAAGGAGGCTGATGTGTTCCCAGTAAAACACCATGACGATATTTAGATGCAAACAGGATTTGTCTGGATTCTCCAAAGGCCGAGACGGAGTGTCTTCCCCATCTTTCCTGACCAGCTTGGGGTACCACCAGGAAAGGGTACCAGGCATTCCGTGGCCTAGAGGAGCCAGGTACCCAGGTCCTATCTGCCTTGTTTCTGGTGTGTGCTCTCATGAAAGTCACACCTGGGACACCTCTCCCCAGGCCTCTCCATCTGCCTGTGTCACTCCCTGCCTCACAGTCCCAGATCCCAGCGCCTACTGATCTAAAATCACTTACGTGCTTAAACGAAACCCACTTTGGGGAGTGATTAAATTATGTTTAAACCTGTTTGTCTAAGGGCATTTCTGACATAATTCATGCACACATTTATCACGCCTGCAGCTTTGCGAGTGGTGGGGTGGTTTTGACTGTCCCCTTCCGCTCATTTTATCTACTTAGAAACATTTGGAAGGCCTTCTAGCAATGTGTCTAGACAGCGTTTTTATTAGATTTATTGTGGTGGATGCAGCCTTTTATTTGAGTGTCACCCCAGCCCCCTGCTCTGGGAGTGACAACCCTTTCAATAGGACATCGGTTACTAGGGCCCTACCTTCTAAATCAGGGTTGGGAACTTTTTCTGCAAAGGGCCAGGTAGCAAATATTTCAGGCTTCGTGGGCCAGATGGTCTCGGTGGCAGCTACTCAGTTCTGCAGGTTTCACAGGAAAGCAGCCATCGACAACATGGAAATGAATGCGTATGGCTGTGTCCCAATAAAACTTTATTTATGGGTGCTGAAATTTTAATTTCATATCATTTTCATGGATCCTAAAATATTGCTTTGACATTTTTAAAAAATATATTTTATTGATTATACTATTAGAGCTGTCTCATTTCCCCCCTTCACTCCCCTCCACCCTGCACACCCTCTCCCACCCACATTCCCCCACTTTAGTTCGTGTCCATGTGTCATAAGTTCTTTAGCTTCTATATTTCCCCTATTATTCTTACCCTCCCCCTGTCTATTTTCTACCTACCATCTATGCTACTTATTCTCTGTACCCTTTCCCCCTCTCTCCTCCTCCCACTCCCCTATTGCTAACCCTCCATGTGATCTCCATTTCTGTGGTTCTGTTCCTGTTCTAGTTGATTGCTTGGTTTGTTTTTGTTTTTGGTTTAGGTGTGGTTGTTAATAACTGTGAGTTTGCTGTCATTTTACTGCACATGGTTTTTATCTTCTTTTTCTTACATAAGTCCCTTTAACATTTCATAAAATAAGGGCTTGGTGATGATGAACTCCTTTAATTTGACCTTATGTGAGAAGCACTTTATCTGCCCTCCCGTTCTAAATGAAAGCTTTGCTGGATAGAGCAATCTGGGATGTAGGTCCTTGCCTTTC
>CM052542.1:147545552-147606852 GCA_028533065.1 Trachops cirrhosus | reverse complement strand
TCTAGCATAAGCAGGTTAGAGTGGGGTTTCTCTCCGTTGCTACCAAGGGTCCTAATGAATAAGGTTGATCCACCTTTTAAAATTATTTGCAACTCTTAAATGGGCAAAATGGAAACTTACTAGTGAAGTTACCACTCTCTCCTGTGTTCAGGAAAAACGTTTGTCCCACCGCACTGGTTTTCCCCTGAAACTGGTCAGCGTAGTGCCCCATTTTGGGGCATCCCGCGGCTGGACAAGGGAAACAGTTGTTCTGTGGGAAAAAAAATTTGTGAGTGGTTGGCCTTTGACTCAACCACTCAGTTACTCAATTGATTAGTTCCTCTTCCCACCCCTCCCCTCCCCCTCCCCCGTCCCTCCCCCATTCTCTCATGTGCCTAACCATCTTTCCATTCATCTATCCATTCTGCCCTCCACCCACTGAGGACTGCATGCATGCATTCATCTTTCCCATGCCAGCCATGCACCCTTCGAGAATTTTTCAGAAGGAAAAGTTGGGGGTCTGAGGATGGCCCAGCCCAGGCGAGCCTGTGCCATCCGCCTCCTACCCACCCTGGCCCCGGAAGGAATGAGCAAGCCTCGGTGAGGCTCGGCATTGCCAGTAGCTGCTCTTCTTAGTCGTGTGGTTACATCTCTGTGCTGTTCCAAGCCGCAGGGACAAAACCAACAACAACGGAGCCACCAGCAACACCTTCCCCGGGCCCCTGGGGTGACCCACCTCCTGAAACTCCTCGTAGGATGCACACGGGTAGCCCAGGAAGCCACTGGGGTTGAGGATGCTGTTTGCGTAATACTTGTAGCTTCTCAGGTGATTGCAAGCTGCAAAGTCTCGGGTTCCTGAGGAAGCAAAAGCCAGCGGAGCTCACAAGAGCATTTCACATGTGACGCTTGACCCATTCTGACCCAGTAAGGAATTGCCACCACATTTCACAGACGGGTGTCAGCACTCCTGAATGCCTGGGTCACCATTTAGAGTTTCTGTCATTGACTTTGAGATACTTAGGGACAAGCAGGAAATCTGGGGACTTGTTTAACACTGGTGTTTGGCTAGAGTTGCTTTACTCTCCCTACCGTGGCTGCATTTGCTGAGGAGGACCTACTCAGGCCTGGGCGAGGGCTGGGGAGTGACAAGCTCTAACAGGCATGTTTGTCCAAGCTTCCAGGGACCAGGCATTGGGCATAAATGGATGATGAGGGCTAGGGGCATGAGGGTGAGGTGGAGTGAAAAAGTATAGAGAGAGAAGAGGAGGGGGGGCAGAGAGAAAGAAGAGCACTCGCTGTAAAAAGGACCCTTCCATAGGTCGGCCAGTTGTTGAACGTTAGGGCCCAGATCGCTTGGTCTTCCGATCTTTCATCAGAAGCCAGCATCTTGACTTTCACATACAAACGTATTCATGCTTTAATGATAGCAGTGCACTCCCACTTAAAAACCCATCACCACGAAGGCCAACCGCAGCTGTGGGGGGTGGCGGTCCGCCCGAGGGGCACAGTGTGACAACTCCGGACATCACCGGACAGGCCTTTCGCAGGAACCCAGCCTCTCTGCGCCTATGGCCTCGGGCTGAGAAATTCTTCCTCTTCATTTTTCCAGGCACAAGGTAAAAAAGCACTGGAGATCAAGGTTACCGTGGCCATCTGGCCGCTCTGCCACTGCATGTTATTTACCATCCTTTTCTTTAAATCAAAGTCCTCTTGTTTGTAAAATCATTTGTTTTGTCTCTCCAGCTACTTGGTACAGAACTTCCCATGGCGTGACCCACAGTGACCCCAGACATACCTGGGGACCACTTCTGGGGGGTCTGGTGGGCTTCATCCACCACCCATGGAGAAAAGACAGGTCCCCTTTGTGCCGGGGGATTAACTCACCACAGCCTGCAGCTCTGCCTGCTCACGGCCCAGCAACTCCCAGCCAAGCCGGTTAGTGCCCCACACCAATGCTCATTACCGGAAGACACAACCTATTTCAAACTTAATTGTTTCTTTCATCCAAAATTGCTGCCCAGGGATCCCCTAATAGAGGAGCAAGGGGATTTCATTGTTCCTCGGCGCCCAGCGCCGGGTGACTCGGAGGCCCACACAATAGAGGCACACTCTAGTGTGCATGGGCTTGTTCACGCTAAATTGCCTTTTTAATTAAACCTGGGCTCCTTTCTATTATGTGTGCCCTGCTCAGTCGCTTCTGGGAGGGGGCAGCCTTCATTGTGACTCTGGGGTTCCTTCGGGGGGTGGAACAGCCGTGTCTTCCCCCGAGTTACCTGGCGCTGAGCAGAGAGGAGGTCAAAGGCTCCGTTCCCAGCTGGCGGATGCTGGCTGTGGCTTTATAGACTCGACTCTTTCACATTAAGCACATGGGATATTAAAATGCCACCGAAGGCCGCTCAACTCGATGGAATTAACTGTGCTGAGCGCTTGCTTTGGGTCAGACCCTGAGCAGGGTTCTGGGGTGTCTGGGATGCACAGGACACAGTCCCTGGCTTTGGGAAACTCCCAGCTCAGAAAAGCAAATACTCAGATGAAATGGCCACAGACGCAAAGCTCCCATTTTCAGGGAGGAGATGAAGCCGGGTCTCAAGGGAGAAGCCACAGGAACACAGCAAAGGCCAGACAAGGGCAGCTAACGGAGATGGTGTGTAAGTCACCTGAAACTAGGGGGACAGAGCCTGCTCTCTCGGATAAATGGAGGCACACCTGTGACGACAAAGGTCCATCTACTAAACCTGACAAGCTCAGGGGAGACCGGCATGGTGGCCTTACAAACCCCCTGACCCAAAGTTACCACACGGGATGGTCTGGACATAAAACTTCCTTACTAAAAGCAGGTCATGGGGGTAGTCACGTCCCAGGCCTGTAGCTTCCTTCACAAAGGTCAATCTTTACCTTCACTGCACCTGTTTGCTTTTTGCATCTAGGGTAACATACCTTTAAAATGCCAGAATAATCTTTTCTAGACCCCTCAGAGCATCCCCCCACCCCAGAGCACCAGGCCACAGAACCCCTCACTGTTATCCTGCTCCCCAAATACCAGCCCTGTTTGCTGTGAATGTTGATCATCAACTATTCGTACCCACCAACATAAAAGAAGTATGTGCTTCTCTGTTTTGCTTTTTATCCACTTCCAAAGTTTTCCCAATTTGCTTTCTCTCTCCCCCTTAATCTACCAACAGTTCTCATGCAACCCCCTTAGGTCCCCTTCTTCGATTCCAACGTATAAAATAAGCTGCAAAACTGCCCTTCTCCAGAGCATTTTCTTGGTCCCTTGAGATTTTACTTCCCAGCAATTATCGTCTGTTTGGCTCAAATAAACTCATACAAATTTTCTACAGGTTTGGATGTTTCTGACATCAACATACACGAGGCTCGTCGGCCCCGGACCACCAGGCCTCCCCCTCTACGCATGCGCTTCCCGAACCCACAGAGCACGTCCCCACTTGGTCTTCTTACCAGCTCAGTCCCTTTCCCGTCCTAGCACCTGACAGCTGCCAAGGGCGAGAGAATCAAAGCCCTCTAAGTCTTTGCGAGTGCTCTTCAAGAAGCAAGCAGTAAAGGTAGGATGGGGAGGGGGTCCGAGGCCGGAGCTGGGTATTTGACAGTGAGCCTATTCGGTTCCTGTCTCTGCCTCCTGATAAGGTGTGGGGGTGGGGATGACACAGGCTGGGATATGAGGTCGGGGCTCTGCACCCAGAAATTGGGCTTCAAAGTAACGTGGCCTTGGGCAAGTTTTATAACTTTTCTGATCCAGTTTCTTCATCTGGGAAATGGGGGTAGGCAGAGGAATGATCTCATGGCACTGTTCTGAAAATGCCTGGCACAGAATGGGCACCCCGCAGGTGGGGCGAACTCAGTACTGCGAGGGCCAGACCACTCATTCTGTTTTCTCCCTGAGTAGAGCAGCTGCTGTCTTGCTTTTCGAATGTACGTACCTTCCCAGAGTCCATTTATATCAACGATGGTGGAAAGGATATTTTTCTGACATCCAGGCATATGCTTTCCTCCGTTTGGATAGAAATCCAGATGGCCCACCTTTTGGCTCATTCCAAAACCTGAAACATGGGCAGCACAGGTAAGCAGCGCAGTAAGTGGTCCTGAGGCGAGGTCATGGCTCCAGAGATGGCCTTGTAGTGTTGTACTGAGACCACATGACACTACACTGTTATGCTGAGAGCTGGGCATGTTGGCTTTTTAAACACACAAATCTGTGTGGATTGACCGCAGGCTGCGAACCAAAGCATCGCAGGTTCGATTCCCAGTCAGGGCACGTCCCCTGGGTTGCAGGCCAGGTCCCCAGTGGGGACCACATGAGAGGCAACCACACATTAATGTTTCTCTCTCTCTCCTTCTCCCTCCCTTCCCCTCTCTAAAAATAAATAAATAAAATCTTTAAAAAAAAAAATAAATAAACACACAGATCTGTGACCACATCCTGGTCCTATTGACACACTTCGTGATCTTGGGTAATTACTGAAGCTTTTTGAGCCTCGGTTTCCTCAGCTAGAAAATAATAATAATGCCCACTTTCTAGGGCTGTTACTATGGTTAATGAGCTACTGTGTACAAAATGTTGGATGCAGCACATGGTAATTATCATCATTACTAAAAACATATCCTTTATTGACATGTTTCATGACCTGTTTATATAAGAAAATAGTTACATAGAAAAAAGAACAATGATTTTATTTATTATTTCTTCTTTACGTAATTTTACTTATTTATTTAAAAATTTTAATTTATGTAAACTAAAAAAACAAAAACAGTTCACCCATTTGATTTTAGAAGAACTAAATAAAGGAATACATTTAATCTCCAACAACACAAACTATAACCAAAGTTTTCACAAAAGGAGTAAGCAAAACATTCGAAGGTTAACTCCGCATTTTGCAAGCACAGGTCAGGCATCAACAAAACGTGCATCTGCCCCTCTGGACAGTGGCAGGCCAGCGAAGGGCACGGGGTTTAAAGACTGAGCAACAAGCTTCCACAGGCTGGAGAAGTGGGTTTTTGGGGGGTGGGGTCCATCTGGGGCCATCCTAGCCCGGCCCTGGCTGTTTACTTGCGGCTGGCACCCCCTCGGACTGGCCAGTGTCTGAGTTATTCCTGTAGTTAACCATTTTGCGTACCACCCCGGCAATGTATGTGTGTGGGGGGTGGCGGGGGGCGGTCCCTGGACCTGCCCTCGCCAGTTACAGCCCCGGTCACCAAGCGGTGGAGCGAGGAACTCACCCAGGGAAGGGACGATGGGCGCAGAGTCCGTGTGGATCACATCCACAAACATGGCGTCAGATGAGTCCAGCCGGACCTCCTCGGGCGTGCCCTGGAAGCACGGCTCTGCGGGGTCCAGTCCTGGACGGGGGTGGGGCGGGGTGGACAGTGAGGCCATATTCTATGACAAAGCAGGTTCTAACCCCTGTGCCCACAGAATCCACGGGGATCTCTGCCTGAAGCAGGGGCTGTGCCAGCTCATCTTCAAAGGGAAGCAGAGGGCGGAAGGAGCACAGACAGCGCACAGGCCGCAGTGACCTACATTCTAGCCCAGGTTTGCTCAAGGGCAAACGTCTGTGCTCCCTGAGCTTCAGTTTCCTCATCTGGAAAGTGGGAAGAACAGCAACCTGCCTCACAAGCTTCTTGTGAAAACCCCATGCCAAGGGGTAAGAAAAAGAACTTTGCAAACAGAAAAAATTTTCCATAAACACAAACTGTTAATCCCCTTATCCTTCACCCAATGCCTAGTACAGTGCCCGGAGCAATGAGGACATTCATTAAATTGCAGTTACATACAAACTTGGCTAAGTCTTGTGTGCCTTCATTTTGCCTAGTGACTCATTCATTCATTCATTCATTCATTCTCAGTATTTTCTGAGCACCTCCTAAGGCAGGTCTCAGCCAGGCACTTTGATTTTCTGCATGTGCTTGACACAGCAAAGACAATCAGTAAGTATTAATGTTAAAAAAATCACTTTTTAAAAGTCTGCCACACTCTAGCAATAATAATCCCAAAGTCATGGGTTTCATGTGCTAGTTATATTTTTCTTTTTTATAAACGTGTTTTTATTTACAATCATATACACGTATTCTATAATTCACATGAAAATACATGGGCAATTATTTTTTACTCTGCCTGGCAGCCCCTAAAATCAATTCCCGGAGGACCAGTAGGGGCGCCCTTGGCCGCGGGAAGTGCAAATGTCTGGGCTTCCACCGCCCGCAGGCAGCAGGACCCGCGTGCCCCCTACCTGTGATCCTGCCCACGAGGCCTCCCAGCCTCCTGCCCGCCTCCCCGGCTGCGTGTGCGCCCAGGCTGTGGCCGATGAGGTGCACGTTCTCGAGGCTGTAACCCATCTCGGCCTGCGGAAGGATGGTGCGTTAGGTCCCCTAGGCTATGGTGGGGATGCGCGCGCGGGCTCAGGGAATGGGGATGGGGGCAGGTGTCAAGAGGAACCACCCTGGGCTCCAGGACCATACGGAGCGACCAGGCCCCGGGCTGCTGCAGTCTCCCGGTCCTGCTGCGCAGGCTGGTGCGCGGGCCAACAGTGCTGACCAGCGGCCATCGAGTCAACTGCAGGCCGCCTGGGCGGTGCGCTGCCTGCTTCCATCCGCACCCACCGCGGGCCTGCCGCCCCTCCCCGCGGGGTTTGGGCCTGTCTGCTCTGGAGTGCACTGGAATGGGCCTTCCAGGAGGCTGCCAGGGGCTTTCCCTCATCTGAAGATGAGGACTCATCTTCTGGACTGAGAACTGTTGGACAGCCCAGCCTGCTCTAGAATCCCCAGAACGGCCTGCAAGGAAAGATGGTTTCAAAGCGGGAAACTGAGGCTCAGAGGGGTTCATCTGCCCACATCTAGGGAGGGCGGAAGGTTGCAGCTTCATTTTAGGAAAAGCCCCTCTGTGCTTCCAAGTTTCCGGGCCCAGCCCCTGCCCACCAGTCCCCAGGCTGCCTCCAGCTGCATCCTGGAGCTTGCCCGCCCCCTCGCTGCCCCTCCCCCACGGGACACAGCTGGGGGCAGGGATTTACCGACAGTCCTTGTATTAAGACAGCTATCTCCGCCCCCACAACTCGAATGTTGTGCACGGCTTGGGTGTATGTTGTCTTGGCCCCACGTCTCCAATCCACGCAGATGCAGTTCACCTCCTCCACTTTAAACATTTTCTGGCGGACAAAAACCAGAGGGAGAAACCAATGCATTACGAGGCACAGGTTGCACACTCCAGAGATGGGAATTCACACCCATCAAGCACCCGGTTGGTGTCAGAGCCCTAACGTTCCCCCACTTGTCCTCACCCAAGGGTCTCTTACCCCCACAGAACAGACCTGGGCCTGGAGGCCTGGAACGGAGGAAAGGACTTGTCTAAGGTCTCCCACGTGGTTATTGACACAGCCAGATCAATAGGAGATCAGGGCTTAGCAAACCATTACAGAGAACCAAACCTGCCTGCTAGTATAAATAAAGTTTTATTGGAACATGGCCACACCCATCTGTTTACAAAGTCTCTATCTCTATTTCTCAACAACAGCAGAGTTGAGCTGAAACCTTATGACCTGCAAATGCTAACAGATTTACTGCCCAGCCCTTCATAGGAAGTTGGCCGACTCTTGTACCAGGTAGTTGAAGCCACAGGGGGGCTGCTTGTATGTTCCCAGCAATGCAGGAGGGAGGCATAAGGCCCTGAGGGACAAGGTAAAATTTAGACTGCGGTAGGCTGTGCCGCTCCTGGGTGCAGGCACCTTTTATGTTCTGTGGTGGGACCGCAGTGTGCTGCCCCAGCACAGACACCGGTCCCCTGGGGGGACCAGATAACTGTCCAAAGGGCCACTGAGATCCTGTGTTCACCTGGGGACGGCCCAGACTGCAGCTTGGACTGAGGCAGAGAGGGGTTGGCTGGAGGCCAGGGCAGTGTGACCACGTTCCCCTGGCTCTCCCAGCTCCAGGTTGACACGGCCGCCTTCTGGGACTGGGGGGCACGTGTGGACACCCTAACCTCAAGAGGAGCAGATGAGCTGTGGGAAGAAGCTGCCCGAGGTCTACCCCAGTGCAGACTAAGCTAAAAGTCGTGCCCATGCGCACCTCCCACAGATGAGCTCTGTAGACACACAGACTGTGGCATCTTACAGACAGAAGACCTGGTGTTGCGTTCCACCTCTGGATTCAACTCTGGGCGAGTACTGAACTTTTCGTGCCTCAGTTTCCCCCTCTATGAAATGGGAACGATCACTGAACCTTCCTCACAAAGTCGCTGGGAGAATTAGAGGGACAAAGACTGGCACTGATTGTCAGTGTTGGGCGCATGGTAAGGCCTCCGGAAGTGGATGTTATGAATAATAATTCATTACTAATATTCGTGATAACTTTAGAACTGCGCTGTGCAATGCTGTGGCCACTAGCCACATGTGGCTATTTAAAATTAATTAAAGTTAATAAAATTTAAAATTCAGTTCTTTGGCCACACTCGCCACATTTCAAGTGCTCAGTAAGCACAGGTGGCTAGTGGCCCCTGATCTGGACAGTGAAGGCATAAAACATTTCCACTGTCACAGAAAGTTCTGTGGGAGAGCAGGACTTCAGAGGGTAAAGTTAAAGTTTTTTGTGGTTTTTTTTTAATGTCATATAGAGGTTTCTATATACCATCAGAGACAAATGCCAGAGACAAATTTGTAGTCTCCACTTCTGGAACTTTTTTTAAAATTCTCCCTTGAGGATATGTGTACTGATTTTAGAGAGAGAGGAAGGGGGAACTGTGTGCATAGGGAGGGAGAGAGAGAGACCAATGTGAGAGAGAAACATCATCAGCCACTTCTCGATTGTGCCCCGACCAGGGATCAAATCCGAAACCTAGGCATGCGCCCTGACAGGGAATCAAACCTGCGACCTTTTGGTGTGCGGTAAACTTCCACCACCTGAGCTTCCCCGTCAGGGCTTCTGGGGCTTTTTGATTGGACTCTGGGCTTCTTCAGCCTCAAGAGAGGGTGGCTGGCTAGAAGTCCGTTGGTTGGGAGAACTTGACAATGGATGGTCCTGAGTACCCAGGGTTTCCTTGGGGTTTTAAGGAAGGAGCCATCTGTCCCTGGGGTATCTCCTTTCCCAGTCTGAGGGGAACAGAGCTGCCATGTCTGCGGCTGTGTGCTGGGTGCTGGTCTCACAGCGAGTGGCCAGGTGAGGCGGGTGGGCCCCTACCTGGCACAGGTGCAGCAGCCAGCTCTCCTCCCCCTTGTCTATGAAGCCGTGGATGATGAAGCGCGTCTTCCGGTCCAGTCGGAAGTTGGAAGCCTCGATGGTGTCTAGGTCCAGCGGGGAGATCCGCTGGTTAAAGGAGCAAAGAGGGGTTTGGACGTTGGCCTTTCCAAGCCACAGACCTGTTAGAGCCAGTTCTAGCAAGACTGAGCTCCCAGGGTCAGCCCCCGTGAAGTTGGGTCAGGCTAAAGCAGGAGTGCCCAACCTGGGGTTTGAGGATAGGATTCAGAAAGTCCAAGTTCACGGACTTTCTAGCACTTCTGTTAGTTAGGAAATTGGGCAACAAGGAACCGTTGTCGTAGCAGCATCGTCACCAGTAAAAGTCAGATATCTCCATGTCACATTACAGTTGTTGCAGACACCTTAAAAACCGTGTATTCTCCTTACTATTTTAAGGGACAGTAGTCATTAGGTCAACCCCTAGATCTTGTTATTTAGTGAGATAATAATAAAGCAGCACATATGTGACTATATCACATAGATATCTTTTTTTAATGATCCGATACCCGTTTTTCAATATAGTTGGTTTCTTTTGTAATCCAATGTATTTTATGTTTTGCATGTAAACGCATCATCCTGAGAAGGTTATGGTGGAAGAGCCCCCCAGAGCAGAAGAGCCAGAAGCACCAGGTGGGGAGGGAGCCCCGCTCAGCGGAGCTGTGAGGAGCGTCGAGAGCCCGAAGGACCTCAGAACCGACTCCCACGTGCCAGGGGGCCTCTTCAGGCCCCTTTGCCAGCCAGGTCACTTCTGAGCACCCGGGGAAAGCCTGTCCTGTGCCCACCTGGCAGGCCTTCTGGGAACTAAAAGTTACTCCCAGGGGCCTACCTTTCACTCTTGTGGTTGAATGTCCCCTCTCCTCCCCCTGCCTTCTAGCTCCTCAGGAAGGATTTACGTCCCCCAGCCCCCACGTTCCCCGAGGGGCTTCTCTCCTTCCACTGCCACGTGCAGGGAGAAGACAGACCCGCCAAGTCTGGATTTCCCCCTGGGTAAGTGCTGCCCATTCCCCCTTCCTCCCAGGATCAGAAAGTTCTGAACACAAGAGTGTGGGACGTGTAAGTTTCTGGGTTGGGCATCCAGAGGCCTCATCGGGGGCTTCCGATCCTGAGAGCCAGGTGGCGGACACTGGGGACGGGGCACTGCCTGGGACATCCCACGGCAGCACAGTGCTCTTTAGACAACTGCCTCAGGGCTCCAGGGCGGGCGCCCACCCCCACCCACCCCACAGTCGCTTCCTGCCCGCTCTTACTTGGTAGTTGTTCGGATTCTCATTTGTGAACAGAAGAAACTGGGTGTCGATGTCCTTGGGGGACCAGGGAAATAGCTTCAAGGGCCGCTGAAGGATCCCGGTCCATGGCGGCTCGTCAGAGAAGCAGCCAAAAGGTCCGTAGCAGATGTCCCTTCCTGGGGCGGGAAGAGCAACAGACACGCGCAAGGTTCTGGAAGGGAGCCTTGTCACCTCAGCCCTCCAGGGCGACGCGTCTGGGTGCGGTCAGGGCCAGCTGAGACCAGTGCTCGTCCTGCCCTTGCTGCCAGTGGTCCCCGAGTTCCATGGGGACAAGAATCACCCAGTGGCTGGGGGTGAATGTGTGTGTTGCAGGTACACCATCCCAGCTTCTCCTTCAGAGATTCTGAGTCAGAGGGTCTGGGGGGAGGAGGCGGGAAACCTCATGTTTAATGTTGTTTCAGCCTTCTCATCAGGCCCTCAGGGGAATGGCCGAGAGCCCCTGGGAACCTTCTACCTGAAAACTACCTCTTCCAGGAAGCCCCTGATGGCCCTTTGCCTGTGCTCATCCAGCACTGAGTATCTATTGTCCCGGTGACGCTGCTGGATGTACCCTGACGTCTGAACTGCGCCCGCACAGCCCACACGCATGACAGCCATTCGTGGCTGCCGTCCAGTTCACTGTCTTCACGTCATCCTTTCACTCACATTGTCCCCCACATCATTCTCTGTCATTTCAGGTTTTCCCTGTTGTTTTTTGGACAGGGAAATTTCTCGAGACCAGGGATGATTTATTTCTGCATCATTCTGTGCATAGTAGGGGCTCAAAACTTGCAACGGATAACCCCAATAACCACATCTAAGCCTGAGGGTCCTTTCCCTAGTCTACAGCATAAACATTTTCACAGGAAGTGGCCCTTGGGGGGACACGATCAAGGCCGGAGGATTTCAATCCAGGGGGCTTTTCTCTTAGGCTTCCTCACCTCCTAAACTGATGGTGCCATATGTTGGCCATTCACTCAAAAACTGGTAATAGTTAACACTTGTTTACTCTGTGCCAGATACCCCACTGGTGCTTTACCAGTATTTTCCCTTTTAAGTCTCCAAGCTGCCCATGAGTAAGGAATTACTTCCATTTTACAGATGGAAAAACCAAGGCACAGAGAGACAGAGTAAGCTGCCCAAGATCAGAGCCCGTGGTGGAGCCAGGATTTGAACCAGGGACATTTAATTGGGAAGTTTACTGCACACAGAGGAGGCACTAAGGCAGATCAGGTACAAGCCCTGCCCTGAACGATGGGGATCTAACAGGGAAGGAATGGTGATGACCTTGACTGACAAACACAGGGGCTTGAAGGCCGGGTTTGGGCACCTGGGCTGTTAGGTGGATAGCGGGGAAGTGCTGGAGGGTGCCGAGCTGGTGAGTAGGGTGGGGACTTGTGCTCCATGAAGGTGTTTTGGGAAACCAAGTATAGGTGGCTCAGAGACAGGAGAGCCTGGAAGAGGTGGGGGTCGGGGTGGGCAGTGCAGGGGTGGCGGACCTTAGAGGTTACAGGTGTTGTAATCCTGGATGACAGTGGACATGCAGGGAAAGGTGAGGAGGTGGCGGTAAGGAGTGGAGCCGAAGCCTGGACAAGTGAGTCTGAGGCATGGTGGGTGGCTGCCTGGACACTGGGGGGTGGGATGGGGCAGAGACCGGGCAAAGGGGAAACCCAGAGGAAAAGAAGGACGAGGAAAGCGCCTGGGAGTGAGCTGTGGGGAATGCCCGACGTTGGGGCAGGCGGAGGCAGCAGACAGCAAAGGGGAGGGTGTTGCCCTGGGTCTGCCACAGCGTCAACACTCTCTGGGCCCTGGCGACTGCTGTTTTTCTTGAGATAATGCTCATGCCTTTAACTATTATGATGATAATGATGACTGTGCCTCTGACTGCCTCACCCAAAGGCAGCCCAGGCACGGTCACTGTCTCCCCAAAGGGACAGTGACGGCATCCTCACCTCTGACTGTGGCCAGCAGGAGGAGGCCGATGGCCCAGGAGAGCAGCATCTGCGTGGAGGAGAACACAGGCACACACACAGTGAGGACGGCCACTGAACCCAGACGGGGCAGGTGGCCCAGAGCACACCGGGGACGGTGAGGGAAACAGACACACAGTGCAGGGGCCCTACTGGGCTGTCCCCGAAGGCGGGGACGCTGGGGTGAGGCCCTTCCCGCACACAAGGAGTGGGGCAGCGCCTCTGCAGGACCCCAGACTCAGGGTCTCCCCAATGCAGTGGCTTCCTCCCTTGGGGGCAGCCCCAACCCTGCCACGCTCCCTGCCTGCCCAGAGCCATGAATTACCGTGAGACGATGGGGCTCCACTCGGCGCACGGGCTGGCCGTGGCCTTTTATAACCAGGCTTTATCCTTTGGACTCCTTGGAGGAAAGGACACGGAGGAGAGATAAGTGTGCTTTGACCCGGGGTTATCATAAACACATACAGCCAGCTCAGCCCGGGAGCAGGGCCATTGACAAAGTGCTGTTTGGGGAAAGAAAAACTGACTTTGGGGGTAGGAAAGGCCCCCACTAATCTGAATTTACAGGTTCAGCTGTCAAAAGATCGCATTCCACAGGTGATGACAGGGAAGCATCAAGCCTCACCCCGCCCCCCGCCCGTTCCAAACCCCTTCGGAAACTCGAACCCGAACCTGCCTTGTCGCCCCAATGTTACTGGCAGAAATGGGCCCTCTGAAGACGTGCTGCCCCCTGGGATGTGCCTGTTTGGGAGGACACAGGTCTCCTCTACCTCGGGGGCGGGGTGGGTGGAGAGCAGCCCTCCAAAGAACCCACACGGAGAATAAAAACAAAGGCAGCCCTGTTGCCCGAGAGAGACTAGAACAAACACCGTTTAAATATAACTCTGTTTAGAAAAAATAGTCTGCTTTCCAAGCATGTTTAAGCTGCATCGGCTGGACCTTGGCCGGGAGATAAGGAGGTGGAGGTGGGTGGATTCTTTCCTTCGCCTCGGAGAGGAAGGAGGGCCTGGGTTCTGAACTGCCAGCTACCGCTCAGCCGTTTTTCAATTGACAGGTACTGTAGACACACCGAAGTGCATGGATCTTATTCAACTTCAGTGCAGTTTAATGAGCTTTGACAAATGTGTACTCTTTCCTACATGCTCCAGGTCAAGATATAACACAGTCCCAGCATCCAGAAGTCTCTCTCGTGGTCCTTGTAACCCCCTCCCCCACCCATAACAGTGCTCTGGTGTCTGGCACCATAGATTAGTTCGGTCTGTTCTAGAATTGCCTATAAATGGAATTATCCATCAGGGTTTTGAGATTCATCGTGTTGTGACTTGTATCAGCAGCGGCTTCCTGCTCGTTGCTGTGCCGTATTGCTGTGTTTCTGTGTGAAGGCATCGCAGCTGGTTTACCCACGTGGGCTCTGTTTTGTTTGGGACTATTACGAGTGATGCTGCTAGGAGCATTCTAGTCTAGTGCACGTTTTTGGTACACACGTGCCCTCCTTTGCTCAGGTTTGTCCCCAGGAGTGGAGCTGCCTGGGTCCTGGGGTGTGTGCCTGCCGAACACTTTCCCAGAGGGGCTGCATCTCCGTCAACTCCCGCCGGCAGCTGGGGGAGTGTTCCAGTTCCCACCCCTTCCACCCCCACCCTCTGATCAATCCCAGGCACACCCCGGTTGCCAGCAATTTCCTGAGGGTTTCAACGATAGAAAAATGGCTTCTTCAAGGCTTGTGGAAATGGTAAAGGGATGAGGAAGCCTGGATGGGGTCACCTATACCTGAATACATAAGCCTAATGTTGTCACCCTGCTGTCCCCAGAGGTGTCCAGCAGCTGGGGATTGAGTCAAAGGCACATGAAGGACCCCACTGGGGAGGCTGTTATGGTGGCATTAGGCCGAATGGAAGCCCGAGACCCAAGACACGGGGCCAGCGGTGCCCATCACTCTTGGGCAGAGAAATGGGGTCACACAGCATGTGCTCCTTGGTGTCCTTTCACACGACAGGCCTTTGAGATTCATCCACATCGTTACACATGTCAGTGCTGAGTGCCGGCGTCACAGAAATGACTCTGCAAACCTTGATCCTTCCCCCAAGGCAGGGTCTAAACAACTGATCACCGAAATATAGTTACCAACCGCAGTAGGTTCCATGGGAGACAAGTAAGGAATGTGATAAGAATGTAAAGGAAGATCTGGTCCCACTCTGGTCCTGAGGAAGGCCTCTTGGAGGATATGACGTTTAGGCGGAGCCTTGGGACATAACTTTGACTTAGGTAGGGACAGAGTAGGGGCAGTGTGGTTCAGGAAGAGGGAGCAGAACATGCAGAGACCCAGAGATGGGCGCTTCCCCGAAACTACACAAGGCCAGCCCAGCCGGTGCACCTAGAGCTCAGTGAGCAAAGGAGGGAGGCTCGAGGGGGGAGGGGGAAGGAGGCAAGGTCCGGTAACACTGCACCCCAAAGGGCATGGTAAAGAGTTAGGGCCCGTGGTTTGGATAACTTCCAGATCTCTCCTGCCTTCTCCTCCCAGCCCCGTGTGCTGGAGGATGCTTCTCTGGCCTCTTTGCACTTGGCCTCCTGCTTGTGTTCTTCAGCCCATGGAAGGCACCTCCAGGAGACTGGAGGTAGGGAGGGAGAGGTTAGAGCAGGGGTGTCAAACTCATTTTTCCGTGGTTGCCTTCAAAGGGCCGAATGTATTTTCAACGCCTTAACAGTTAAGGAGTACTTACATTTATAGAGCCCTAAAATTATTTCACCCCTTTGAAGGCAGCCTCGAGGCTGATGTGACCCCCCCGAAAATGAGTTGGACCTCCCTGGGTTAGAGTGCTTCTGCCAAGACCCCTCCCTCCCGTGCGGTCGGGCAATGTCCGCACTTCTCTCCCAAGGACAGCAGCCCCTCTCGGCAGCTCCCTACGCTGGCCCCAGCTCCCTCCCTCCAGGCTTCAGGCCCCAGGGATGCCGGAGCTTCTCGCTGCTGCTAGTCCCTGGGTGCTCCAGGACTGCTGGTGGGTTTCCTTAATGCTTTCCACACCTCTGTAAAGAGTCCCTTGGATAAGCCCCTTGAGGGGACCATCTCTTTGCCACTGGGGCTCCTGACAGGTACAGCTGGCCACCGGACGCCCCCTGAGAGAGGGTGTGGTTCGGAGGTCTGTGGTCCATCTGGGGGTGGGGACGAGCTAGGCTTTGGGCACCTTCCTTTCCTGACTCCATATTCCTAACGAGGATTTCTGTCCGTATTAGGAAAGGGCTTGGGATGGTGTAGCTATTGGGCTTTTGGTTTTGCATCCCACACCAATAGCGGCCAACCCACTCTGAACTTGGCTGCAGTTTTTGCCCAAGGTTTAGTAAGTTACCTTCAGAAAATCAGTGGGTCCCCTCACCCACGCCCTCCTGGTTCCAGCCACAGACGAGTCAAGGAGCCAGGGAACTGCTCACCTGAGTGGCCCACTGCTACCTGGCCCACAGCCACCCCAGAGGGCAGGGCTGGAGAGGAGGGGAGGCTGCTAGTTCAGTTCTTGTTATTTCTAGGTCACCAGGCTCTGTTGTAAACGCCAAGGTCAGATCGTGGTCACCCCTGTCCTTGAGGGACTTACTGAGGCAGATTTGTTCCATGTAAGGAAAAACTTTCCAAGGGTTAGAATCATTGGAAAATCGAACTTTTTCCTGTGGGTTTGCTGGTGGGGAGTGACCCCCTCCTCACGTGGATGACAATGTGACTTGAGCAGAGGTGGACAGAAGCTGAGCCTCAGGTGAGAGTTGATTAGGTGCTCTACTTTTAAGGTCCTTGTCAAATCTGGGATCCTACAAGAAATTTTGGAAACCGAAACCTAAAGACTCTACCTTTCTATCCCCGCAGGAGCACACCATCCCACGCTCCCTTTCAAAGAGGATAAGAAATCACGCAGCAGGTAGCACATCCCAAGGCAATGAGAAATAAGCTGAACAAACGCATCTGGGGAGTGTGATCTCAGGGGCAGGTGCTGGCCATGAGAAAGCTGAGCATCGGAAAGGAATCAGGTGGTGTTCAGGTCAAAAGCCGTGCTGGAAGGAAACGACAGCGGTCAAATCATAGCTCTCGGGGCTGTAAGATGCTCAAGAAATAGAGCACCTTGTTTATTCCCATTTTACAGCCAAGACAACTGGGGCCCTGAAAGATTAAGGGGCTTAGTTCAAGGGCAAATGGAAGAGCAGGCCTTGACCTTAGGGCTCCACCTCCTGTTCTGGTGCTAATGCTCTCCTACAGGTCTCAGTTCGATGACCTGTGACCTGGGTGGAATCTAGGCACTGATTTAGGAACATTGTCCGTGCATCAAGCTGGGCCCCCAGGAGGGCTGGGCACCCCGGCCACAGTCACCAGTCCGCAGCAGCCCTGAGCCTGCCTGGCTCTTTGACAGGGTGGCCCAGAGCAGGCTGGTGGGGCCCCAGGCTGTCTCCCATTTGCCCGCCCACGACAGGGCCAGCTCAGCAGTCCCCGCCTTTCTGGGGACCTAAAGTTCTGAGATTCCACCAGCTGCGTGCCCGGGGAAGCCAGGGAAGGCCAGCAGCTGTGGAAAAAGTCATTCACCGCCACACGTCAGCAGGTGGCAGGGCCAGGGGGCAGCTGGGCCATGGGGGTGGCTGGGTCCTCATCCTGCATCCCGAGGCCTGTTGGAAGCTTGTTCCTCTTCTTCAACACCTCTTCTCTGATGCATCCCCTCCCCTCCAGTCCCCTGCCCTGTCCCCTCCGGTCATCCTCCCCAACAGATTCCTCCTGGCTTTAATCCCGCGGGTGGCGCCCTGATGCCCTCAGACGCACATTTCGTGTGTTTGCTCATTCAGGTCTATTTTTACGTGGCTGCGCCTTGCGGGGTGTTCTTCCAGCCTTGAGGGCACTACATCGAGCAGACACCCTCCCTCCCTGTCCTCATGAGGCTGATGGTCCCACAGGGCACAGACGCTCATTGCCTACAAATAACTATGTAGGTGCAGACGACGAAAAAGCACAGGGGGGAGGGCT
Source organism: Trachops cirrhosus (assembly GCA_028533065.1). Classification (NCBI taxonomy): domain Eukaryota; kingdom Metazoa; phylum Chordata; class Mammalia; order Chiroptera; family Phyllostomidae; genus Trachops; species Trachops cirrhosus. Next base: position 147,589,417 of record CM052542.1, on the reverse strand, counting down.
TGTACCCAGGCTCTGTCATTTGGACTTTATCTAGAGAGAATAACTTGGGGGTATCGGGTGGAGAGGGGTCCAAATTTAGGTGGAATCCAAGCTCCTGAACCAGGCAGACAAAGTTGGCCCCTGTTATGGGTTGAATTATGTTCCCCCCAAATGATATGTTGGGGGTCCTAACCCCCGGGACCTCAAAATATGACCTTATTTGGAGACAGGGTCTTTATACAGGAAAAGGGAGGTCAAGATTATGCCTCCTAATCCACTCTGACCAGTGTCCTCATAAAGAGGGGAAATGGGGACACAGAGGCAGGCACACGGGGAGACTGTCAAGTGACCGTGAAGGAAGAGAGCTGGGTGATGCTCGTCAGGGCCGAGACGTGGCAGAGGCGGCCAGCAAGCAGCAGAAGGAGCGCGGCGTGAAGGTTCCTCCTCACGGCCTCAGAAGGACCCGGCCTGCCAGCTGGTCTTGGACTCTCCAGCCTCCAGAGCCGCGAGAGAATAAATTTTTATGGTGTGACTCATCCGGTTGGTGGCACTTCGTTCTGCAGCCGGAGCTGACTAACACGGCCACCCTGCGGCCTCTGCCCAGCTTCCCTTCCGCCCCGGCCCCGCCTCACAGTCACTTAAGGGGAAGCCTCACTGGTCTGGAACGAACCTGCTTTCTCCCTGTCCGGAGCTTTTGCAGCTGTGGTTCCCCCTGCCAGGGAGTCGGCTGCACCTCCATCCCCTCTGAGGAACTTGCCCCTGAGACCCCCCCACCCAGACCACCCCCCGCCCCCTCGCAGGCTCAGCCCTCCTCCATCCCTCCCTCTCCTCCACGCTTGCTTCCCCGTTCCAGGTGCCAGAGCCGACCCTCTGCTCTCAAAGCCTGTGACCCTGGCCGTGACGCCCGCAGTGTCGGTCCCAGGGCCTACTCTCCAGGGTTTCTCAGATCCGAGGACATCCAGGGACGCCACCCGTGCTAAGGATTCTCACCAACCCCCGGGACTTGCACTCACCTTGCCTTGTGTCACATGAACCAGGAAACAAATGTCTTTCTGCAAAGGACCAAGGCAAAAAGAGAGCTTTGTCTCTAGAGTTCGTTAACATGTGGATTGTCGTGAAAGCAAAAACACGACATGAGTGAGTTCTCCGAGAAGAGCATGTCTACAGCCCTGGGAACTGAGCTCCTGCTGGAGCTTCTCTGAGATGCTGTATCCCAGCAGCGCTGTGGGGAATCACCTGAGGGCTCTTAAAGCAGCCAGTGCTCAGCTTCATCCTTGACTCAATCAGCCAGGGGCCTGGGATGGCCCCACCCCCTTTTTTTTCCTTTACGTTCCGAGGTGATTCTGCTCGGAGGGAATGTGCGTCTGCTAGACCCTGAGCCTCGGAATGTCCCAGAGGGCAGGGCCAGCCTCATGTAGCTTGGGGTGAGTATACAGGTCCTGGGTTGGGTGGGCACAAAGCCCACCTTAATAAGCATGGCTCTGGGCCCAGGGACCCAATGTTCGCATGCCTACAGCCTCTTCTGAGTTCTGGGTCTGGTGCCGGAGTGTGGGCACACTCCTTGGGTTGCCTCACTCACCTTAAGGCTCACGGACTGTTTCCACGGTGCTGCTGATTTGCTTTTCAGAGCCTTAAGCCAGCAATACCAGCAAGGCAGGGCTGGCTGTTGCCCCCATTTTATAGATGAGGAAGCTGAGGGCCAGAGAGGTGGAAACCGTGGCCCGAGGTCACCTGGGTTGGCCAGCCTCCTGACTTGCAGCTCAAGGCCTTTTTCTATTGTTTTCAACCCAAATCAGCTTTAGGTTAATACACTGAATAGAAAAGTGGCACATTTTCATTGCTCCAAAGGCTGCACCTGTATGCATTCTGAACAATGTCCTACCTCTGGTATTTAAAAAAACAAAACAAAACCGAAGCTCAATCAAAGTGGCCCCGTGTAGCCTCTGAAGTCTGGAAATCTGACCAGATTGGGCTAAGCTGCACAGACACCGTAGGTGTGCCCCAGAGTAACCACAGAGAGCCCCAAACTCCCCACCTCCCAGGGCGGTGCGCTAGGGTTGTGGACGTAGGGGCTGAGCTTGGCCTCTCCAGTGCTGGTGGACAGTGGGGGCTCCACGGCCACACTGATAAGTAGCCCAGGTCCACGGCACTGAGTTTGAAACCCGCTGCTCCCTGCCTTCCTGGCAGTTTGCTCCAGCTATGCATCTGATAACAGGACAAATGCCCATTCGAGCAAAGGGACTCGGGAGAAGAGAGCAGAGCCTGGCCCCCATCCAGCTCAGTCTCCATCAGCTGCCTCCCGCACACCAGAGCACCTGGCCACCACTGTACCTGCGGTCAAGACCCAGGTCCCCCAGTCACCCAAGGCTCAGGGCAATGCTTTCACTGGGTGCTTATGGTGTGGTCCACAGCCTTGGGGAGCCTCCCCCAGGTGGCTTCCTCCTTCTACGTTGCACACTCTTCTCAGTTTCCGCCCTCTTTTAAAATTATTGTCCTTGCCTTGGCTGGTGTGGCTCAGTGGATTGGGCATCGTTCCACAAACCAAAAGGTCACTGGTTTGATTCCTGGTCAGGGCACATGTCTGGGCTGTGGGCCCGGGCCCGGTCAGGGCATGTGTGAGAGGCAACCCATTGATGTTTCTCTCTCACATTGACGTTTCTGACCCTCCTTTTTCTCTAAACATAAATAAATGAAATCTTAATAAAAATAAGTATATAAAATTGTTTCCCCTAAGTCATTGGCCATATCAGTTTGTCTGGGGAGCAGGGGAGACATGCCGTCCTTGAGAAGGGCTCTCACCCGTGGCCAACCCGTCCCGCCCCTTCCTTTCTGCCTCCGTTTTGCTCTCTGCCCTCACACAGTCCTCTCTCTTGCTTGGCAGGGGCCTCCTCCTCTTAGCTGGCCTCCCGGCCTGCAGTCTTCTTGCAAGCCCCGGCCTAGCACAAACGGCTTGGCAGAGCCTTCCTCGTCTTGCTCCTCCGTCTTCTGGGCCACCCTGTCCGGGACATCCGAGCTTGCTGCCCTCGGCAGGGAGCCCGGGGCGCGTGTTCAGGTGCCGGGCTCCCCGCACTGCGCACGACTGAATCTATGATGACGACTACTGCTTTCCTCTCCAGAGCCCGCACAGAGCTGCGGTGTGGCGGCGCCGGCAGGCCTGCCTTCCATCGACTGAGCTCTTGGCCAGCGCGGTGCTGCCCTGGCCAGGGTGTGGGTTCGCGGCCAGGGCCGGGAGCAGAACTGCGACAATGGGGCCCCCACCCCCACCCCGACCCTCGTCGTTACCACTGTTCATTGAGCGCTCACCTCATGCCCTTCCCTGTGGGACCCTTACTAGAGTCACTCTTTCTTTTAGTCCTTACGACATCTGCCTCAGGAGCAGTCTGGAGCTCACTCACACTCAAGTTCAAAGCGCAGTAATAGTGTGACATGACACCCATGGTCAGGAACAGAGGCTGGACACTGAGACTGCGTGTGGGCTGAGAGGCCTGGTGGCCAAGAGGGGACACTCTGAGGAAGGGGGCGACCGTCCCAGACCTGCAGAGCCCCTGGGGATGGTGGTGGGACAGGCTGGGCCGCCCTGAAGAACATCCCCCTCTCCTAGTGGAAGAACGCCCGTGTGGTGGGACCCTGGTGAGGTCCAACTGGCTGAGGGTTCCGTGGCGGCTTCAGGCCACAGAATGACAGAGAAGCCTCCATCCTTCCTCAGCGCTGAGCCCTGTTTTGGGATGGCACCTGCGGGCAGCAGCCCCGGCCAGGGTGCGTGGGGGCTGGAGCCTGTCCGCGCTCTGTGATGTGCCAAGCACCGCCTCTGGATGCTGGGGCACCTGACACCCCACCGAGAGCCAGCCACCAAGTGGTCCCATCACCACTAGAGTTACTGCGACAAAGAGGCCAAGTCATCGCATGGTCTTTCCATGACCCCTCAAGGTGGGGGCGGAGTCGGGGAGGAGCCCTGGAGTCGGGGTCAGGGGCCTGACCGTCAGTCCTACCGGGACAGTGACTCACTCTGTGTGCTTGAAGAGTAAGTTCCCCCACTCTGAGCCTCAGTGTCCTCGCCTGTAAGATGAGAGGCTCTGCTGAGGCACAAACACCCACCCCTAGTTTTGCAGTTTGCTGCCACCCCCTCAGGTGAGGAGGAAACAGTGGCTGTGAGGACCAAGGAAAGCAGGGGAAAGGGTGTGTGATCGGAAGTCCATGGCCAGAGCCCCAAATCTATGCACATGCTCAGGACGCTTGGACAGCTTAAAACGTTCAATTCCCAGACGCCGCTGCAGGGGGCAGCTGGCGTCAGAGACAGACTGAGTAGGCAGATGCATTGACAGATTTTATTGATGTTAACACAGCAACCAAATTGTGCCTGGAGTTTAACAGGGCGTGAGAGTGAGCAGGACGTCTTCTCTCACGGTATCTTCACTGCAGAAGCTGTACCTGTGGAGCAAAATAAATCGTTTTTAAATGTTAGACATCCTTACTTGGTGATTGGTGTTGGTACACAAAGGAATTGGCTGATGTACAATTCATAAGCCACGGGGTTACAGCTTCAGTCGATGACTGGGGAACTGACTGCCTCCGGGGCTGCCAGTGTGACAGGCAGCCGGGCCCTAGGACAGGCCAGCTGTTGCTCAGAAGTGGCCCTGGTCTCTGGGGCCTCTGTCCGGCCGGATTGGGGGACCCTTGAGGCAGCAATGGGACCGCTCACGCCCTCACTCTCCCCAAGCACATGCAGGCCCTTAGCAAACACTGGGGTACAGAAGGGTTGACTCTGGGCTCGGCTACCCTGGGGACCTCACTGCACGGCGTCACAGCTACGATTATACTGAGCTTTTCCTAGCTGCAGACACTGACAGTAACTGGTATCATTACGAGTCTTACATCACAGGAGAGGCAACTGAGGCCCAGAGGACTCTCAGTGAGCAAGCAGAAGAACCCACAAGCAAACATCTGATGCCACAGTCTGCATTTTCTATGACCTTGACTTCCAGAAGTGCCCTTACCCCGGTCCCCCCTCCCAGCCTTCCAGCAGTGACATGGGGCTGGCTACTTGAGTCTCTGGGCATTGGTCTCCATGTACAGAAGTGGGCATCGCTCCCAGAGACCCCGTGTCAGTGACGCAACGTCTCATGACCATCAATGTAAAACAACTCTGAAGGAATGAAAACGACGCGGACCTAAGTGGTTGTTATCACGGCTCTTCCAAAGACCACGGCGTCTTTCAGGCCTCACCATCTTTCAGCCCTGAGTCTGGTTTCTTTACTCCTCTCTGGCCTTCCACACTTTGTCCTTTGCATGTCATTTGTCTTTCCTGGAAGCTGCAACTGTCACCTCCAAGCATTTCCCTGGTTCCCTGCACCTTAGGTCCTGCAACAGCAGGCTGGCCCCCCTGCCCACCCCTCACACACTGAGCCTGTCGTCCCTGCTGGTGCCCTTCCCAGTGGAAATCCCTCAGCCTGAGAGATGCCTTGTGCCCTGTGCCCTGCCCCCTCAGCAACTGCCTGCCCTGGGCCTCTGCTTTCTCCTCAGTTACTGTCTTTGGGACCCTCATGGTGAGTTCTTCAATCTGTCATTTCACCTTCCACGTGAACCACAAAGCTAGTTTTTACATGGTGAATTCCTTATGAGCAAACACCGTCTTTGTATCCCCAACTCTTGCCAGTTAGGCATACAATAGGTGCTTAATAAAGTCAGAGAGGAAGGATGGGAGGTGGGGAGAGCCACATTTCTTTTAATGCCACATCATAGGAGGGAATTCTAGCCAGCACGTTCCTTCGCTGGGCGTGAAACCCCAAAGAAGTGGCTAAAATAATCTGAGGGCAGTCTGAGAAGAGGGCAGAACGTAACTTGATTTTCTTTAGCCTCCTAAGGATGATGATGGTGATTTTTCAAAGTGTTACTCACTGGCTGTTTTCGTGACAGCAACATTATTTGAATAACTGGACGAATTCAGCTGTGTTACTCCCCAAACTATCGCCGTGAGGCCGGGAGGGCAGAGGGGCTGGCGCAGCAGGTGCTCGCGCTGCAGGCGGTCCCTTGCAGCTACAGCCGGGCACCGACGAGGCCGTGGGGAGCCCCGTGCAGGCTGGGGCTGAGGAGGGGATCGCGTCCCCTGCACCCCCGCGGGCAGTGCTGAGAACACTCGATAAAGTGCACCCCGCGGAGCCGTTCTGTGCTCCCTTTTAGCTACTCGTTGGCTGGGGAAAGGCCCCAGAGGCGTGGATTTTCTTGGCGTTTTGGCAGACCCATAGCCTGACCCTCTGGGATGAGTTTTCCTTACAAACTGCGAATGCCCTCAGGCGCAGGCCCGCAACATACGTACACTGTCTTCTCGTCCCCCTTCTGCACGGTGATCCTGGACGCGCCCACTTTGGGGAGCGATGGGTTTACCACGTGGTTATTCCAGAGGAACTTGACTTTCTGAATTGTTCCGACATCCAGCTCTGCATCGAACTCATTGGAATGGGTGGAGCCTGGCTTGATAATCCCCCTTGAAACAGAAATAGGAACATTTTCATGCATAGAAACAACTTCTAAGGATTGTATGAAGCCATGCCACTGTTTGCTACTCTGAGTTAATGAGATTACTTTTCCAAAGTAATTCCCAAATAAAGGATGGAGAGATGGAAAAGCCAGAAATCAAACTTTAATAAATATTATTTAAATATTGGTTATTCACAGTTAGATTAAATTCTCTTTAAAACTTTCTGATAGAAAATTATATAATTCCTTCATATTATTTTTTCTGAAAGAATTATTTGTATAATAACACATTATTCACATGGTTTAACATAAGAAGCACATATTACTATGCAAATTATAAAACATGATATCTAGGTAATAATTAGATTTATTTTTACAAAATATGATCTATTGAGTGTGAAAGAATGAAATGCCTGGATTTATCGTAGAGAAAAGAACAGTGGTTAGCAGAAGTCTGACTTTAGCACAGAAAGGGAAGAATTTAAAATCCACCCATAGATAAAGAAATAATGAGCCTCTAAATGCAAGGATTGAAGGCCGTGTATATCATCAAATGAGATGTGGCACTAAAATAGGACACTTACCTGAAGATGGCAAACTGGTGAGTGTTTCCCCTATCTCCATACAAAGAAACTTTGACCTGACCAGTGACCATTTTCCCAGACATCGTGACGGACACGCCGTATCTCCAGCCTGCACAGGAGTGGGAAAGAGCTCGGTTCACTCACGCACAAAACACGTGACTGCGTCTCTGTCCTTACAGTGAGGCTCCCGAGTGTGAGACAGTCTGCGGGTCAGTCCACAGCTCGAACCAGACCACAGGGGACACGTGTACCAGGCAGCATCTTCCTCCCGACCCGCACGGCCCAGCAAAGGGGCCACTCGCTGTGTGTGGCTGCTCACGTTTAAATCCAAATTAGGTGAATCAAACTAAAAATTTAGTCCAGCAGTGTCACTAGCCACATTTCGAGTGCTCAGTGGCCACACGGGTTTGTGACGACTGTATCGGACAGCACAGATGTTTCCAGCATTGCAGAAAGTTCTTCGGGAGAGTTCTGCTCTGCAACGATGGTACCATGGCTTAAGGTGAAAGCGAAAGAACAGGGGCCTCCCCTCACTTGGGACTCTGGCTCAGGAACGTGGCCCTGTGACCCCCCAAGGGCAGGTTCTGTGTCTGATCTCTGCACCCCCAGGCCCTGAGCAGGGTCCGCACAGAGTGGGGCTCAGCTGCCTCCCAGATTTATACCCGGAGTGCTGTCTCAGTGCCCACACATGCATACACATGGAATCTACATACATACGATCACATAGTAACATGCACGTACATATATACACATGTACACATATCAACACACACATCCTTTGCTTAATTCCCACTCGCCCTTCACGTCCTCAGAGAAGTCGTCCCTGTGCCTCCCTGTGGCGGGGCCAGGCCCTCCGTCCCACAGGGCCACAGCAGCCACCGGCCAGGCCCAACACACTGACTGCTGCTGGCTCAGTTTCTGTCTCTTCTGCTGCGTTACATGGTCTGTGCACAGCTTGCCTTGCTCCCCAAACCCCCGGTGTCCAGCATCGCCTGTGGCCCACAAATAAACGTGGCTGGGGAATGAGTATGTGGTTTCTGAAGGTTTAATTTGTCGTTAGAATACAGGCAAGTACTTCGTGCATCACCACATCAGTGGAAGAATTGATTAACCAATGTCTTAAAAAAAATGTATATAGTGATGAAAATGCTCCATTTCTTAATTGTGGAGGTGGTCACGGGAGTATTCATTTTTCAAACCTCATGGAACTATCCACTAAAAAGGGTGAATTTTGCCGTACAAAAATTATACCTCGATAAACCTGGCTTGACTACATAAGACGTGTATTATATTCATATACTTATACAATACAATCTCTTTTTTACAGGGGAACATCTCAGGGAAGCATCAAGGGCAGGGTGGCACCGGGTGACCCAAACATGCCCAGTTTTTACCCTATGACCTCGTCCATCCAGCAGATTCTTGAGAAAAATCATGTCTTCTTGATTCCTGCCCACCCTCCCCCAGAGGGGCAGCCCCTGAGCACCAGGCGCATGTGGACTGGGGGTGCTGAGGGGGCTGGGGAGATTGGAGTTGAGCTTCCTGAGGGGTCCAGCCCAGCGAAGAGCTGGTACCAAATAAATGTTTGTTGAATGAATAGAAGAACAGGTGCATGTGATACAGTCTTAGGGGTACAGGGGTCAAATGCATGGTGACGGAAGAAGATTTAACTCTAGGTGGTATGCACTCAATACAACATCCAGATCGTGTGCCATAAAATTACACAATTGTACACTTGAAACCTGTATTATCTTACTAACCAATGCCACCCCAATACATTTAATTTTTAAAAAATGAAAAGAAAATGGAGAGGGGATCATGGACTACGGAGCAGTACAAATTCAGGGTAGCTGGCCACAGAGACAAACAAACTGCCGTTATCTCATTAGTTACACTACTTGCTTCTACTCGTTTCACGCCATAGAAAGACGAGGGCAGAAATGCAGACTCTTTCTAAATCCCCTGTTGAGCCTTAAATGGGACAGTCGGGGGGGTGTCCTTTTTTAAGACGATAAAAACGTGTCCACAAATATTTCAGGTCAGAGGCAAGCCCTTCATTTCCAACAGGAATGAAACTTTCTTTACCTGGAAGGGAAAGTCTAAGTGTGACTTACGGGCAAAATCGCTGGAGTCTCCTGTGTTCAGGAAGAATTTCTGCTGATTCTCGCTTGTCTTGCCGGCAAATTTGTCAGCATAGTGGCCCATCTGCGGGCACCCTTCATCTGGACAGGGGAAGCACTTGTTCTGATGAGAAGAGATAGATCAGGCTGGAAGGAGCGAATTGGTCTTTTTAAGATCCATACGACGGGGGAGCAATTTTCCTACAGTCTGAGCTACTACATCGGTAACCGGAAGGGGAACAGATGGCGTCTAAATTACCTGCCCGAGCCTGATGCGCATCACATTGGAATTGCTTGGGGAGCTTTAGAAAACCTGGATGCCCATATTGAGAAAATACTGGGCCCCAGATTAGATCAATTATACCTTGTATCAAGTGATGTGTTGGTGAATGATTAACAACCAACTCTGGGACAAAAAAAGTCCCTGATTGTAGTGTTTGCCAATTTCCACGGTGTTAACACTCTGACTGTGGCCATTTTCAGGCTACCAACATGCTGTCCCTGAGTGTGGAGCTGGGAAGATTGCTCCCTCCGGCTCCCACCGGCTCTCACAGCCAGAACAGGGAGGCTCCAGACTGCCATTCCCTCCATCTCTCCCCGCTTGTTGCCGGCTGCACAGGCACGAAGTCCAGCCTGGCATGTGAAGCCCAGCATCCGCCTTTCCTCCTGTCTGATGTCTGAGTTCATCTCTCGCACGTTCTCCTATTCTTGCTCTGCCCTGGCCACACACATGCACTCCTTCTCTTCCTTCGAAACCCAGTGATTTTATAAGCCAGATTCAAACGTCGCCTCCTGCAGGAAGCCTTTCTAGATTGTTGCATTGACTTCCCTTTTCTCTGCTTTTCCAGAGTCTTCCTCATCCACATGACTCGTGTAGAATTCTAGCCCATGCCTACCTAAAGCTTGGTTTCCTTCTACTCCAAAGGACCATGAAACTCTGAGGGGCAATCTCAAGTAGGGGATGGGCAGATAAAACAAGTAGGGGATGGGCAGATAAAGGCGAGCAGGTACTGAAAATTCCAAACACAGCTGGGCAACAGTGCCACAGTGGGGCTCAGAGAGGGACAATAGCTTACAGACTCAAAGCTCTTGTAGGTGGCGCAGGGGTACGCGGTGAACCCGTCAGGATGGAGGATGCTGTCTGAGTAATACTTGTAGCTTCTCAGGTGATTGCAGGCCACAAAGTCCCTGGTTCCTGGGGAAACAAATGAAGTTGACACAGGTGGTCAGGGAGCTGTGACAACTTCCTGCCTCTTCAAGTGGGACGGATGCCAAGTGGGTGGATGCTAACCGCCTTGAAGTACATTCTCAGAGATTTAAGCTAAGTCCAAAATCCAGCCACATTAGTGCAGTTAACGTAGAGTACGGGCAACGTTCTGAGAGCTTGACGTCTGCTGTCCGTGTTGTCCCTTATGACATACTCACCAAAGTACCTTCCACGCCACCCCCGATAACAGGAAGATCTAGATTACAGACTCAGATGCCAGATCACAGCTGGCAAATGGCAAAGCTGGGAAGTAAAGCCAACCCATCTGGTTCGTGAATCCATGCCTCTGCCCTCCGCCATCCTGTGCTCCAGGCACCAACCTGGAGGTCCTTGAAGACACAACCAGATCTGACGCTGACCTCCCAGACATGATGAAACCAGGGCGACAGCCCTTTCGTGCAAATAAAAAGGAGGGCTGAGCAGTTTGGTGGCTTTATGTGAGTATCACTCTCATTGCATCCCACTCCTCATCACCTTCCTTGGCTTTCAGAGCTCCTGCCCAGTGACAGATTCAGACCTTCCAGGCCTGGGCTGAACTTGCTTGGCCATTACTGATGGAGAGTGTAGGCCACCCTATCCATGCAAACCCTCAGAAGGCTATAAAAGACCATCCAACAAGTCTTATCCTTAACACTTGCTTCAATTGCGTCCACACGTACCAAGCCATTTTGATTGAATTCAATAAAAATCTTTACTCAGCAGATTCGGTCAGATCACTAAGGGTTTTGAGCTGTGTGGTGGCAAATGATGAGTCTGAGCGGAGAAATGCGCCTGTCCATTGTACTTGCAACATTATTCAACACAGAGTCAGAGCTGTGTCCGAAGGACCCCCTTCATTCCCGGTGCACTGGATCACGGATAAAGGCAAACCACCTTGAAGAGCACAGCCTTCGCTCTAACCCCCTTAAGTGTGATTGTTCTCATTCTGGCCCCAGCACTGAGGAATGGTGACTTGGTGCTGATGCTTTGCCGTGGAAATGCCGGGAACATTCTTATTTTGGTTACTGAAATGAAGCCAGCTGCATGAGTAGAAGCATTATCACTGACTCCCACCAGAGAAACTGGCAGACACATCCTCTTAGAGCCAGGGGGTTTGCTTTTATGGTTTTTCCGTACTTTGCTACGTGTATCCACCCATTCACTGTTGGAGTCATAGCTTTGAGCCACGGCTTGGTAATTCACTGCCGCTTGTACACTCCCGGACACCGCAACAATGTTGTGAGGAAGTACACAATCGGGAGAGCTGAGATACAACAGATGATATATAGCTACGGTTTTCAGAAATAGGTGTGGGAGGGGGAATTGTATGTTTTTAAAGAGCAGGTTGTTTTTATTCTTTAAGGTTTGTTTCGGGGAGGACGCTGCTCACCCTGGGAAGCGGTGCCCCACTCTGCTCTGGCTTTACCTGACCAGATGCCGTCTAGGTCCACGATCTGCGACAAGGCGTTCTTCTTGCACCCCGGCATCTCTTCTCCTCCATTGGGGAAGAAGTCAAGGTGACCCATCAGCTGGCTCGATCCAAAACCTGCAATGTTTGGAGCAGCCATGAGCATTTGATCCTGCTAGGCAACCCTGGGCAGAACCCCACTGCACGTACTCAGAGCTGGGGCATCATTGGCCTCACCCATGAAGGGGATCAGAGGAGCTGCGTCTGTGTGAATCACATCCACAAAGGTGGCATCGGAGGGATCCAGTCGAACCTCTTCAGAAGTACCCTGGAAACTGGCTTCTGTGGGATCCAACCCTAGAAGAGACGGGCAGTGCTGCAAACGGTGGGCCTGGCTGAGGATGCCCGCAGGACCACGGGGCATAGCTGTTCGGGCTGGGCTCTAACTGAAGGGCTGCCACAACCCGGCTGTCCGTGCCAGGGCCCTGCATGTTGAGTACGGGAATGCAGAGTCTCAAAGTTGATTGTTACGGGGGGGCTCTAGTAGCGCAGTAGGGAAGGGCAGATGAACAAAGAAATTTAGATTGTTTTTTTAACAAGGATTTTTTTTCTACATCAGATGCTCCCATTTACTTATGTATCTTTCTTCTTCAGCATTCTTTTCACTTCCCAAATTTGAAGAAGAAAGGAACAAAGCAGTATGGTATCATAGGTAAGAACAAGATTCCGGGACCGGGGTGCCTGCCTCCAAATCCCTACTCAGCTACTTCTTGGGCAAGTTGCATGACCTTGGGTGAATCATTTGATCTATACTGTGCCTCTGTTTTCCCAGCTATGAAATGGGGTTAATAATGACATCTATTTTATATGGCTGTTATATGATGAAACGAGTTAATATATATAGCATTTAGCATAGTGCCTGGAACATCACCACGGGTGGATAAGTAAAATGTTAATTATTATCATTTCCTCCTGACTACATTCCCTTCTTGGAGGGGCTCCTGGATTTGTCAATGGTTTTTGGAAGGTTTGCTCAGAGCAACCAAAAGGTCATGAACATAACTGCCCACTCAATATAAAAGGAGGGGTTCTGGTACAGGTAGGGACTTATTTGAGATGAATGACAACAAAACTGGGTTGGAGTCTCAGTTCCACCACTAATCCGTGATGTGACCTTGGGCAAGCTACTCAATTCCTTGAGCCTGTTTCTTTGGGTCTGAGGATTAAATGAGAAAATGTAAAGCACTTTGTACAGTGTTTGGGATAATTAGGCTCTTAAATTATGCTCACTATAGCAATTATATTAGCATTATATTATTATTATTATTATATCATACAGGTATACTTTGTGGCTATTGCTACAATGTGAAGGCCTTGCTCGGGCTAACAGAATGCTCTGGCCATGACCCTGGCGAGGTTTCTTCTACCAGCAGAGGCAACGGAAGCATATGTTTCATCTTCTATTCTGCCCTTGACTTCAAAGAGCAGGGGAAGGAGGAGTGACAATGGTGATCCTTCTTAATTGTGTTTGCTCATGCTCATAAGAGCCTTACTCTGCATGTTCCTGGGTGCCCAGTCCTGCCGAGCAACCCACACTGCCGGAAAACCTGCATCTAGAGAGAAGAGACAGGGACAGAGGCGGAAGCAGCAAAGGGAAGCAGGGGTGAAGCTGCCATCGCTCTGCCACACAGACGGGTTTCTCGGGGGCTTCCTGGACTGTTCTCTGCTGACTCTCACCACCTCTGCCAAGGCCAAGCGGTCAGTCTCCTCTGGGCCAGTTCTCAGCTGGGCTGCAGTCTTGTACCATGTTGTGGGCTTGCTGGGGACACAAGCTGGGACCCTGCCCCTTGGGCCTTACCTGTGATCCTGCCCAGGCCTGGAGTCCTGCTCCCTGCCTCTCCAGCCGCGTGGGCTCCCAGGCTGTGGCCGATGAGGTGGACTTGGGAAGGCGAGTAGCCGTAGTTTGTCTGGAGGGGGAAGATGGTATTTTTAGGACACTTCTGTGCTGTGGTTTTTGTGACGTGCAAGCCTGATACTGTCCCTCCACTGCTGAGGCTTCCCATGGCTCCCACTCCCCCTAGGATCAAGCCCAAACTCACTACCAGGTCCTCAGAGCTGTCCTTATTCAACACATGTTTTTTTGGACTCCTCTAGCAAACCCTCTGTGGACCTTCCAGGCCTTTAAATATGTCAAATTCTTTGATCTCTGGGCCTGGTTGGCCTCTTCCTGTGGTTGTTCATCTCACCGACTACTTGCTCAGCTCACATCAACACAGCTCACATCAGCCCCACCCCCACCCCATCTGGATCAGCCCCCCCCCCCCCCATGCTTCCACAAAGCCCTGTGCTCTCCCATCAGAATCCTGACCACACTCTATGGTCAAGTCTTCACTGTAAGCTCCTCCAAGTCCTGGGACCTCACCCATTCCTTTTACCACCTAGCATGGCTTCTGACACTGCACCCCCCAAATACTGGGTGAACAAACAAATAACACAGACATAGAGGTGTTTGCTCATAGTGGTCTCACGGCTGTTCACCCAGATCTACTCGTTACTGGTCTGCAGTGCCTGTTGAGCAAACACCCTGGGTTTGGGCTCTACGCGGCTGCAGGCGCAGTTAGAGCCGATCGGTTTTTTTATAGCCCCGAGAAACTTAAGGCAAGGATGCCTGGGGCCTTTACCTGGTAGGGAAAAGAGTCACCAGAGATTAGTGACTTAACTGAAAGAATGAAAGACTTAAAGAATTAGTGAAAAAGGAAGATCAGGGCAGGAGGAAGCAGCTGACTTGATTGTTCCAGAAGAGATTCCCCAAGATCAACGGGACCCACTACAGCAGCCAGCGGAGCTGGCACATGCCCACCATGCACCCTGCCCTTTGGCTCCGTTGGCTCTCCCTGGAGATGCTGCGTTTCACCCCAAACAGAGTCTACCTGGTATAGTGGGGACCCCGGGACTAGATGCTTTGGGACCCAAAGACAACTCTTATGTTCACCTGCTCTATGATTTTTGAGGGGCAAGCTAGTTAAGCTTTCTGGACTTCAGTTTTCGTCCCTATCAATTGAAGGTGATAATAAAAGTCCCCACCTTCTAAGTGTTAGCGCTTATTGCTTACTTCCACAGGTGTGAAATTCAGAGTTTTAGAAGGAAGACCCTAGGAGAAGTATTAGTTTCTTTCTAGCTCTTCTTTAAATATATAATCCAGAGGCATCTTACCTAACCGAGACCCTGAGACCCCGCCTGTCCATCGGCAGCCTGGCCATCCAGTGGTCCACTCACCGAGAGCATGTCGATCATCTGGGCCACCTGGGCGCCCACCACGCGCACGTTGCTGGCGGCCTGCGTGTAGGTGGTTTGGGAGCCTTTCTTCCAGTCCACGCAGATGCAGTTCACCTCCTCCACCTTGAACATGTTCTGGTGTTGGAAAGACATCGGGCGTTATCACGGGGCACACGAAACCACATCCAGCCAGGGCTCAGCAGTGGTCGCTGGCAGTTACTCCTGGCCGTGCTCCTGTCCTGTCCTCGCTCCTGTCCTGTCCTCGCTGGGGTGCTCAGAGCCACTGGACTTTAGGGACTCCTGCTGTCAGTTAGGAGTCACCCCCCCAGGGTGAATGTAGATTCCCCCTCTGGCTTGTATGTGAACAGCTGGCCACCGCCTGGTTTTCTCCGGCCAAATTCAATAAGGTTGATTAGGTGGGGGATACAATCGAATCCTAAGAGGAGCCCCATTTTGAAAAGGAAAAGCCTCGAGGGCAATCTCTGAGCGCCAGTGTCTAAACGACTTTGTGGATTTGACCACCAGGGGCCCTTTTGGCCACTTAGCAACGCTGCTGCCAGTTACCGGGCTTGCGCTCAGCCCAGCCTGCTGGGCAGCGACACAGTTTGAAGGTAGAGGGAAGCATTACTGTTTTTAGAGTCAGAAAAGCATCCGGTTTCATGGAGAAAACACGCACTGCAGGTATTTGAAGAACAGGACTGCACTGGTTTAAAGGAGATGGAAGAACTGTGCAAGGAAAACTTCTTCCTGAGTGTTAAAGGGACTGATACACCCTTAGAAGCCCCTCTAGGCATTTGTGCATGGCCAGCCTGAATTCGAAATGGTACCACAGATGTAAAATCCGCTCTGAGTCTTTCCACCTACACACTGATATGTGTGACCACACGCACAAAGATTTCAAGAGGCCGTTCCTCAGGACCCTTATGTTTACAGCAACCATGAGAAATCTCTTACAACCTGGAAAATGCGGGCACAAACAGTATCTTACAGTTTATACATTAAAGTGCTTATGACTAGTGAGACCAAGAGGTACCAAGAATTACATGCCGGTAAACCAAGGCCAAGTGCAGGACGACTTTAATTTTCTGGGTTTGTAACTTTTCCTGTTGACATTGTAGGTCAGAGTTATTCATGCATGTGCTCGGGTGAATTCCTAGGTGTCGAAAAAAATAGACTAAACCAGTGTGCGCGTGAAAAGAAAGAATAATGGTGTGTTCCGTGTGTATTTGTGTACCTATGCAGATCCCTGCACGTGTGTCTTGTTGGCATGTACTGCGTGTGCACACGCATGGGTCCCTCTGTGGTCTGTTCTTCTGACCAACAGGTGCTGTGTTACCTACAGTTTTGTCACTTTCTGTGCTGCCTTGTAAGTCACCCGGTCGCTCTTAGCGCTCCATGCTCACATCAGTGGTCATCACCACACATCTCTGACTCTCAGGGATGAGAGAAATATTGGAACAAAAAGAACCCGATTCCCCCTTTTCAGGAATCCCAAGCACCCTCACTGAAAATGGGGGCAGACAATATTTAACCTTCATCTAACCAGTGTGAGGAGGCCTTTTTTCACATAGCAAACATCACCTTTTCAGGCTACAGATGCAGTCCAGGAACATGGAAAGGAATTTTTACTTTCTTAAAAGAGAAACATTTAATTGCATTTTGAGCTCATTTACTGCGATTGCTTAAGGGGAGGCAGGGACATCACAGGACACGGTGGCAGCAGTGACAGTCCCCCAGCAGCCCACGGGGACCAGCGCAGCCCCTACCTGGCACAGGTGCAGCAGCCAGCTCTCGTCGCCCTTGTCTATGAAGCCGTGGATGATGAAGCGCGTCTTCCTGTCTGTTTGAAAATTCGATGCCTCGACCGTTGATGGATCAGAGAGAAGGAGATTCTGCGACAAGTGCAGAGGGATTACGTATTTTCACAGTCCAGCCACTCAGAGATGTCCCGATACCTCTCTCTCTCATTCTTCTAGTTGTTCCAATGCAACGAAAGCCACCTCTTCCGTGAAGATTGCCCTGACCTCCCTTTTCCTCCCCTTTTTCATGTCAGGGGTCACTGCTGCCACGGAGTTGGGATCGTGGCTCAGGGTCTTACCTTTCCTGGGGTTCTTTGGAAAGCCCCTCGCCCCAAACCAGAATCCCATAACCAGCCAGAGGTCCTGGCAAATATGAGTCATTCATTCATTAAAGCCACCTTTTTTGCTGAAGGCCTGCTCTGTCCAGGCCTTGGGGTGCAGCTGGAGGAGTGGGGTGCACTGAGTATGAAGGGGGAGATGGCACTGAGAAAAGAAGCTCCTGGCCTGCAGGGCAGGCACAGCCCCTCACCCGGTGCCAGGGATGCTAAAACGACAGAGGCCCCACCTGAAAGGTGTTCGGGTTCTCATTGGTGTAGAGCAGGAAGCGGGTGCCAATCTTCTCGGGGCTCCAGGGCAGGACTTTCAGGGGCCTGATTACAGTGCCCCCCCAGGGCTCAGCGTCCGAAAAGCAGCCGAGCTGACCATAGCAAATTTCTTTTCCTGCAGGGAAAGGGTGACTTGCTCAAGGGTTGACGCTTAGATGTGGGAAGTCACTGCTGCTCAGGCCTGGTCACTGCCCCACCTGGGGACAGTCTGCAGACCGTGAAGACACCCACCTCTGCCCCACCCATGCTTTCTTGCCTCCCAGTGCCCACCTTCAGGTCTGGAACCAGTCCCACTGAGTCCTGTAGAGACACTACCATCTAAGCTTCAAAGCCTGTGTCCCTTTCCAGCTCTTCAGGTACATGTTTTTTGAGCAATGTCAAAGTGGGCATTGATAAGTCATTATGTTAACTCAGGCAGGTGTTTAATGCTTTACCCGGAAAAGTCTGGCCCCAGGTACCCCGGGCATGAAGGAAGGATGCTGGGGAGAAGCTGGGAAGCAGGGCCCCCTCAAACTGTCCCTGCTCCCAGGCAGAGTGCCAGCCCTGCCCGCCTCTTTCCGGTTGGGAAGGAGTGGTCCCGAGGTGCCAGCAGCCCTGTCACGTCTAAGGCTTTCTGTGGCAGCACTGAGAGGTTGGGTTTCAGTTCTTCCAAGGGGCAGGCGCGCTCTTTCTCACCTTGGACAGCTCCCAGCAGGAAGAGCGCGATGGTCCAGATGCTCACCATCTGCAACAGATTCAGACGTTTTCAGTCTCACCAGGCATTACCAGAGCAAAGAGCAGACTCTGGGGGACACAAGGCTCTTTGCCCGGCCTCTCCTCCCCAGCTGGCGGGAGGTCGGCGCTGGTGACTTACCTTGTCGGTTGCTCCAGGCTCGCTCTCCCCCTTTGCATCCAGAGCCCAGGCTGCGTTTTATACTCCAGCTTTATCATTTGGACGCTGCTTCAAGGAAACAGCAGGTGAAGATAAAACACGCGGTGTGCACTTAATGTTTTAATCTGCACAAATACACAAAACAAGATTAATAATTCATCTTTCCACGAGCCTGGGAAGATGAAAGGATATTGATTAAAAGGGGGTAAAAAGCCCCAAACTTGTCCCTTCATTCCTGTGCACGTAACTGTGAGCCAAGTGGGCCCCTCTTTCCGATTTTCTGTTTCAACACCAAGTTCCAGGAAGGTCACAGCAGCAAACTGTAATAGTAGAAGGTAGTGTTTCCCACTTAGAATTGATGGAGATGCCCCCACGTAGAGGAAAGTAAAGCAAGCGTCTGATTAAGGAAAACCGCCACTCTCAGTCTCTGGCTCTGGCGTTCTAGTCATATCCAAGGACATGAACTTTGGAAACGGATTCCACAGCCCCTTCAGTAGCCTCTGACCACAATCCCCCGTTTACCGCCTGTCCCAGGTACCAACTGCTTTGTAATGCACCAACTCAAAGCTTAATGGTTTACAATGATAGCAAGTACTCTATTATCCCACTATAATTTTGAATAGCTGGGTTCAGGAGCCTCTAAAAGCCTGTGCCACCAGACAATGTCACATCTGGCGAGTTTCCCCAGTCGTCTGAAGGTTGCACACCTGTCCCGTGAGACTTGGCCCCCTGTGAGGCCGTCGTGAATTACCCACAGACACGCATCTGTGAGCAGCCCGGCCAGTTCACACAGCAGGCAGATAAGCCCTCAGTGGCTTACACCACGGGGGCCCTACACCACCCCCAAGTCAAATAGGCCTCACTGTCAAAATTCGCAGTCCTCCAGAGCAGCCGAAACACTGGGGAATAGTTGGGAGGGCTCCCCTGTTAGGAAAACAGAAAGGACTTCCCCCAGAATAATAACAAAGAACAGTCACCAACAGTTCATAAGACGTAGACTGTGCAGTCAAGCATTGTACATGTATTACCTAATTTATGTCTCACAACAGCCCCGTGAAGGAGGTACCATTATTTTCTTCCCTTTGCATATGTGGAAGCTGAGGCACAGAGAGATAAATATATTGTCTCCAAAGGCCCATAGATGACGAGTGATAAGGTGGCATTTGAATCAAGTCCGCAGAGTGAGACAAGGAGTTGTTGAATACTCAGTTATTCTGGGCGAGTTATCAATAAGACTTGCTGAGGGTGAACCACACAGAATAAGAATATTATTTACATAGACTAAGTTGAAAAAGAAAATAAGGTTCTTGCTAAACTGCCAGACACGAGCCACCTGATTGACCCAAGTGATGAACGAGGTGAGCAGAGACGTCTGCTCAGGTGGTGTGGGAAGGTGCTGGAGTACGTCCCACAGGCTGGTGACGTCAAAGGCCTCAGGTTTGCCTCTGGCATTGCAGTGCCGACCCAGGAGGAGCCTCGTGACAATCTGGCGGTAAGGAACTAGGGACATGTGTCTCTGGGAGACGGCAGGTGTCCCTGACAGCCTTGTGGGCCTCTTTCCTTCCTGCTTTCCATTTCGTCCTCCACGCACGGCCACTTTGGCCTCCATCCAACACACCCAGTCCTTTCCCACTTCACTCTTCCATGTCCTGAAACTCTCTCCCCTAGACCTGCGTTGGGCTGGCTCCTTCTTGTCACTCAACACTTAGCTTTAATGTCACGGCTTCAGTGAGGCCACCTCTGGCCACCCCTGAAATCTCTCGCTGCCAGCCTCCCCGCTTGACTTCAGGCCCCGGAGCACCCAGCGCCTTGTTTGTTTTTTCAGCTCACTTGTGACAAGTTATAATTATCTATCTTATGTGCCTGTTTATTTGCCGTAATGCTTCTCCCACCTGGAATGCAATTCCATGAGGACAGAGACTGTGTCTGTTTTGGCCACCATGGTATCTCAGCTGCTGGAACTGTGCCTGGCACAGACACGGTTATGAATTAATGAAGGAATGAATGCACCATGCATGGAATTCATGGGCATTTGACCCTCATTCTCAGTGAATGTCAGGGTGGAGAAAGGTGGGAGGGCACAGTTTCGGTTCAGGAGAAATAATGATGCGTGGCCTGTCACAGGTTGCCCGTGGGTAAGACCCCTGTGCCTTTTTCCTTTTCAGCTCACTTCACTGCCAAGTTCATCTGTGGGCTCCATGCCCACCCGGAGGGAAATTCCCTACCTGGGGCAGCAGAGGTAGAAACCACCTAAAGGTGACCAGAGCTGGTGTGTCCTCTGTTGATGAACATTTGGTGTTTCAACATTTTACTATTAAAAACAATGCCTCAGTGAATATTCTTATACATGGGCCTCTTCCCACACGCATGGTGTGTCTGTGGGATAAATCCCTAAAGCTGAGTTTCGCAGACAAAAGCTCTGTACCTTTAACATGTGTCTGTGTCTGAGGCTATTTCCCTCATCCTCATTCCCTGACGCAACAGGGAAGTAGAGACCATTAGCTATTTCCACAGGTAAGTTTCTGGAGAAATGTTATGGTTCTATTGGTTGTAAGCAACAGAAGTCAATTCTGGTTAGTTAGCTAATTTTTTAAAAAAGCAGAGATTTATTGAAAGAATATTGGGGCATCTCATGGAATCCATGAAATTGTTGAACCACGAGACCCGGGGAAGCCCAAGAAATAGGACCACCCCAGAGACCCTCAGTTGACCCCAGGTGCCTTCTGCCTTGGACCTGATTCTGCTGCAGGGACCCCCAGCTGTGTGCGTCTCAGCTCAGGATTCTTAATTACCAGGTGATTGGCCGGGTTAGGTCAGGTGCTGTCCCTTTATTAGTAGCAGTGGGGAGCGGCTCCTATTGGGCGGGCTAGGCTAGGGACCCACCCCTCTGCCTCCAAACGTGGAGCCCACGTTGTGGGCTGGGCGGCCACTGCAAGAGGCGTGTGGCTCTGCAGTAAGAAGACAGCGATTCTAAGTCGGCTGGCCCTGCTAAGTCCGTACTAAAGTGCACAGTTGGCGGATCAGTGCTGGTGCGGAGGGGATTTCTTTAAAAGTATCATGTTTATCACACTTTGAAATAAGAGGTGATTTGCATGACTTATCAAGAGTGAATGATATTGAGAATATCATGCTAAGCAAAATAAGTCAGCTAGAAAAAGTCAAGAACCATATGATTTCACTTATATGTGGGATATAAAACTGCAAACAATAAATGAACAAACAAGATAAACAAAAAGTCGTAGACACAGACAACAGAATGGCAGTTACCAGAGGGAGAGGGGGTGGAGGGGAGGTAGAAGAGGGTAAAGGAGGTCAAATACATGGTTACAGAAGGAGACCTGACTTTGGGTGGTGAACACACGATGCAATATGCAGATGATGTGTTATAGAATTGTACACTTGTAATCTATGTAATTTTATTAACCAATGGCACCCCAATAAATTTAATAAAATTTTTCTATTAATAAAAGAGTGAATAATGACCGTGGAGACTGGATTTCCTGATCAGCAAATCTGATCAGGACTGTTGTGTTATTTTTGTTTTTTATAGATTTTATTTATTTATTTTTAGAGAGAGGGGAAGGGAAGGAGAAAGAGGGAGAGAAACATCGTGTGGTTGCCTCTCACTTGCCCCCTACTGGGGATCTGGCCCACAACCCAGGCATGTGCCCTGACTAGGAACCGAACAGGCAACCCTTTGGTTTGCAGGCCCGTGCTCAATCCACTAAGCCACACCAGCCACGGCTGTTGTGTTGTTTTAAGGTAAGAAGAAACAACCCTCCATTCATTGGCGTTAGTTGTTTGACAAGAAACATGCTGTCATGGAGAAAGTCAGAAGCAAGTGAATAAAGAAAGTGCCCTCATTTCTGATGGGAGCAGCGAGGAAAAGACAGTATCAGAAGGCCAGAGACTGGAGCCTGACCTACCCATCCCTGTGAAAACCCTTCTGACACCTGAGCTGTTTCTTCCTCAGCGCCAGGCTTCTTCGGGAGGGAGAAACAGGTTAGAGATGGTGATAGAGGGATTGTGAAAGTCGTCACAGTTCTTCACACTCCCTCCAAATATCCGTATTACCCTTTGCAATGTGATCTTGCAACTCATTTCATCAACAATTGAAGTCTATTTCCCCATCCTTTTGGGTAGATGTGTGACTTGATTTGGTCATTAACTGCACTGGGAGTAACCACTTGGACCAGCTCAAAGCCAGCTGACCCCCAAGTACGTGAGAAACCCAGCCAAGATTAACAGCACTGCCGAGTCAACACGCCCTGACCGCAGACACATGAATGAACCCAGCCAAGACCAGAAGCACCCAACTAACCCAGAGATTACTAACACATGCTTTCTGTTCAATGCCACTGAGTTTGCCGATGGTTTGTCATGCAGCAGAAGCTAACTAATACAGAACGGCTCAGCCAGCCCTGGGACTCAGAAAGAGCAGCTGACATTGCACTCACTGCCACTGTTCCTGGGCACACCGCATCAGTTAAGGGTGTTTCCTTTCCTAACACCCACATTTTGTCGATATGCTCTGTACTTTACTACACTGGCTCCTGTCAAATGCCCTGGGGGATATAACTGGACTAAGCCCCTAATAAGATTGGGGTCGGTACTGTATCTCCTTTAGAGCCTCCTAGACCAGTGAATCCATTTCACTCTAGACGGAAAGATTTCTAGGTGAGGTTTTCAAACAATAACAATTAAAATACGCTGAATGAACTTACATCTTGCTCAGCTTCAGGAACTTAAGACAGGATTTGTTTTCACACAAATCCGTGGATCTCTTTGGAAACTATGATTTCACTTTCACTAGACAGCTCTCCTACCTTCAAAATGTATGACTCCTTGAAGGTCACAAAGATAAAGATGAGGTCTCTAGCTATCATATGCCCTATCTACATATCCAGATGGAGCCGAATCACTGCTTTCCTCCAGCCAATCAGCTCTGTTTTCTCCTTCACTTTCAAGTTCAGAATGTTCAGATAGCTTGTCATTTTTTAAAAAGATTTTATTTATTTATTTTCAGAGAGGGGTAGGGAAGGAGAAAAAGAGGA
The DNA here is from genome assembly GCA_028533065.1 of Trachops cirrhosus. Classification (NCBI taxonomy): domain Eukaryota; kingdom Metazoa; phylum Chordata; class Mammalia; order Chiroptera; family Phyllostomidae; genus Trachops; species Trachops cirrhosus. Next base: position 147,566,001 of record CM052542.1, on the reverse strand, counting down.
AGAGAAACATCAATGGGTGGTTGCCTCTCGAGTGTCCCCCACCAATGACGTGGCCCACAACCCAGGCATGTGCCTTGACTGGGAATCCAACCAGCAATGCTTTAGTTTGCAGGCTCATGCTCAATCCACTAGGCTACACCAGCCAGGGCAGATAGGGAAACATCTTATAAATTCTGTGGGAAGAGTAGGGTTCGTTCAAGCTGGGTTCTCAGAGTCCCTTAATTCCAAAGAAATGTTTGTTCTGAGAAAGCTGTTTTCTGAATCTTTCCCACAGCCTAGGCACTCATCTGCATTCCACTGAACCAGGCACATACAACATGTAAACTCCTTAAGGAACTTACATATGGGATATACAGGCAAGTAAGCAAGAAACTATGATATCGAGAGAGAAGTGCTGAGATGGAGGAAGTCCTGGGTACAGTGGGTGTGTAGTGGGGCGGCCTCTACTCCAGTCTTAAGGGGGGTGGGTAATGGAGGTGAAGAACATCTCCCTGGAAGAAGTGATATCTGCACAGACAGGAAGTTAATCAGTAGGAGTTAAATACACAGGAAGACAGGGAAGAAACATCCTTGGGAGAGGAAGAGTTTGCACAAAGGTCCAGCGGCATCTGAGGTCAAGTCCCTTTCAGGACATAGTTCCAGAACGCAGAGTTGCAGAAGGAATGTGGTGAGCGGTGTGGGCGGAGTCCTAGGTGAAAACCGGGCCAAGAGGGCCCTTGCAAGGCTCCCTAAGGAATGTGGGTTCCATCACAGCAACCTTTGGGAAGATCTCTGATTTGCATATTAGAAAAATCGATGAGTCTGCAGAGAGGAGGGCAGTGTGAGGGAGCCCCACTGGGGACGGTTAGGAAGCCTCAGAAATGCCTTGTCCTCACCTGCATATTATGTCTCATCTCTCCTGACTAGGAGCAGGCAGGGAAACAGGCAGCAAAAGTGGTACTTCCCACGTGTGCCCACCAAGAGAGGGTCATTTTGGACCCGGACATCTGCCTTAAGTAATCAGACTGGCATCAGTGATAGTAGCAATGGGCATGCTGCCAGCCAGCATCAAATAAACAATACCCCTAAGCTCAATGCCGCATAATATGTAGCAAAATTCAACTCATCTGTGGTTCTTCAGACTAAGCCCAAATTTTGGATTTTAGTCACTGCATCCAAAAGTTTCATTGGAAAAATGGACTAATGATGACAAAGAAAGGACTGTTTTGCTTCACTGAGAGGTTTTATTAGCAATAAGACCCAGGGGCCACAGGTGAGCAGGCTCCTAACATGGGGTAAGGGTGAGCAGCACGTCCTCCCTCACAGTGGACTGGCTGCAGAAGTTGTACCTGCGGAGAGAAGACGATGCCCAGTCGGCTCCTGCGCCAGCACGAGGCCAGGCTCTGCTCCCGCCTCCGCCTCCGCCTCCGCCTCGGTCTGAGCGGGGAGCACACCCCGCGCCCCAGACCAGACAGTGGTGGAGGGAAGGCCTTGCTTCCGCAGGACAGACCGGGTTCTGCTCGCCGGTGTTGTTTCATGGCCGTGGAGATGGCAGAGAGAGGAGGTGTCACTGGACACCTCAAAGGACAGGGACTGTGACCCCTTTGTCACATTCTGAAAACACCTACTGAACACTTGGCAATTTTTTAAATGTTAACCATTTAAATAAGTTTATGATGGCATTGCATTGCGGTTTTAATTTGAATTTCCTTAATAACTAATGTTATATCCTTTTGTCTCCTTTCACTTTTAATATATTTGTGTTTTTATATTTAAAGTACATTTCACATAAGCAGCATAGAATTACTTATTGATTTTTTTTAAAAATCCAATTTTAATCTCTTAATTGTTGTAGTTAGACTATTTTCATTTAATATGATTATTAATATGGTTAGGTTTAAGTCTATTATCTTGCTATTTGTCACCTATATCCTTTGTTTTTTTCCCTCTTTTTATGCCTTACTTTTTTAAAGAATCATTTTATCCCCTTTATGGGCTTATTAGCTAGAGTTTTTATTTTATTATTTTAGTAGATGCTTTAGAATTTATACCACATATTTTTAATTTATCACATTTTACCTTCAAGTGATACATTAATTCACATTTGGCATAAAATCATTACAATGGGATATTTCCATTTCTCTCTCCCACCCTTTATGGTTCTGTTATCATAAAATTTACACATACATGTATTATAACTCTCCCAAATACTGCCATCATCTTAAATTAGTTATTTTTAAAGACTTAAGTAATAATATTTAATGACCTCCTGTGTTTTTCAATGTAGTTTTTTTTCAGTCTCTTAGTTCTTTTTGCAGATTATTTTCAGCTGGTATAATTTCCCTGTCCCTGAAGATCTTCCTTTAACATTTCTCATTATGTAGACATCTGCTGGTGATAAATTCTTTCAGGTGTGGAATATGTGAAAAGTCTTAATTTCATTTTCATCTTTGAAATATACATTGTGGGTATAGAATTCTAAGTTAACAGTTTTTTTCCTTTCGGTACTTTGAGAATGCTGTTTCACTGCCTTCTCACATCGTTTCCGATGAGAAATTTGCTGTAATTATTGTCCTTATTTCTCTGTATGTAATGTATATTTTTTTCTCTGGCTGTTTTCAAGATTTTCTCTTTATAACCAGCTTTGAGCAATTTGATTTTGATGTGTGTTGGGTGGTTTTCTTCTTGTTTCTTGTTGTATCACTTAGATCATTTGGTTTATAGTTTTCACCAAGTTTGAAAATTTTGAAGCCATTATTTCTTCAAACATATTTTCTGTTTCCTCCTCTAGGGTCTTCAATAAGAACTATAATACACTTCATGAAGTTATTTCAATGTTCATTGATGTTCTTCCCATTTTAAAAATCTTATTCTCTGTGTGTCTATTTTGGATAGTGTCTACTATGCCTTCAAGTTCACTAATCTTTCTTCTGTAATGTCTAATCTGCTGTTAATTGTGTCCATTGTGTGTGGGGAGAGTAGGTTTACAATTGTTTGTATAGAAAAATAATACAATAATTAATAAATAACAATACAAGAATAAACTGTGTTTTACATACTCACAGCTGTAAACCTAGTTTTATCCCACCCTGTTTTTTTCATTTCAAATATTATAGTCGTAGAAATTCAGCTGGGGTCTTTCGTATATGCCATGCCTCTAACAACCTTCTGAACAAATGGAATACAAGTTTAATAACTGTTTTAATGTTTGTGTCTGCTGTTGTAATATTTGTATCAGTTCTGGTTTGGTTTCCACTGACTGATTATTATCCTCATCAAAGGTTGTAGTGTCCTGATTTTTTTGTATACCTGAGAAACTTATCTAATGCATAATGTGTGGGTTTTGGCCTGTTTGCTGCTGGATACTTTTATATTCCTATAAATTTTCTTAAGCTCCGTTTTGGGTTGCAATTCAGTTATTTGGAAACAATTTGAAAACTTCCAGGTCTTGTTCAATCTAGGCTAATTATTTCCTGCAACTGGGGGAAGACCTTCCTAAATATTCTATCCAATGTTTCTTGACTTGTGAACTTTTCCAGTTTGCTCAGTGGACACAGGTCCTCGTCCCATCTCTGAAGATTACTGGGCCCTGTTCCCTCTCATCCTTCTGATGATTATCTCACTGGCCTTGGTGAGTTCCCTCACACATGAGTGCTCTGCTAAATATTCAAGGGAACTTTCCAGGTTTCTGAGATTCTCTCTGTAGCTCTCTTCTCTCTGGTACTCAGTCCTCCGAAATCTAGTTGCCTTGGCTTTTCTGGATTCTTAGCTCTGTCTCCTTAGCTCAGGGAGTCCACTGACTGGACTCTGTCTGGAATTTCCCTCCTTGTGTGACATCCTGAAACCATTCCCCAGGCAGCCAGCTGGAACAATTGCGAGGTTCTACCTCATTGGTTTCTTGTCTTTCAGGGATCATGTTCCTTTGTTGCCTAATGTTCAGTGTCTAGAAACTGTTATTTTATATACTTTTTGTCTGAATTTCAGGTGTTCCGACTGGGAGTGTAAGTTCGATCACTGTTACTCCCTCTTTGCCAGAAGCAAAAGCCCCCTCCTTGGGCCTTTTCGGGGACTGAATGACTGGATGATGACAAAAGAAGCATCGCACTATGCCTCAGCATTTGGCTTGATTTTCAGAGCATGGGCTCATCCTGGTTCTGTTAGAGTTATCACCATCAGCAGCACACTTTTTCTGGGGGTTCACCGTGGTAAATATCTTGGGCTCACACACACTTTAGTCCTGGTTGGAACCAAAGGTTGACCTTTGTCTTCACTAAGAAAGCCAATGATCCAGAGCAGTCTATTTGTACTTCTTGATAAGTTGTTTTCCTCATAATTTTAGTGGCAATTTGGTGAACCCGCGACATTTGGAGAAGGCACGCATATTAAGCACACACACAGCACAAGGCACAGCTGCTAAATGGAATCATTCTTCTCTCCTTAGATCATGAGACCAGATTCTCATTCTATCACCATTTGTATTAGACAATGTAGTACTCATCTACAAATCTATCACAGAGGTGTTCCCAAAGGTCTACACTTCCTCCTAAAGAGATAAAAGGTATGAGGATGCACCCACGGGTGGGATGTAGGAGAACACTGTAGGAGATTTTACTTAAAGTGAACTTCCAGTGGGGCTGGACCTATGAATGTGATTCAACATGTCAAATGTCTTTGGATTTTTATTACTTACGTTTTTCCATCGCTTCTTTCCACTGTGATCTGGGATGCTCCTACTTTGGGCAGAGTTGGGTTGATGATATTGTTATACCAAACAAATTTAACCATCTGCAAATCTCCAACATCCACATCTGAGTCAATCTCAGTGGAATGGATACTGTCCGGTCGGAGAACGCCTCTTGGGAGTTAGAAAGTTAATGAAAACACACATGAACATATGTACACATACATATATGTTTATAAAGCCAGCTTACAGTGCATCCCTAAGTGGACGATTAATAGCACATCTGTCTTTGTAATGTATTAAATAAGTGCAGACATGTATGCAACTCAGTGGTAGCTTGTCTGCCATTAATAACTCACGTCGCTTTAAAGTCATCCTCGCTTTAATAAAACTTCAAACATGTCTTAGTCATAATCTTCCCAATATTTAATAAATGATGACATCATCTATATCACCTTTTCCCGGTTGTCTTGGACGGAATAAGTATTTATTGATTATAAATCCGATGCCACTCATCAAAGTAAGCATCAGGGGTTTTCTCAGGACGTAGCAGAGAAAAAAATTAGAAGCAAAATTCTGAAATATATTAAGGTGCAAGGGTGAAGTAATCTCTTCTTTTTATTGATAGGGGGCAGTACCATATGCTCAGATAGTAATGAACAAGCTCTTATGTCCACAACATACATCGAATGTGCGGGGTATTCCAACACTGAAGAAGCTTAAAGTTATATTGTACTCACTTGAAAACTTCATACTGCTTAGAGTTTCCTTGATCTCCAAACAAACAAACTAGCACGTGTCCTCTAACCTTCTTTCCAGACAGAGTAATAGTCACCTTATACCTCCAACCTGCATGAGGGGTGGGGGAGGGTTTGCAGAACGTTAGTTTGCAGAGAAGATGCTGAAAGCAGGCTACCTGGAATTCCACTGCTGCTGAATTCTGAATAATTTATCACCTGTATTGGTAGTTCTAATAGCCATAGACCTTCCTGTTATCTCAACATTCAGAGGACAGGCATTGGGGGAAGGCAAGAGAAAAAGTAATCCGTTTCGCTTTCAATTTTTTAACCTAATGGTTTATTCCTAAATGTTAAAAAAACTTTGTGTTAAAATGTCAGCAGAAAATAGTAGACTGTGACATTTGGATCAATTCACTTCATTTTCATCGATCTTCCCATTGTAGAGTATGCTCATCTTTGTCTAAATAGTCTACATCTATTTAAAAATGTGACAATTCAACTTTCCATTGCCTTTGGGAATGTATTAATTTATGCTAACCAATTTATGGTACTGGTCAATAGTAAATGACCAGTTTTGTTTTTGTTTTTTACCATATTGAGCTAGTGTGGGTTACTGGGGGGAGGATAAAATTTAGCTTTAGTTTTCACAATGCAACTGACTCATTGACTCCCAGAGAGTTTCCTTCCTCGATCAGCTGGAAAAGAGGCGGGCAGCGGGTCCCAGGCTCCACCGTCCGTGCACCCTCCAACCCGCAGCGCCCACAGAGCCTGCAGTCCGAACTATCTCTTGAATCCATCAATTCCTTTCCATTCCCACATCCTCTGCCATCTCTCTCCTGGATGACTGTTCTGTTTGTGCAAAACTTCAGAATTTTGCTCACTGAAACTTTCGACTGAATATGAAGAAGCTGGAGTAGGAGGAGCCTCCTAAATTCAGCACTAGAATCAAATATGAGGAGATTTATTTTTGTTTTATTCATAATTCAGTCCCTAAGCCCTGTTCTACCATCCAGATTAGCTGAGCACAGCATCTGGATATTTTTCCACATGGGGTGGGGTGTTTACAAATGTTTTGTACAGAAAGAGAATTTCACACATTTTTACTGGGCATGATAAAATGTGTGAAATTAGCGTTCAGAATTGAAGGCCAATCAAATAGAGACTTACGGGGGAAATTGCCGACGTCACCAGTGTTTAGGTAAAATGTCTGGCCTACTTCCTTTGTTTTCCCAGGAAATCTGTCGGCATAGTGACCCATCTGTGGGCAGCCTTCACTTGGACAGGGGAAGCACTTGTTCTAGGGAAAGGAAACAGGTGATGAATGATGATGCTGTTTCTTATGAGAGTGCATCGTCTCTTCCTTCACGTGTTGTTACAACTCAAATATGCTGAAGCCCATTCTGTCCTGATGGCGAGAGAGGGCTTAACAGTGTCTCTGCAAAGGTTAAAAATGCATCTCATTATTTTACAATGACGAATCAGCAATTTCACTGTTAAATAACACAATGCTAACAAAAATGTTATAAAAATCACACAAAAGAGAATTTATGTAAATACATATATATGTACATATTTAAATCTTTCCTCTTTTGCCCCAGTCGCCCCTACACATCTCTCTGCCTGCAGGTGGTTAGAATTTATGATGGAAAGTGCAAGACACAGAGCGGCAAGGGATAATCAGCTGTGGATCACAAAATAGGACCCAGTAGGAGGACAACAGGCTCAAATGTCAGGTTTTTCTCAATTTCTTTAGCTCCCACTGAGCATATCAAAGTCTAAAAAATTCAGACCTCAGAATTCTCTGAGTGTGGAGAGAAAATGCCCTAGTTGGTTGCTAAGGCTTAGCCCTAAGGTCGGGTCTAGAAAAGATGCACATCATACAGGGACTGTGGGCCAAGGCAGCGTGGGAAGAAGAGAGGGAAAAGGAGGAACAGAGTGGGAAGGACCAACATAGCCATTTCCGCTGTGGAAGGCAAGGTTGCTCCACTCCTGGATCAATGAACCAGAGAGGGGCTGGGCAGGGAACCGGGTCTGCACCCAACGAAAGCTAAAGAGAGACTGAGCCAGCCAGGAAGCATGCCCACCGCTCTCCGAGGGCACTGCCTGAACCAGAAGGTAGGTGCCACCGGAATTCATCAGCGAACATTTGCCATGGCCTGTCACTAAGGCAGGCCCCCATGTTCTCCCTCTGCCCGACACATGCCGGCCACCACCGTGATCTCCTGGCCCAATGCCAGCCTGGAGAGGAAGGCTGAGGAATCTGCCAGACTGAGAATTTTTCTCCGAAAAGTGTGTGAGCATCTCCTAAAAGGACTGTTTGTGCTATTGAGTCACATTAAGTTTGAACTGAATGAAACCTAAAGCTTCTCTGTTTGTTTGTTTTCCCCATTACCTAGAGAGGAGGGAGGGCTATGGGAAAAAGACAAAAATAAAGTTAGACCTAAGAAAGGGGGGTGTTCTGGTTGAATGTGTAAGCCGTACTGGGAGTAAAATACACAAATACACAACACACCTTCCCCAAACACACACATAGTAATAGCTCACAGCTGTCGAATGCTAATTATTATATTTTAGGTTCTGGGCTAAGCAATTAACATCTCTCATCAAACCCTCCTACCAAATCTATGAAGTCTACCATTATTATTTACATTTAGAAATGAAGAAATTGCTTTGGGCAGGTTACGTATTTTGCCCCAAATCATTCAGCATTTGAATGGTGAAACCCAGATTCCTATTCTCTGTCTTCATCACTAAGGTGCATGTCCTTGGTAACTACGACTTCACCCAGCATGTTACTTGAAATTTTATTCGTTAAATGACATAGATTATACATTTTCACTAGAAAAAAATATGGTGTAAGGAAAAGCAATTAAAAATAAACAGGGAACAGATACGTCATATTCAAGATCACATTTAAAAATCTTTACCTAACTATCTGGAAAATACCAAACAAGATGAAAACTAGAAGAAAAAAATCTTGGCAAGTATGAGATCGCAGAGAAATAACCACATGCCTGTTATTATATAGTTTTATAAGGTCAGCATTTAAGTCAAGGGTTCCATGTTCATCAGTGTCCTGTAGCCACAGCTCAGATTTCCATAGACTATTTGTTAACTTAGAATTATTTCCAAAACAAGATTGAACTTTCACCTGATATATGCAGAAGCCAGGGAACAAGACAGATGTGGGACATTTTAGTAGACAAGCCCAATTCTTGAAAATTCTCCAGCATCCTATCACTATGGAAATAAACCTGTATGACTAAAAGTTACAGATACAGCAGTCATATAGCCCCACCCACTGCTTGCATGGCATGGGTAGTGACCCACACGAGCCACGAGAAATGATAGTCACCAAACTCTTTAGGTGCCGGGTGGAGTCTCCTTACCTCAGTGAAGGCTTTGTAGGAGGCACAGGGGAATCCAGCAAAGCCGTTGGGGTGGAGGATGGAATCAGCGTAATACTTGTAGCTTCTCAGATGGTTACAGGCAACAAAGTCACGAGAACCTTTGAAAACAGGCATGATGCCACGTCAGTGACAGATTTTGATTCTTCCAGGTTAACGTCACGATCAGGTTAAAGTTAAGTTGCTGACTAGATTTCTCAAATTAGTGTGAACTCATGAGGGTCCCAGGACAAAATTGTTTATGAACTCGTATTTATCATTCCTGATGAACTTAGAAGTTAAGTACTGTTTAAGATGATAAGAGTGATGCCACAGCTAATGGAAGAGAGCATTTTTTTGAAATATAAAAATAGCTCTTTCTTGAAATGGAGCTTCAAAAAAAGTTCTGAATAACTCTAGAAGGAGAAGAGTGGTGCATACAGATGCAACCACCACCTTAGTAATACATTCCCTGAATTCGATCTTTGCAAAGTTGACAGCAAATACATTTTCTTTCTCACAATCTCCTCATGCCCGCTTCCCCCAGTGAAAAGCCCGTATCTCGGAGACACAATTAAAAAGAGTTTCGATATAGAAAATGTGAGACCTGTACAATACCAAAATATTCAGAAAGTTGAGCAAAACAAAACACAAACCTCCCCCCAAGAAAAATCTCCGTGCATGGTGGTTTTACCTTCCCAGATCCCCTCTATGTCCACGATCTGAGAGAGAATGTTCTTCTCACACCCAGGCATGTGTATTCCTCCATTTGGAAAGAAATCCAGGTGTCCTGAAACCTGGCTCATTCCAAACCCTGAAGAATTTTAAAATATGGGAAAGATGATGTTCATGTATAGACTGAGAACCCTCTAAAACACTTGAATGTATAGACTTGCAAAACATTCCAGGAGGATGAACTGAGAAACTCACCCATGTTGGGGATTATGGGGGCAGCGTCTGTGTGAATTATATCCACAAACTGGGCATCGCTGGGGTCCAGTCGGACTAATTCGGGTGTCCCCTCGAAGCAAGGTTCAGCTGGGTCCAACCCTAAAGCGACAAGATGCAGCATGTCAACATCTATCAGTGTGCCTGCATCTTCACCTGTCTTTCTGGCAGTCATCGTGAGCTGGGCATGAACGAGCTGAGCTAATTCTTCCCAGCCTCACCATGTTCTGAGGGAGATCCGTGTCTAATTCACTGTTCGCATTAGAGGGACTTGTCCTCCAGTGATGGAATTCTGCCTGGCTTATGGATGCTTACGTCACTGGGACCATCCCGATCACTAACGGCAGTTACAAGGAAAGAGCCAGACTCTGGGAGACACGGCACTCCTAAAAGCCGTTCAGGCTAAAGGAACACCCACTGTGCTCTAACTTCCCACAAGAGCGAGGACCTGGGCCCGCACGGCTTCTTGTAGCGCCCGGCTGACTTGGCTCTCATAAACCTTTACGGACTATGGGAAAGAATGCTCTCTCCAGTGAATTAATGACAGACATTCCAGATGCCTCCACCAGTCCAAATGTAACCAACTTATCCAAAGTGTTAAAAAGAAAATCAGAGCTGGGGGACAGAAGAGGAAAGCGGGTGTTTTCTGAGTGACCCCTCAGATGGAGGGTAGCAAAGTCTTTCTTATAAACCCACAGGGATGTGTTAGGACACAATCATCCAATGTTGGCCAACTGTAAGTCGTCTGGGATTTGTAAAGGAAAGTATTTTATCTAATTCATCGTGCAGAACCGGCAGCCCAAGGCCACCTGACCGCCTGCCCGCCCCCCACTCAATCTTCTGGGTTGTGGTTGATGAAAATGGGGCTGATTCTCAATTGCAATGGAAGCAGAATAGAATTAATCATACATCTTTTAGCTTTTTTTTGGTTCAATTCTATTTATTATTTGCTCTATTTAATTTGTGCTGTTTAGCCTATTCATGAAACTTGTCCTTTGTGAATGCTTGAAAAAGGGAAAATAGATGTGAATAAGACCTCTAGATGTTTCAATTCACATTTTAGTCACATGCAATATTCATGCGCTCAGCCGAGCTCTGTAGGCCCAAGACGGGTGTCAATAAGACATTCACGTGGCCTCAGCCCACACTGATTTCTCATCGTGGGGCCTCATTCAGAAAATGTGAAAACCTCCGTCTCCAAGGGTAAAAAGCAGACTGCACCAAGTTCCCGTCCTTTCAGACACCGCATGGGCTACACGTAGTCTAAATCAGCTAAAAGCTAATTTTAGCTTTTACTGTTTTGACCAACCTGTGATCCGTGCAACGGTCCCATTGGTCCTCCTTCCCGCCTCCCCAGCAGCGTGAGAACCCAGGCTGTGGCCTATGATGTGGACGTCGGAGGGCGAGTAACCAAAGGCCGACTGTTGGGAAGAAAGACTTTTCACAATGGTTTCCCATGTGGAGACGATGGGTGTGGGAGGGGACCTCTGAACACGTGAGTTTTAGGAAGACGAACTCCTCCCCTCAAAGCCATTTCCCTAATTTTTTCATTTATAGTAGAAAACGATGATGGTTTTAACATTTAAACCGGCAGAAATAGGGCTGTATTTTGTTACTTTATTATGTAGAGAGACCCTTTGATAGATATGAGGAATTGTTACCTAGAAGTCGTAAAGCAAGTATTTGGATTAGAAAATAATATTGGAAGCAGATATTTAGGCACTTTGAAGTTTAGTATTTTGTTTGTTTTTAGTTAATAGATCAGGTTAACTTGTTATCATTGTACTTCTCTTAAAAAATAAAAAACAGCCCTGACTGGTGTGGTTGGGAATCATCCCACAGAGCGAAAGGTTGCTGGTTCGATTCCCAGTCAGGGAACACGCCTGGGTTGCAGGCCTGGTCCCAGGTTGGGGCGCGTATAGGAAGCAACTGATTAATGTTTCTCTCCTTTTTCTCCCTACCTTTCCCTCTCTCTAAAAATAAATGAATAACATCTTTAAAAAATCAAAAACAAAAGACTAGTTTAGTCTCGAGGTTGACATTATCATGTCGACTTGGTTTAATAACTAATAAAATTAAAAGAAACACTGGGAGAATTCAGTAATAATAACTTACCTGGTTGCTTGGATAATACTGTATTTAAGAAAAACTAGTCTATTGACCTTCATGGGCATATCGTTGAAGCCCAAATCTAGCTTTTTTTTTGAATTTTTCCCAACAAAGGGGAAAGTCAAATCACAGTATTTTTGTTGTTGTTGTTGTTGTTGTGTCTTTGGAGGAAAATCCAGGCAGCAGCGTGCGTGAGATTTTACATATAAAGTTACCTGAAGGACTTCGATAAAATAAGCCACTTCTGCCCCCACAATCCGGGTGTTCTGCGAGGCCTGAGTGTACCCCGTGCGGGAGCCACTTTTCCAGTCCACGCAAATGCAGTTCACACTTTCCACCTGGAACATGTTCTGGCAGAGGAGACACAATAAATACGTAAATGATTCAGAATTAGCCCTTATTAATTCCCAGTTACTACATTGGAAGACTAGCAGTCACAATATCACACTTGCTTTTGACCCCAAAGCAATAAACAAAACTTCTAGTCTGTTATGGATACGGATTCCCTTTAAAAGTTTAACGTGACTCCAAACTGAATATTTGCCCATAATGGGAACTGGACTGTTGGGATTTCTATGCAACAGGTACATAGACACCTGTTTCATGGAAAAATATATAAAATGTGGTACAGCGGGTTGTCTCATTAGAGCTTCGTAGTGTCATGACGTCGTCTCTTACTGGAATACACCCCAGGACATCGCCTGTCTTGTTCACGGTTGTATCCTCAGTGGTGTGAACAGTTCCTGGCACATAGTAGGTGCTAAATAAATATTTATTGAATGAATAAATAAATAAATGCAAGAATAAAAGACTATGTTAGGAACTCCTAAAATAAATACATTGAAGGTAAATGAGTAACCTTTTCCATAATGGGAAAACTTATCAAAGTCTTTAGACAAACACATTTTATTGTATGTTACTGAAGAGCTATTTAACGTGAAAGCATCATCTGCTAGATAGCTACTGGAATCTTTGTTTGAGAGGGATCCATGACAGTGTCCTGAATGTTAGATCTGACAGGCATTTTGTCTGAGTGTGTGTTTATACATATTCTCACCACTTTTCCAAGAAGAATTTGAGAAGAATGAAGCAGTCTTAGAAATCATCTCCACCTCTTTCACTTCGCTGATAGAAAAATACAAAGAGGAAAGACAGTTTGCTAATATCACGGGTGGAGTCGGACCAGAATCTAGGGCCTCTAACCTTGGAGTTTAATGCACTTTTGTCCACTGGAGGGCAGCAATGTCGTCAAAGCCAAATCAAGTGCAAGAAAAACACACCTGCTTCTGGGACCACAGAAATAAATCCTGCACACGTCTCTGTTCCTACTGAGATGGGAATCACTTATCTTTTCTTTACCTTTGTAGAGTGATTTACTACTGCCCCCCTCAACAATCATCAACTTCAAATTATTTTGGAAAATAAGTTATAGTTTTACTGATTATTTCTAAATTTGGGAAGCGAGTTAGCCCGCTCATTTTGGCTCTGCAGGATCCGCGGAAACTCTCCGGAGTTGCCTCCAGTGGGCCTTTGGCTTGAGTTGTAGACAGGCCTGAAATGAAACGGTGTGACAACGACCTCCGTGCCTTTTCTCCTCAGACCGCTGAAGAAATGACAGGCCGCAGAAGCCTGATGAATAAATGAATCAACGGTAATGCTCCTTGAGCGGTTAGTTACCTGGCAGTTACTGGGAGATTTTGTTCTATTTGATTTTTCTGTCCTTTTAAAACTCTTCATTAACACAGGCCATATAGCCAAAGCAAATGAAAGAAAATAGCATCACTACTACTGTGGATACAACAGAAGCAGAAATGAAAACCTGCACAGATTCCCTAGCTGTTGTTACCTTAGAGATTGCTGAGTAGCAAGTGAAGATCAAAGGCAAACCATTCTTTTGGGCAAAATGAATTAGATTAACCCTTCATATAGACATGAAAGCCTACTGAAAAAAATTTAAAGCTTTTGAAAATTCAACTCACGTTTATCAGTACAGCAACACGTGTTGCTAAATGCTGAAATATCTCTGTATTCTTTATTGAATGACTATCACCCAAAGCCACCAAATGCCTGCCAACTTTGCTGTCCTGAACGTGCCAGGCCCTCTGCACCCGCTCCACCTCCTGGACCAACCCTGGGAGCCCCACCCAGCAGGATTGAGGACTCCTCCATTGCTGTCGTGGCCAGCATTCGTCCTGATTGGTTGGGGTCTGTGCCTTTCCCGTGGCTCAGGATCACTCCAGAAACAATATTCCCTTAAGAGAGGACCACGTCTCACCTTGCACATATTGGCCAGCCAGCTTTGTTCGCCCTTATCTATGAATCCATGAATGATGAAGCGGGTTTTCCTATCTGTTTTGAAATTGGAGGCCTCGATGGTTGATGGATCGGCGACAAGTTCCTGCGTGGGGGAGAAAAGTGCTCGACATCAGGTTTCTCGCAGACCCCAGCTGTGCGTGGAGAGGGTGGTAGGAGCAGACAGCCCGGGTTCGGGAGCCTGGTGAGGAAAGGGTCTCCCATTTCAACCAAGCTATCTGCAACCATCCTCGAGTCACTGCTCTCCAGACGCCACAGCATTTTTGCAGTTGTTCCACTCGGGCTAATATTTCTGCTATGATATTGGTGGTGGCGGTCTCATCTCCACCCAATGGGAGGGTTTATGTGTGTGTGTGTTTTATGTACACAAAACATGTTGAAATGTTATATAAAATTTGAGAGATTATATATATATGTACACATATATCCATATCTAAATGATTTATTAAATGGGACCATCACAGTGAGATAAGAATAATATCAAGACAAGGAACCCCTTATAAACAAAGTTACATAAAATAATATTTAAGCTCACAGTCCTAAAAGTCTACAAAGGTGTAAATTTCACTGACTTACTGTCTTTAGAAGACTAAAAATTCAGTGTCCTTATCGCATACAACAGATGGAACTGAGTCTGAAAACAACGAGCTCTCTTACTTGAAAGGCGTTTGGGTTCTCGTTGGTGTACAGGAGGAAGCGGGTGTTGACCTCTTTGGGGCTCCAGGGCAAAAGTTTGAGGGGTCTCTCCACAATTCCTGCCCACGGGGCATCATCACTGAAGCAGCCAAGTCTTTGGAAGCAGATTTCCTTTCCTGCAATCACCCCCAAGGTTTTAGGGATATTAGTGTAACCAGAAGGCTCTTTTTTCATGGTATCTCTGGCAAAATATGAGTTAAATTATATTTTGTGGCTTATTTTCTTCCTCCTCACCCCCACACTTCTTCCTTTGTACACATTCACAGAACAGTATTGATAGACAACGCGCAATCTAAGGACAGGACGCAGCTCCTCATTGCTACCAGGCAGGCCCACCTCGCTCCCCTCATCTCTGTGTGGGGTCCTGTGTGGGGGTCCCACCAAGCCTCTCAACTCAGATGTATTCTTGGGCCATTGGTGCTCAAGAAAGAAGAAGCCTTGTGTCCCCAGGCCTTCACAGGGGAGGCGAGGCCCTCAACTCCTTGTAGCCCTCTTCTAGCTTTGGGCTTTGGGTGGGGAGCTTGTCTCATGCAAAGGCCGAAGCTTTGTATCTCCAAATGACTGCGTGTTTAAGGCTCTGTCTGACCTCTGATAAAGGGGCATGCTGGATTCCCGTGATGAAGAGCAGCTCTGCTCACAAATAATCCAACAGATAATCCACAGTCTGACTCAAATGGAGCCTTACACGTTACCCATGAAAGAACAACACGAAGGGAGGGATGTCAAGGAGGACGAAGTCTAGATTAATAGTAGGAGTAGGAGTGGTGGCTGTTGCGGGGGCTGCATCCTCGGATGTGCCAGGGGCTGGGCAAGGTGACTGATGCGAGTTAGGTTACCCAAGTCTCACAACAACCCTATGAGAGGGGTGGTCGTGTATGCCCATTGCACAGATGAGAGTAGTGAAGTACAGAGAGGTTAAGAGGTTTGCTCAGGGGAGTCTATTCGTGACTGGTGCAACCAGGGGTCCAACCCCACATGGTGCCAAGCTGGGGTTGCCAATTTTAGCAAATAAAAATACAAGTTAGCGTATTAGATAAACAGTGAATGTTTTTTTTTAAGAGAAAACGATCATGTTGTTGATCTGAAATTCCAATGTAATGGGGAGTCTTAGCTTTTACCCAGCCACCTCACCCAAGTGCTCACGCCCTTGTTCACGCACGTTCCTTGCTCTGCTCCTTGTCCTCCCTGTGCCTCGAACTCAGCCATCACAGCCCTTCCTGATGGTACCGAGCGCCGTGGAAACATGCCGACTTACCGACCACTGTTCCCAGCAGCAGTGCAAGTGCCCAGATTGGAGGCATCTAAACAAAGGAAAAAATACGAGTGAAGCTGGCTGCATTAATTTTTAAAAGCTGGGCATAATTCGAGTTCAGCCAGACTGCTGGGGGGAAATAGGTAAATAAATCAGGTGAAATAAATGAATAAATTAGTCTCGGAACACAGGCTCCGCACTCACCGTGGCAGTTCCAGCGGGTCCCGCTCACACCCAGCTGGAGCCCGAAGGTCCGTTTTATAGGCAAGCCTTATCTTTTTGAGCTGTTCCACCGGAAAGTGACATGAATTAAAAGGAGGTGCCAATGATATATTTATAATTTTAATCATAAATAAACCTGAAATGATAGAGTAGGTAAAGTTTTCCACGAGACTTGTGGGCAGATGACAAAGGGGGAGATATGAACAGTTCTCTTCCAGTCTGATTGCCCAAGGCTCAGAACCTCCAGGATTTCAGGGCAGCACAGGCTCTAGTCTGCCTGCTTTTAAATGTGCAATTCTCTGTGCAGGCCTGTGGGTGTGTGTCAGCTAAATTGTCTTCACAGATTTGATAGTAACATTCTTCTTTAAAAATTGTCTTTATTGATTTTAGAGGTGGGGAGAGGGAGGGAGAAAGAGAGAGAGAGAGAGAACACCGATCTGTTGTTCCACTTATTTATGCATTCGTCGGTTGGGTGTTGTATGTGCCCTGACCAGGGATCAAACCCACAACCTTGGCGTATGTGTTGATGCTCTAACCAGGTGGTAGCAACATTCTCGAAAACAAATACTAAAAGCTTACCAGCTTAGGCAGTTTTTAAAATCTTGCCTTACCCTCAAAAACAGTGAAATAGAAGCAATTCTTCAAGAGAGTTCATTCCTTTTAGGAAAGCACTTGGCATTTTATTTTAATAGTCCATAGAACTAGTTTATTTCTCAGTAATAACATGGGAAAAAGCACAAATGAACTGACAAAGGAATTGAAGTTACTTCTAAGAGCATAATGGTGAAACCAGTGATCCCTGCCATCAAATGAAATTATGAATAGGAAGGAGAGAAAAAGAAAATTCAACTTGAAAAAAATGGTTTGGGAAACATAATCTGAAAGAGAAGTATTTGACAGCAAAGAACTGGGATATTTTCAGTTGGAGAGAGATGGCTTAAAATAAATTTTCAAAAGACGGCAACGGCATAGCATAATTTTAAGAGGTTGTTGCCATTTAGCCTGACAGCTTCACATGTGCAGACTAAGTCACTTGAAGTTGCCACAATTGTAGGTCAAATAATCCAGTTCCCTGACAAAGTTTACAGTTACGGAAAAAAGCAATAAAATTGTTTGTATATGAGGAAAGTTCAAGAAAGTCGGGCAAGGGAAATGTTAAAATCAGGACAGAGGGCACCAGAAAGAATTCCAGGGATGGTGCATGTAAGACCTTTAACATATCCCTGTTGAATGAATGAACTAAACAGCAAGGGAGTGAAAATAAAAAGCAACTTCTATTGCATAATTGCTACAGGGAAAGATGCCTATACAACCTCACAGTAAAGGACTATGATTTTCTGAAGCTCTTTCTACTCAAAACAAGCAAGCAGACAAACAAACACTCCCCCCCCCCAAGAAAGTGAGCTAATGTTTACTTTGGGGTTTACTATGAAGTAAAATATGTTTTGTGTGAATTACCAAATCATTCACACAAAATTTCTGGGCTGGCATTTTAGAAAGCTTAATATTTAACCTATAATTCAGATATCCTTTGTTCAATAGAGGCTGTAGAATTAGAACCAAAAGTCACCAAATTCTGAGACAAGAGACTAGAGTACATGAGAAATTGCTTTATAAACCGAAATAGGTTCAAATTTCAGAATGTTTTGAGAAGAATTCAATTTCCCAAACTGTTATAAAACAAAAAAGGGAATCATACATAATCAGCAACCTATCAGGTGAGCTCTGGGTGAATGACATTTGAAATTCAATCTTGCTGAACCTCTAGCTGGGTTGTACAATTTTATCAACCTTGTTGTCTCCTTCAGACCACTAATGAGCTATCTAGGACTGTTTA
Source organism: Trachops cirrhosus (assembly GCA_028533065.1). Lineage (NCBI taxonomy): Eukaryota > Metazoa > Chordata > Mammalia > Chiroptera > Phyllostomidae > Trachops > Trachops cirrhosus. Next base: position 147,547,838 of record CM052542.1, on the reverse strand, counting down.
TAGAGTATGTGGCAGAGGTTGGTGGTCTCTTCTTATAGGGAACAGAACTAGACGCTATTACCCAATCTCCTTGCAGGGAGATGGACCACGTGACCAACTTCCAGCCAATGAGCTGTGAGTGTCTAGATGTTGCACCCGTCCTAGTTCTGTCATAGAAACTCACACCTGGTCCTCACATGCCTTGCCTTCCACAGTTTGATTCAGGCAAGTACGGTGACCTTGAAGGCCATTTGTTGAGGCAGGCAGAGCCACAAGATAGAGGGAGCCTTGTTTCCCTGCTTAGAGAAAAGCCAGCCATCAACTGCAAAGATCCATTTCAAATTTTTCATGAGCAAGCAATAAATTTCCATTGTTTTAAGCCACTGATATTTCAGGGTTATAGCAACTAGCATTGCCTTAACCATTAGAGATTATTGTACGACGATTTCTCCTACTTGCAAGAACAGTTTAGAACCACACATTGAATCCTGGTCATAAATGTCACCATGAGATATGGATGGTACTTATAGATATCGTTGATGCTTTGGCAGATTTTTTCCTAATTCTTGGCTTCAAAAACTCCCTTTCCTGCCACTTCCAGAATTACAAAAATTAACTGCTTAATTCTTCATTCCTTTTTTGTAGAATTTTAATTTTAATGGGCATTTTCCAGTTCAGTCCTGATAGTGACCACTGTTTCACAAGCAATCTGAGGCCATAGGATACCTCAGGGTTTAGTGGAAATTTACCCGATATTGCCCAGCTGCAATTTATGTGTGACTGGAGCAGTTCAACCTGCTGGATACATAAGAAGCTCCCAAGCACCATAAGGGGGTGGATGGCAGATCCCCCCAAAACTCTGCTCCCCACCAGCCTTTGTTTCTCCTCACATCTCGGGACTGCAGGCTGGAAGGTGGGCCCTGTGGAAGGTGACAGACCCAAGGCAGTCCTTGCCCAGGTAGCTCATGGCCTTGATAGTGGGTTGACTCTGAAACCTTGGACATTTAAAAATAAAAATTCCAAACTTGGAAATTACTAATCCAATAGCTATGTTTGCAGAGGAGGTAAATATTGATGTAAGTTTAGGCTCTGATTCTGGCAACCTTGTGATACCGACCTCCGGGCAGGGAAAGAAAGGCTCTGGGACACCTGGGCAGCCAGATAACCAGTGTGTGAACCAAATGAGGCTTCATTTACTTAAGCTTCCAAGCACCCCCCCTTATCCAGTGCAGTCTACTGCCAGGGCCACCAGTGGGAGGGAGAACCTGCTCGCCCCGGGAAGCCCCACTTCCCTGAGCAGAAGGAGACTGCAATGATTCGGAGTTCCTGTGGCCACAGCCCTTCCAGAACAACCATGCTGTCAAATACAAGGGGGTTCAGTTCACCCTGACTCAGGGTGTGAGACTGTAGTCAACCCGCCTCCGTGTTGCATAAAGATGGTTTGCTTTGTGGAACAGAATAACAAACGTACCAAAATTTTGATAGGATTCATCATTTAGTTTTATATACTTTCAAACTTTTTGCATTTAATCTTCCACAGAACCTGAGAAAGTTTTAGTGATTTTTTTCTAGGAAGACAGAAAGACTCAGAGGGTTTAAGCATCCTGCCCAAGGACACAGGGTTGGTAAGTAGCAGCGCTAAATCTGGAAGCCAGATTCTTTCCACCAGCCCCAGAAGACTGTGAATCCACAGAAGGTCACATTCTCATGGGCGGTGTTGGTCTGGAGCTGAACTAAAAACACAGTCAAGAGTGGGCACAGCAGGAGATCTCAATATGCGTGTGTATGTACACGTGCGTAAGACCAGGCGTCTGCGCTTCCAAACAAAGTCACGCGTGTTTTAGGGTAACCTATTTTATTTGTATTTAGCTTGCTTACTACTAATGCAGCAAATGGCAATTTTATCACACAAAATTGCTATTTTATGACACTGCATATAATAATTATTTCTTTCCTGGGCCACTAGAGTATTTTCCTGATTGCTTTTCTTGCCCGTAGACTATCCCCTCTCTTGTCTGTCCTCTACACACTACTGGACAGTTAGGTTTAAATTGCAGGCTGGCCATGTCCTTCTTAAAACCCCAGCCTCCTTCTGCTTTCTAGATCAGGACTGCCCAGTGGAAATATATATATAGTGGTTATATATATTGGTGGGATTGCAGACTGGTATGACCACTGTGGAAAACAGTATGGAACTTCCTCAGAAAACTAAAAATAGACCTGCCCTTTGATCCAGCAATTCCACTGTTGGGACTATATCCTAAAAATCCTGAAACACCCATCCAAAAGAACCTATGCACCCCAATG
>CM052542.1:147484873-147545052 GCA_028533065.1 Trachops cirrhosus | reverse complement strand
GAACCTAAACAACAAAACAAAGAAACAAGTAAATTATAACAAAGGACACTGAAATGGAGGATGGGATGTCAGTGACCAGAGGGGAGAGGGGAGGGAATTTCAGGGGAGAAGGGAAGGGTTTACAGGAACAAATATAGAGGACACATGGACAAAGCTACGGGGCTTGGAAATGGAAGGGAGGTTGGGAGGGATGGGTGGGTGGGCCGGAATGGGAGTAAAAGATTGAAACTGTACTGAATAATCTAAAATAAAATAAAAAATAAATAAATAAATAAAAAATAACTATATAAATACATATGTAATTATAAAGCCACATAAAGAAAAAAGCACAAAAGAAATAGGTGAATATATTTTGATAACATATGTAACCTAAAATATCACCCTTTCAACATGTGGCACTGGCCACATTTTAAGTAATCAATAGGCGCTGTGGCTAGTGTCGATTGTATTGAATAGTAAAATTCTAGGCCAAATTTACTTCCTTAATATCACGAATAAGATTTTAGGGATTTGGTTGGCTTCTCTGAGGTTTCTAACCTTGTTGGATAACCATTTGACCCATTTTCCAGCTACTCTGAACTCTTTTCAAGATATAAATGATCAAAGGGTTTGAATGGGATCCAGCGATCGGGCACTTAGAGAACAGAGGGACAAGGTCTTCCAGATGTCACCGAGAAGGAAGAGAGAGCAGGTAGGCAGAGACGCAAAATTCAACGGACCAGAGGCCACAGCTTGGATCCTGGGAGCTGTGATGAAAGGTGGGGAAAGAGAGAGTAAGCCTAAGAAAGAGAAAATGGAAGGAAGGGAGGAAGGAAGGAAGGAAGGAAGGAAGGAAGGGAGGGAGGGAGGGAGGGAGGGAGGGAGGGAGGGAGGGAGGAAGTGTTTAGTTGTCTTTAACTTCATTTGAAACAGTTTTGTTAGATTGTACTGTGACAGCTTTCATATCATTGTGCACTAAAAAAATTATCAACATTGGTGAATTTTTCTGCAGCCATTTTAATATCGAAGATGGAAAAAGATATGCATCATGTTTAGCATATTATGCTTTATTATTTGAGGAAAGGTAAAAAAACAACTGAAACACAAAGGCGGATTTGTGCAGTGTATGGAGAAGGTGCTGTGACTGATGGAACGTGTCAAAAGTGGTTTGCAAAGCTTCTTGGTACTACTGATATTTTGGCCAAATAATTCTTTGCTGTGGGGTTGTCTTATGCATTGGAAGATGTTCAGCAGCACCCCTGGCCACTAGAAGCCAATAGTGGGAGACAGCTGACACACTGAAAATATCCCAATCAATAAAGTTATTGGTGGAAAGGAAAAAATGTCTTATTTTATGGAAAAACAATATACATGCTTATTGGCCAACCCAGTACGTCTCTAGCACACTCAGTGAAACTTTCACATAGTCTGCCACTGACACTACGTAACATTCAACAACGTCATCTGATAAGGGAATTTGTCTGATTGCTCATTATTTTTCTATCCCCAAATAATATGTATCCTTATCACTGTGGCTGATGGCTGGTTTCGCAGGCCCCTGTGTGATAGTAGTTTTGCTGATTCCAAGACTCACAAAATTAATAAGTTAGATTTTCACTGCAGTTTTGTCTTTTTAGGTGCATGTGCTTATCCTAAGCTACGGTATTGGCGTTAACTGTTCCTGTCATCACCTTTTCACATCAGCGAACCACTTCTAAACCATTGATCCTTATTGGTGTGCATGTGAAAGTGAGGATATACTCGACAGAATCAGGATGACACAAAATGCAAATTTAAAACAAATGTGAAACACATTAACCTTCACTTTTGATGCTCATGCCTTTGAGTAGAAACACGGTACCATAGAGGATATCTTTCATCCTTACACAGAATATAAGCATTTGAGAAAGCACACATGCGCTATGAACAAAATGCCTGGCATCTCTGGTGTTTTGATTAGTTGGCCTGACTTACTTCACCGGCCTCAGCGCAGATGCATCAGCACAGTGGCCCATCTGGCTAATGAAACGAGTGTTTTAATGAAGATGCATACATCTCCAGTATTTCACCGTCCCTGAGAATTGGAATAGCCTCTACTCATCTCAATTTGGGAGGTAAAAAGCAATCCTACTAATGTCGAGAAAACATAATTTATTGAAAGACATTTTCCCAGCCAAGACACGTGCAGAAGGAGTAAGCTGCTCAGTGAGTATCGCCTCTCTACAGCGAGGGCACACGGGTTTACGGTGCCATTGACCCACGAGGCAAGGGGCCTCCCTGGGCACGCTGCCCCCTGCCCCTCCAAGCCCACTCACGCCTCACCTCACTCCCAACCCAGCGCCCAGGAAGGTCTCCGCTGGTCTCCAGTCCAAAGTCCCTGCCGGGCAACCATGGCGATGGGCGACGAGATTTTTGTCCTTTCTTGATTTCCCGGCTCCTTTTCTGACTAAGTCCGTGAGAGGAGCAGCGGGTGCCTGCTGTACCCAGAAGACCTGGGCACGTCCCTGCCCGATCTCATCCTCGCCCGCTGCTCAGACGCCTCCCAGGAAAAGCAGGCTAGACCCCCGCCGCTCTGTCTCAGTCTGGTCTTCACTTTCTCCAGGTGGTAACTCAGGACGATCGTTCTGCATTTTAGTTGTAATTCCAGTTTGGTCGAGAGAGGAGATGAGTGTGACTGCCACCTGCACTGATGTCATCTGGAGTCCCTGCACCTGTGTTTCTCCTCACACTTTCATATTTACAAGGGGACGCCCCGTGGCCAGGGCACCTTCAGGGACAGACAGTCCATTTTCATGGGTCCGCAGATGCATTTGCTCAAAATCTGTGTTCTTCGTTCCCGTCACTTCTGGTCTACAGTAAGAGTTAGTATATTTTTTTCAGGAAAGGGTCAGACCGTCAATGTCTTAGGTTTTGTGGGCCTACGGTCTGTTGCTGTTCCTCAGCTTGGCTGTTGTGACAGGAAGGCTGCCACAGACAGTATGGGAACAAATGAATGTGGTTTTTGTTCCAATAAAACTTTAGTTATGGACACTGGGATTTGCATTGTATATAATTTCCATGTGTTACAAAAATATTATTTTTAAAAAATTCTCACCCAAGGATATGTTTATTGATTTGAAAGACAGAGAGAGAGAGAGAGAGAGAGAGAGAGAGAGAGAAACATCGATGTGAGAGAGAAACATCTATCAGTTGCTTCCCACATGCACCCCAACTGGGGATCGAACCCACAACATTTTCGTATATGGGACGACACTTAGTTGAAACCATCAAGCCAGGGCTTTCTTTCAATTTTTAGAAAATGTGAAAACCACCCCGGGTTTGCAGGTTTCCGGGGGCAGATTTGGCCCGTGGGCAGTGGTTTGTAGCCCCGATCTAAAGCAGGCAAGCTTTCTCCACTTCCGTGGTGAGGAATGCAGGCTCCGACACCAGAAAGCCTAGGTGTGACCCCGACTCCACGGTGGGCTGATGTGACCTTAGACTTGGCACCTATTCCTTGTACCTCAGTTTCCTCATCTGTGAAATGGGAATGTGATAGAACCCACGTCACTGGGCCTGTGAGGAATAAAGGAGACAGGGCGGGTACAGCACATACAACAGAGCCTGGCGCATAGTAGGCACTTCATAGATGTTATTGTCATTCTGATGAATGTTTGCTGTATTACATGTGTTTTGATGAGGCTTTGCAGAATTTACTAACAATCTTTATTTCTCCTAATTAATCTCAATACTTTCCCTCCTCTAAACCAATAGATTTTGTCTGTGATTAATACTACATGCTTAACAAGTAACTTGATATTTTAATTGTGAAATGTTACATATCAAGTCTGAGTTTAATACATGCATTTAAAACTGATTAATAAGAAATAACTAACACACGATTAATAGCACATGAGAAAAGTTACAGTTAACAGAACACCAGATAATTAAGCCAATTATATATTTTTTCGTTTACATGTTCACTATAAATTTGTTTAGAGACTACTAAACATGTAGATGAAAAATAAATATTTCAGATGAAGCAGTCATTTGCATAATTGGAGTTTAATTAAATATAGTTTAAAGTTAAATTAAATTAGGCTTTCTCTAAAATATCCTTTCCAGGATAAGCAGTTATATAAAATATTGCTTAAATGTATGAGAAAATTACATGAGTCATAAAAATTACTGGAAATAATATCCCATTTTTCATGGGTGATATCATTCCCTAGTCACTGCCACGTAATGACAAATACTTTTTTGATTAAACATTCCAGGAAGGGCAAGGGGAGCCTGCAAAGGCGTCAGGGTTGAGCTTGCTACTGGAATAACCACCCCTTCAGCGCTGACACACCACAAACCCTCTTACGAGATCAGACTTGATTACGCATCGGTGACAGTCACTTTTCCTAGTTAGTGTCCCGGTTAGGATATAACAATGGCCCAGATTACTGCCGATTGGATCGGGACCACATTGAGAGCGTCACAGGCATGCAGTGTAATTCATACCTTGTGAATCATTCTTTTTAGTTCCCGAGAGCTTTTCCAAATAGATCATGGAAAAAGTGTAAAAAACTTTTAGACAAAGTTTGATTCCTTTAGACGCATCTAACTCATTACTGGATAATCTGGATTCACTCAATGTTAATTTCTCCAATGGTATTATCTTCTCTCCTCCTAGTATCATCCTCACAGAACACTGAATGTCTTTGGTATAATATCTTAAGTTCTTTCACATTAAAAAAAAAGAACTAGATAATATAAAATATTTAGAAAGTTTAGCGAAACATAACAGTTTCCCCCAAAAGTCTCTCTGTACACATAAAGGTCATATGGTCCCAGACGCAATGTCCGTCTGCAAAGTGTATGAGAGAATTCTGTTTACATGTTATTTTTTGCCCTCCATTTGGGAGGAATCTAGATTTCTGCTGCTCATGGTGTGGTCCATGGACCAGCAGCTCCAGCATCCTCTGGAAGCTAACTCGTTAGGTACCAAAGCCACCTGCGCCTGCTGAGTCAGAGTTGGCATTTTCACAGGATCTGCTGGCGAGTTTAAGAAATGCTGAACTAGATGGCCCCAATGTGGCGCGTTCCAAAGCCTGACATACTTTGATAGGGAGAAGGAGAAGTTCCTAAACTGCCAACCAAAGAACAATAGCTGACCGTTGAAAATGGGGAGGAGCTAATCTACTTGGAGATGATGGGAACTGCCTCTACAAATACAGCATCGGTGATATCTCAGGTTTCTGGACTCTTAGCAGATCCAACCCTGAAACAAGTATTTAACCGTCATGTTAATATCACAGGTGTGTAAATGCATTGGTTCCTTGCCTTTTCTCAGTGAATGACTGTGCACATAAATACCAGGTCTGTCACTGGGTCTTTGTACAGGACAAGAGAAGTGTCGTTTCTCCCACCATTTGCTGAGGTGACATTTATCTTTTCAGTAGAAATCCACAGAATTTGCTTCTACCTCTCTAAACCTCGGCATTTTTCTCTGTAAAACGGGAACAATAGCGGTCATCTCATTGCAGGGTTGTTGTGGGGAGAGCATGAAATAACGCAGGTAAAGGCTCAGCACAGCCCTTGGTAGATACTAAGCGCTCAACAAATGGCGGTTGCTACAAATACCTAATGATTCCCGGTCAACGACTAAGATTCTGCCCAAAGGGTGGAAGATGCTGGCCCCATAGAATCGGTTCAGCTGTGATGGAGAACTTCTCTCCAGCAAAGAAACCTGCTGGGAATTCCAAACACCAGACAGCTTTTCTAGGACCTCTGAAAACAACCAAATTTCCTGAAGATGGATGATGTTAGGGCGGCCACACAGAGAGGACCTTAAAGGGAGATGGTTGGAGTTTCCCGAGAAGCCCCTCATCCATTGGGGGATTATGGGAGCAGCATCCATGTGATCTGAATCCACCAAGCTGACATTGTGAGCCAAGGTAACAGGACTGTCCCAGGCCTTGGATATCCTGCCGGGCCTCGAGTGCAGCGCACCTGCGGTTTAACTGATTCTCCAGCACACAGGAACTAGAGAGACTGACCCCCGTCCTTGACTATTGCTGAGAAATTGGCCCTACCTGGCTTTGCTGCACCAGTTTAATTCTCCCGAAGTTGCACTCTGAAGCTGGGACACTGGGAAGGGCCAACCGAATGTGTGTGGGTACGAACGAGGTCTCTCTATCAGTGTACCACGCACCTCCATTTCATTTAGGTCTGCAGCCATACCTCGGTACTCGTCAGCCTCAGAACTCGCCAAACCCTATACTCATTGCATCCCGAGGAGGAAAAAATGTTTCAGCCCTCAGGGCTTGCTCAGGACTCGCATGCTTGCTAGAACTGGTATGAGTCACGACACCGCCCCGTGAGAGAAAATGCTTCCTCGTTTGGTACTCATCAGTTTCGGCACTTGTCACGAGTTCCGCAAGGAATTAGTGATGAGTACCAACGTACCACTGCATTTCTGGAATTCTACCTTGTCCTTTTCTTTGAAGCATATTCCTTTGTTTCTTCCTTTTCCTTGCCTCTGCTTGCTGGTTTCTGAGTGTAAGATAAAAGAGCCAACCTCTCTGAGTCTCCATGGAGTGGTCGCACGTTGGAGATGCACCTTCTCACTCAGCCAGGCCTGAGTTCTCTGTCGTCCCTCGACCTCTGCGATTGTCCAAGCCGCCTTCTTTGTTCTTAGTGCCTCCCACTTGCTGAGGGTGCGCCATGCCTGTTGCAATGTGCAGGAGACGCTCAGCTGATTCCTGGATTTCGTTCAGAGAGAATTGCTCTGTATACAGCTGCTGATTCGTGTGTCCATGAGATGAGGCGAGTTAGAGCCTCCTCTGTCCCCATCTTAGGTGGGAACCTCCTGAATGGGGTCTCAAGGCATCTCGTCAGTGACTTCTGTGTCTCAGGTAATATTTATGTGTGAACCATGTGCTCCAGACGACTCCAAAATTGGTATCAATGAATAAAAAATGCGTACCACCAACCCCTCTACACTGGCTTTCTGTCCACGTGGCCCACATTTGAAAACACTTGGGAACCACTCTCCCAGGCTAACGTGTAACTCTCTGAAGTCCCCTTCTAAACATCTTGCCTGCCTCCCCGGGGCTGCAGGGTGGGCAGGCTCTGCTTTGCCTGATGGTCCTCCCAGCCTCCCTTCCAGCCTCTCCGGGAGAATGGAGCCCAGCGGTCCCCAGGGATGTGAGTCTCTGAAGACAAGTGCCCCTTCTGGGAGAGTAAACTTCTTCAGATAAAACGATGCTTGTGATGGGAACCACTCACCTTGATTTCTCAAGATAACGTCACAGTAATGTCAGCAGAGAAACAGTGGGGTTTGGGCCAAGTCAGAGGAAGATAGAAAAGCATCCCCAATATTCATTAGCCACGACTTCTTCATAGTTACATAAGAAAACAAGAGTACATCTACGTCTTAAGATAATCATCACGGGTTATTATCTTATTCTTCTACTATGAAGAAGGAGCTAAATTTAATGATGAGTCATTTTAGGAACTTGCTATTAGAAAGAATTGCTTTAAAAACTAATTATGAAAGCAATTACTTTAGCTGCATGAAATTCAAGCCTGAGATGGTTTTCCTAACCCCTTCCTGCCAAGTGAGTTTAGCTTTTTATTTGCTCCTGAGATTCATGTTAACACGACCAGTTTGATCTTTTGAAGAAATTACACCGGTTTCTGAAAAGTGAATTGTATAATGGATGGAGTTTAGTTTAAAGACCTGATTAATTGCTTAATGATATTGCCTTAGATATAGTTACTTTTTTGTAAAAGCAGAGCTAACTAGCAAATGGGGTCCAACTGGCTTTCGAATGGAACTTGAAGATGTTTGTCATCCATGGTAGTATTTTGTTCAATTAGGGGGCGTGCCAACACTCCGTAAGTAGAGAAGCGTCCGTACTAATCATCATAGGTAACGAGTTTGCTTTAGCACTAACTCTGGAGAGCAGAGCCTGCGGGCTCCCATGGGAGCCGGCGACAGTTACCGGAGGAACGCCCAGGAAGGGTGCCACATCGGCCCCACCGCCACCGGTGGGACCTGACTTCATTTCCTTGGTGAGTCTCTCGGCCGTCCACACAGACGTGTTCATCCCTTTCACCTAAAAAAGGCAGGAGCTCTCTAGGAAAGAAGGAAGTCATTCAGGACCCAAGGGTCTTCTACTTTAACACATTTTGGGGGTAAAGTAAAATTTTTCTTTATTGTAAACATCTCATGTACATGGTTAATCTAATAACGGTAACAAGCCAATACTTAGGATTGAAAAATTTAAGTGTTATGATCCTATATATGTGGTGTCATATATTTTAATGTTGAATCCCAACTAAAAGTTGAACCTAGGTGAGACCTTGAATATTCACAATTTTATTGTAATATAGATATATATATTTAATGTATAAAATGTAGTACCATGGGCTAAAATATCTGTAAGCAGTTTAACTGTTGTAGTGCTATATGCAGATCCTTCCACTAGAGGGCGCCTCAACTAAATCTATTGAAGGGAAGTGAGAAAGGTTTTTTTTTTCTATATGTGTGTGATAAAAAGACCATAAAGAAAAAATCAAAAGGCTTTTGAACCTGAACTGTTAATATATATGTCAGCAAAAAGTTATTTCACATGAAAACATACAGATATTCACTGAGAGCTTTTATGAGGTACAGAGTCTGTGACCAGAGGGGAATGCCATAAGCAAAATTAAAAAGGGAATCTTACAAGATTAGTGAAGAAGGAAATTTTTAAAAACAATGAATAAAATCATTAATTTAGAAATAGCCTCAGCTAATTCCAGACATTTTTAAGGAAAAAGTCTGAGAAACAATATTTAATATTGTAGCGAAACTGGAGAGACCAGGGCTCAAAGAGTGAAACCCTTTGCCCAGGGCCGGAGCACCAGCGAGCACATGCTGACCCAGGCTGCAGGTCCCCCGGTCCCCGCTCCGTGCTTTCCCCACCGTTCTCTAAGGCAGAAGTGCCCTCCATCCCTATCAGCGCTGCCTGTGCCTTTCTATCTGTGCAGAAGGAATACTCAGCCTTCTGATTCTCAAGTCCTGGGAGACGTTCCCACACCTCCTGCCTTTGGGGCAGAGCGCCAGGAAGGCCGCTGTTTGGGTCGCTGCAACCTAAGCGAATGAAACTTGCGTTTCAGGGCCTTTATGGACACAGTTCCCTCCAAGGTTCTGTACCTAATTTTACATTCACAGTGTTGCATTATTCTTATTAGAACTTTTTCTTCTCATCTTTTTTTAAATTGAGGTAAAATTGATACATGACATCAGGTATACGATACAACGATTCAATGCTTGTATATACGGCAAAACAATCGCCATAATAAGTCCAGCCAACGTCTGTCCCCGTGCGTAGTTATGAAGTATTTTTCCTTGTGATGAGGACTTTTAAGATCTACTCTCACAGCAGCTCCTACATACGCAATGTAGTGTTATTCACTCTAGCCATCCTGCTGTACATTACAGCCACGGGACTTGCTCTCTAACTGGAAGTTTGTATCTCTCGACCCCTCGGCCCATTTCGCCCACCCTCCACCCCTGCCTCTGGCAACCACCCATCTGTTCTCTGTATCTACAAGCTTGGATTATGTTTTTGTTGTTGTTTTTTAGTTCGTTTTAGACTTCACATGTAAGTGAGATCATGTAGTATTTGTCTCTCTCTGTCTGTCATATCAGTCAGCCTACTGCCCTCAAAGTACATCCACATGGTTGCAAAGGCAAGATTTTCTTTATGATGGCTGTATGAATATTATTCATATATATGAATACTATGAATATATATATGAATACTATATAAGCATATATATGCATAGGAGTGGGCAAAAGTAGTTTTACAGTTGTGAGTACAGGAAACAGTTTATTCTTGTAATATTATTCATTAGTTATTGTATTTATCTGTATTACAACTGTAAACCTACTTTTGCCCACCCTTGTATCACATTTCCTTATGCATTCATCCAGTGATGGACAGCTGGTTTTCATATCTTTGCCGCTGTAACTAATGCTGCAATGAACATGGAGTGTACATATCTTTTTGAGGTGATGTATCTGTTTTCATTTTACTTCATTCTTGAAGGATATTTTACTGGATACAGATGTCTGGTGTGATGGCTTTTTTCCCCGTGAAATTTTAAAGACATTCTATTTTCTCTATGGTTTCTGACTTGAAGCGAGCAGCCATTTAAATCATACCTGATATGTTGGTTTTTTCAGGCTGCTTCAGTTTCTCTGTGCCTTTGGCGCTCAGCAGCTGGATTACCTCGTGCCCAGGTGTGGTTTCCTTTGCGTTTACCCTTACTGCAGTTTGCTGAGCTTGCTGAATCTGTAAATGTATGTCTTTCAACAGATTTGAGAGTTTTTCAGTCGTGATTTCTTCAACTAAGTGCTCTGCACCATCTCTCTCCTCTTCTTCTAAGACTCAAATTATAATAAGAATGTGAGACTTTTTGATATTGTCCCTGAGACTCCATTCTTTCTGCTTTGTAAAATCTTTTCCTTTGTCCTCAAGACTGGACAGTTTCTAACGCTCCATTTTAAAGTTCTTCTCTCATCATCAATCTTCCATTAAGTCCATATGTGGAGTTTAAAATTTCATATATTGTATGCTTTCATGCTAGAATTTCCAATTGATTTTTTCATAGTTTTTTATTTCTATGTCACGATTTCCTGTTTTTGTTGATTATGACATAATTTCTTGTATATTTTTGAACATAGAAGCATAATGAGAGAAATGCAAATTAAGATCACAATAAGACACTGATACACCCATCAGACCAGCAAAAATTTAAAAGACTGACAATGCTGAGTGTTGATAAGAATGAGGAGAAGCTGGAAAATACACTGCTGGTAGGAACATAATAAGATATAACCACTTAGAAAAAAAATGTCAGGTTCTTACTATTAGTGGAAATGCGAATGATGCAGCTGCTATGGAAAACAACACAGAGGGTCCTCAAAAAATTACAAATAGCCCTACCATACGATTCGGTAATTTCATTTGTGGGAATTTATTCCAAAGAATCGAAATCAGGATCTCAAAGAGATAGTAACACTCTCAAGTTCATGGCAGCCTTATTCACAGTAGCCAAGATACAGAAACAAACTTTAACATCATGGAGCATTTGACAGAGAGAGACCCTCCGTTCACACTCAGGATCGACACGGGGCTCATTCTGGAACACTTTCCACATGATTGTCCATGCGCTGTGGTTCTGGAAAGATCTCTCCTCTCAGGGAGATATTAACATCTGATACCAAATAAGAGACTTATTATTTTTGTGTTTAATGCCTGTGTATTTTACCTACTCACAGTGAAGTTTAACTTGTGATGCTTTTTATTTATGATGCTGCAATTGTACTCTGATAACTCAGAACTACCATATATTTAAATTTAATTTAAATATAGATAAACAGGTATGGAAATTTTTATACACTTAAAAAGGTATTGTAATATCTAGTTAAATAGGGTGCATTTCCCCAACTCACCAGGAGGTTTCTTATGTCATGCTAGAGTAAAAATGCACTTTGTAGGTAAATGTTACCATTTTGCCTATAGTTCCATAAAAAAAGAAAAGATAGGAAAGGGAAATGTTTCCAAGGATAGGTTTCCAATTTTAACCATTGAAAAGCTGTCATCAGCAACTATTGGGGGACAGTCATAAATGTACACATAAAATTTCTCTCTAAATCTGGTTCGCTTGAATGCACCACTACTTTAAAGCGGCTCTGGTTTAGTCCGCTTCTCAGAATAGGCGTGACTGCGGCTGCTCCGGTGCTGTTGCCGCAAAGCCTCTCGGGGAACCTGCCAAACAAACACTAAAAATTACCTGCCCACATATTTTTTTCTACAAACAGCTTGTGCAACCCACAGTAAATTCAGGAACACAAAGTTCACGATAATCCTTCACTTCTAGCCCAACAAAATCCAATCATTCTAGAAAGATGGGTGTCATTTTGACGCAGAACACTGTATGCCCGATCCATTCACCTCTCTCAACAGCGCGGGGGAGGAAAGGCGAGCTCGCTGCGGGGGCCGCGCTGAAATCATAAAGGATCCGGTAAGTTACAGGCTACCGGATGAAACAACGAGAGAGTACGCTGAGGGTCAACTCGGAAAATTCCATCCGGGAAAAACATCGTCAGAAAAGGTCTCCGCGAGAGGAGAAGTGGCCACTAGGTATAATCCGTTGTCTGTCTGGTCTCCCAGCTCATGCACTCTGTGCGCGCAGGAGCAGGGCCTCGGGCACAGTACAAAGAAGGAGCCAGTGCCACGGAGGCCTGCATATGTGCCCCTACATGAGACGAATCAGTGCGGGCACAGCAGGTGCAGGAAAAAGAAAACCAGACAGGTAGGAGGGCAGAGACCTTAGTGTCGGATGAAGAATCCGGAGGTGGGGTGAGTGATCTGCTTGTAAGGACACAGCAGGAGGCACAGAACCAGTTCTGATAAAATCGGATCAGCTATGGGAGAAGGAAGAGTGAGCTATCTTGCACCACGGGCCCAGTCACACCCGCTGCAGGTACAAGCTTGCCCTGGCATTTTAATGAGCCCTCATTATCTCAAAACCGAGTTAACACATCAGAGAGCAGAAACTTCTAAGAACCAGAGTCTCCATTCTTCAAGGCATTTGGGTGTGTGAGTGTCAAACTAACCTTTCAGTCACAGCCGGAGACTGAGTGTGGCCTTGTCACAGAGGTGAGTTCGGCACAGCACCTCCTGGCCGCAATTTAGAAAGCACAACATCGAGTCCCTGAGGACAGAACCTTTGCTATTTAGACTCGTGTTCCAATCTTTTTTAGTAATTGAAACACTTGAATTGTATGTTCACCTCCCCACCCCCGCTACCCCTATAAATCCACAGGGGGGTAAAAAAAAGCAGAGAGAGGGAGTCACTTTAGTCTCTTAAGAGCGTCTCAAAAAATTAATGTTGAATTGTCATAAAAGGATACTTATAAAACATGTGTATGGTATAAATAATCGTTATATAGTGACTGCTATTCCTTTGCTCAATACTCCCTCTTCTCTGTGCTGCATTTTTTAGATCTTTGGCATTTATCACTGGGTAATGAATATCGTTAATTAACTATATTTGCTGTCCATCTCTAAGCAGCAGAAGTAAGCTCCAGAGAGCACAATGTCTTCCTGTGCATTGCTCTCTCCCCGGGTACACAAAGGGCCGCAAATGAATGTTTCTTGAACGTGTGTATGAGCAGCCACACTTCTATCTACTACTCAGCTGAAGCGATAGGACTGATCCCCTGCACGACCCTCCTCTGTTCCGGCCTCTCCCCTCTGCATCGGAGGCGGCCAGGAATCGAAACTTGCTTATCTCCCCCTGCTTTCCTTTACCCTTTGTGTGTTTGAAACACAAGATGTGTTTGGAGCCTGAAAAATACACTGTTTAGCTTTGCATATTTTGGACTTTCTGTCCATTCCTACTATATATAGTACATTAACACTATATGCATTCTTCTGCGATTATATTTTCACTCAACATTTTGTTTCTGAAGTTCATCCACGTTGTTTGATTCCATTTTGACCATTGTATAGTAGTCTATCGTCTGACTACACCAGAATGAATCTGTCCATTTTGCTTCGTATTGACATTTGGATTGTATGGAGTTTGGGTGTTTCAAAAATTGTTGCTATGAACATTCTTGTACATGACCCTGAACAACTGTGCCAGGTTTTTGGGATTGCCTATGGAAGAGTGAACTTGACAGAATGTCAGGTCTTTCATTCTTAGTCTTTATTACATAGTGTCAAATTATTTCCAGAGTGACCGTTCTCATCTGCGTTTCCCTCAGCCCTGTCTAACCTTCCTGGTTGCGCCACGTCCTCACGGCATTTTGATGTTATTTCTCATTTACATTTTTGCCGATCTGTTGGCAGTGAAACAGTCTAGCAGTTTCCATGAGCATTTCCTTGATTATTGATGACACTGAGCTTCTTGTCTTTGTTTATTTGGGGCTTTTTTCCTCTGTAAAATATCTCTTGACCATTTTTTCTAAACTGGGTTATTTTTGTTTCTTATTTGTAAGCATCTCTCACATATTCTGGATATAAATAGCTTGTCAGTTATATGCGTTGCAATATATTCTCCCAAGTCGTGAAACTGTGGGAGTTTTACGTTCTTTTAATTTTCTCTTCATGAACTGAAATTCTTAATTTTATTATACTTGAAGATATATTTTTTTCCTTCTGGTATATATATGTTTATATCTTTTAAAAGAAATCCTTCTCAACTCAGAAGTTATAAAGATATGTGATACTGTCTTCTAATTGTTTTAGTTCTGCCTTTTCCATTTGAACGCTTACTCCACCCAGAACTGGCTTTTCTGAAGCACAGTGTGGGGTGGGACGTCCATTCTCACCTGTGTGACGGATGGTTCCAGCTCTGCGTGTTGAAAACTGCCATCTGTTCCCTGCTAGTCTGCATCTGCCAGGCCCACAATGGGTCATTTCTGCATCTGCGTGGGTCTCTGTCTTTTGTTCCTGTGGTCTCTTTGTCTCTCCTTTCACTCAATGTTTGTTCTTTTCATTTAATTTCTTAATCTGATTGTGGTAAGAACACTTAACAGGAGAGCCACCCTCTTCGCAAAGTTGTGAGTGTGTAGCACAGACGGGCGGTGTTCCGCAGGCACCACGCCGCGAGGCAGACCTTGGGGCATTACCCCTCCGCGTAAATGAAACTCTGTGCACTCGACCAACGACGCCCCCTCTAAAAACACTTTGAAAGTGAGAATCGAAAGCTAGTTCCCGACATGATAATAATAATACTTCTCAGGAACCAATGCTTAATGATGCAAAACCAGAAACGTTTTCATTTACACCAAATGAAAAAAGGGTTCTTGTTATTTATTATAATTTAAATTGTTCCGGATGTGCTAAATAATGCAGCAATTCAATAACAAGCAGTCAGCCAGCTGGGAAGAAGGAGGCAATAGCCCCTTATTTCTAGATGCTATCACTATATTTATGAAAAAACCATGAAAACACTAAGAAAATTCTGTAAGTTGGTTCAATTGTGAAATTTATATGCAAAAATCAACAGATTCCTTTCTCTGGAAACAGTATCATTATAGAAGAGATTCTACTTCACAAAAATAGTAAAACACAATGAATCATTTTATACCCACTTACTATTAAAATATCTTAAACAAAAACAACAACAAAATCCTAGTAAGACAGAAAATTCCTAGGACTCTCAATAGTAACTAATAATAAATACCTGCTAAAAGCGAGAGGTTTTTTTTTTTTTACATTATCACTTAATTCTCAAAACAAGATACAGGTAGGCTTTTTCATTATTATAACCATTTTGTACCTGAAAAACCTGAGATTCTGAAAAGTTTAATAGCTCCCCAAGGTCATTCACAGAACACAGCAGAGTCAGGATTTGAACCCAAGTTCATGATCGTAACCGCCAAGCAAGCAGACTGCTACTCTGCCTTCACAAAGTCAACTACAGGGTCTATGAGTCTGATTCATAAAACCACCCAACTCGGCAGAGACAGATTTTTTAGAGGACAGCTGAAAATCATAAAGGTGTCAGTTCTCATCAGCGTATATTTCAATTAAATGCAAACCCAATAAAATCCTGATAATTTTTTATGTAACAACTTTATTGACATATAATTATTCATAGTAGGATTTTTTCCTTTAGTTACCATATTACTCTAATTTCTGGAAATGTAAACATGGAAATTCATTCAAAAAGCATGCAACTTGCCCTCGCTGATACTAAAATACACTATAGAACCACAGTTATTAAGATAGTGAGGTGCCAGGAATGCAACAGGCCAGGTTCTGACCCTGGCACCTTGCCCCTCGACGGCGTTTGGCGACGCCTGCTGCCATCTTTGACTGTTGGTGAGTGGCGGGCACTCTGGCGTCTGGTGGAGGGAGGTGAGCGATGCTGCTCAACACCTTACAGTGCACAGAACAGCCCCTCACTCTCCGCTCCGGCCACAGTGTGGCCCCAAATAAAGACTACCCTGGCCCCAAAATGTCAATAGTGACAAATAAATAGAACCGAGTAGAGAATGTAGCATAAAACCTAAATGTCATAGAAATATAATCTAATATAAAGGTGTCCTCAAACCTCCTTTCTTATACCTACTCTGAAAGTGCCTGAAAATGAACAGCATTTCCACAGCATAAAAACAAAGGCAAAATACAAACCACAACCTGGGGAAAATATTGGCAATGTATACATCAGACCAAAAAAAATTAATATCTCTGATATGCAAAGAGTTTTTACAAATCAATAAGAAAAAGTCAACCCATACAGATAATATAGGCAAGGCACACAAACAGGATAGTTGGATATTAAAATCATATGTAAAATATAATAATGGAAAGTGAAAATTATATATAGACTATAATGGGTATAAACTATAATAAAATATAATCAAAATGCAAATTCCAATGAGATATCATTTTGGCAAGAACAAAAAAATGCCGGCACAGAGCTTCCGCTCGGCCGGCCAGGGAATGATCCTGCGTGGCCTCCATGCCTGGCAGGAATAAGTATTACCGACAACGAGAGCTTTCCTTTCTCCAATCTCGCAGCAAGTGGGGGGCGGGCTGTACGTGGACCAAACGCTGGATAAACGGCATTCTTTTAGATCGACTGACCTTGTGTGAGTGCATAAATCTGTACAAATTCAATCTTCCCGGTGCGCATCCACAGGCGGCAATATCGGACCATTTTATTAGCTGTAATGATTTACTCAGGCCTCCAGAGTGCCGTTTATTTCCCGGTAGAAATGCAGTTGAGAGTATTTTAGTATTTTAGTATTCACTGATTTTCCCCTGAAGTCCATTAAAAGTTAAAGTTAAAAAAAATCTCCTATTGGACAACAAACATCCCTAATGGTTTGGGCAGTACTTAAGAATATTTCTGAAGAAATAATATTTGTACATAACCCTAATATCTTAAAAGGAGCTCTTCTATAAAAGGGGGAAAATCCCTTTATAGCTGCTGCTCCTGAATCACCTAACATTCATGCTTTCGGAGAGCTCTCAAGTAGAACGGTTGTTATTTATGACGCTTATGGGAACTGTGATGCCCAGGCCTCACACTGAGGTCAAGTGTGGACGTTCCCAGTGCTGGGGGGTCCCCAGGTGCCATTTCCGTGAAGCTCAAGTTGCCCACTGGGCCGGCACGCAGAAGGCACTCAAGGACCACAGGTGGGCTGCTTGGACTCGCCACCGAAACCTGTCCTTCAGTCGCCCATCGCATCTCGGGACAGCCCCACCGTGATGACCAGTTGCCCAGCTCAGGTGCCCACCGGCCACAGATGCCCACCGGAGGGAAGGGATGTCTCTAGAATCTGTTCTTTCTGAGCACAGATTTCCTGCAAAGGCCTGTGGGTTCTATCGACGAATGACTCAGAAACAAAAGCATTGAGGAAAGAAAAGAAGACATTTACTTGCAAAGTACAAGGAAGTCATTCTTTAGAAGAACTGGCTTGTTAAATAAAATACCCAAGGGGAATTTAAAGGAAAAAAACCACACACAAGATCGCCTCACCAGGTTTACGTTATTAGTCTGTTAAGGCAGACTAAATTACAAAAATGTAGACATTTCTGTGGCCCACGTCTCTGCAGAAGTTCAGGGTAAAGTTATTCTATTAGGGAGTTAACCTACAGGGAATGCTCACAGTCCCCCAGTGGTCTCCCAAACTCCTTGGAACGAGTTCCAGGTTCCTTACCAAGGCTTACAAGCTGGTCCCTTTGCTCGCTGATGTCATGTCTGCTCACTTTCCGCCTGGCCCTCTGGCTGTGGCCACACCGGACCCTGTGCCGTTCTTCAAACACGCCCACGCAGGCTCCTACCGCAGACAAACAGCTGTCGGATGAATGAGTGAGGAGGGGTTTGGAAGTCTGAGAAAGCAGGAATTGCAGGTAAACCAAGAGTTGTGCTTTTGTCTTCCCATAAGGATCCCAGAGAGTCGGCAGTGACAAGATTCCAAGAATCATGCTCAGTAGAGCAGTCGGATTCCCCAAGACCCTGGGCCTGCAGGGCCCACAGCTCGGCTCTCACGTCCTTTTTGCTCAAGAGGAAGCATCATCCCCTGCCTCCCCACACCTGGCACACACTGCCTGCCCACACCTGGCACACACGGAAGCTTCATCCCCTGCCTGCCCACCACTGGCATACACTGAAGCTTCATCCCCTGCCTGCCCACCACTGGCATACGCTGAAGCTTCATCCCCTGCCTGCCCACACCTGGCACATGCAGAAGCTTCATCCCCTGCCTGCCCACACCTGGCACACACTGAAGCTTCATCCCCTGCCTGCCCACACCTGGCACACATGGAAGCTTCATCCCCTGCCTGCCCACACCTGGCACACACGGAAGCTTCATCCCCTGCCTCCCCACACCTGGCACATGCAGAAGCATCATCCCCTGCCTGCCCACACCTGGCACACACGGAAGCTTCATCCCCTGCCTGCCCATAACTGACAACACTGGGGACCCTCTGTCACCAATGATCAATCCAGCTACATGGGCATTAGTGTGTATTTGTACAGGAATTCCCTCCTGGGCACAAAATGTTGCCCTTCGAGACTCTCCTTCAGCCGAGCATCCTTGTGCTATTTTTCCTCACTCTTTGAGGTATTCTTTGTTTAGCTGGCTGTTAGCTGCCTGAATATTCTACAAGGACAGGTCTCCCCTGGGCGGGGCAGGCAGAGAGAAGGGGTCTTCCTTCGCAGTACTCACAATCCAGCCGCAGTGACCCAAAGCCGGGCCACACCCTAGCGCCCCAAAGTGTGACCCCAAGACTTCCCGACGCCACTGAAAGAGAGGTCGGTTCCTCAGAACCAGTGCAGGTAGCTTGATTGTTGTAAGCCGGGATCAAATAAAAAAGAAAGAAAAGGAAGCTAAGCTAATAACGTGTGCCAAAGTCCTTCATTCCCTGAGATCACCGTGTGACTGACCTTTGTTGCTCAGCCGTAGCTGCTCATTGGAATCTGTTGGAGATCTCTAACGAGAATGCTGTTGCCTGGGACCCAGTTTCTGGGCAAATGAGGTCACTGGAGGGAGGCCTGGATGTTAGGATTTTTAAAGTTCCCCGAGATTCTGGTGTGCCCTTTCATATAACCGATCAGAATGGTATGGTGTCATCATTTTTAATGATAATGGTACAGTGTTCAATTCCATTGCTTGCCTGCTTGAACAAGTACAGTTGGCAAAGCAACTTTAAGGCCACTCAGAAGGACAGGGATGTATCGAGTCACTGTGCGTAGCCATCAGTCGGTATGTTTTAACAGCAAGAAGAAAGAATATCTAAGAATCCAGCGATTCTAAACAAGTTAAGCTGAAGATGCTAAGACTTCTTCTTTACTCTTAAAAACATGCCTCTTTGGGCCTGGCTGGTGTGGCTCAGTGGAGTGAGTGCCAGCCTGCAAACCAAAGGATTGCCGGTTCTGTTCCCAGTCAGAGCACATGCCTGGGTTGTGGGCCAGGTCCCCAGTAGGGGGCGCATGAGAGGCAACGACACGTTGATGTTTCTCTCCTCTTTCTTTCTCCCTTCCCCTCTCTCTAAAAATAAACAAATAAAATTTAGAAGTAAAATACATGTGCCTACTTGGTGCAGGAGAGGGGGTAGAGCAGGTGATAGGAACAATTATCAAGTGACGGGAAAGACTAAACCCTCAGAGATCAGGCGGTTCTCCACCACAGTCTGCTCTTCATAGAAATTCTAAAAATTTACCATCAGCATTAAAAATTGTATTTTACCCCAAGAGTGAGCCTTTCCGGCTATTCAAGGCCAGAACCCATGGCGGGGGCACCTCACCTGACGTGCTGGAGTCCACCTCAGCAAACCACTGTTGAGCCGTGAGCCTTTTTAGTGAAATCGAGGACGCAGCAAACACAGAAGTAGCAAGACATGATGCAAATTAGCGCAGGCAGTTAAAGAGTAAACCCAGAAGTGATGCTGCGAGACTCTGAGAAGAATCGCTCCTGTGAGGTCAAATCCTTGCTGAGGCCAGAGACCTTGTTCCACCCTCCCTGGACACGCTACGGGGCTTAAGCGGCAAAGCTGAGTTCAGCGGAAATCACAGCAAACGTCACAGTTCCCATTTGTCCGATGCATGTGAACAAAATCGCTTCAGCCCTGGATTCCCCTGGAAGTGCCAAACCTCATACTCAGTCCCTGGCGGAAGAGCCTCCGAGAATGTGGAACAGGGAACTCCGTGGGGCTAGGACCACGCCTGGATGGCTGCCACCCGGCCTGGGACTTGGACCTGGTCCGTTCTGTAGCTTCCTGTTGAAGCCAGGAGCACGCGGCCACCACTAGCAGCCACAGACGCGTGACCCGCCCATGTTTCTCCCACTGTACCGCCTTCGGCTCTCACCCCCGTGCAGGTTCCGCAGGAGCAAACAAGTGGCACTTTTCTGCCTATTCACAGCGCACGGAAGGGAGCAGCCACACCGTGAGGCAAGGGTGACAGATAGTTTTTGATTTGTGTGTCAACAGTAATGAGCAGGTAGTGACTTCCTGTGGCAGTGGAGTGTGAAGGATTCTGAGGCCACATCTGGCTTCAGCGGGGAAGAGGACGGTGATCAATTCCTAGTCCAGCGTACAGGTTGGGAGTGAACGTGGTGTCCCATTGGCCACGCACTTTCTATTTCCAACTTCGGTCCGTTGTGCTGACTGTGAAAAGCTAAACGCCTTAATGCTGCTGGTGGCATTTAAGGTGCCAGCGCATGGTAGGGGAATGGTTAACCTTTGGATGGATTCTCCAAAAAGCTGAATGCTTCACCTGCCTACAGTCTGCTCCATGCAGGACACCACGTGAGGCTTTTGGGACAATAAGTGACACGAATCAGTGGTTCCCGTACCTGACTGAACACCTGGGGAACGTGACAAAATCAAGTCTTCAACTGAGACATTTTGGATCCTGTGCTCGGGGACAATATTTATGGTTTGATCTTTAAAGACACATCCTCGGATAGCTCGATGTACACACGTTTGGGAAACAGACAAAATCTACTAGGGGAAACGGGAACCCTCCCCAGCAGACGCCTAGAAGCTCTCGGCCAAAGCCGTTGCTTAGGGATGCTACGCAGTGCTGCCGGGCAGCGTGTTCTAGACTGGTTCCCAGATAGCTGATCGCCTCTCTTTTCGTTACTTCAGCAGCTGTTGCTAATCATTGGCTGGATGCCTTAATTTGTTAGGGCATGAAAATAATGGTATTCTAATTGCATCATTTCCTTTTCCTGCGTTAGCTGGAATGTTTCTGTAAAGAGAACCGGAAACAACCTATGTGTCCATCACCTGCAAAATAAAGCCAGAAGTTGCCTTGCAAGAGGATCGTATACAGCACTGGAAAGGATCAAACTGCGGCTCTTTGCAACAATCTCATGGGCATAATGTTGGACAAAGTAAGCATGAATAAACAGTATGTCAAGTTTCCAATAAACCAGCAAAACTAACTTATGGTAAAAGAAGTCAGTTAGTGGTGACCTTTGTATGAGGAAAAACTGAGAAACCACAGAGATTTATGCGGTGCCATCAATGTTTGCTTTGAGAAAATTAACATGGATGTGTTGACTTTGAAAAAATACACTGAGCTGCACACTTAGGATCTGTGCCCTTTCTTGTAGGTATTTCATCCTTCAATAACAACCAGTTAAATGAAAGCGAACTGTGGCATCCTAGGGGCTTCCTGGCAATGTGGCAGCCCAGGGTGCTCCGTGCACGCTGACATGTGTCACCCCCTTTCCCACCCGGTGAGCCACCCCCTGGCCTGGTTATCCTCCCTGAAGCCGGCCTGGCCGTGTGGGAGCCCAACCCGCTGTCAATGGAGGGAACAGAGGGAGAGGACAGGAAGTGTCAGGATTAAAGATGCAAACCTCTGCAGACAGGAGTTCCTCCAGTGACAGTGACGGACATGCCAGAGCTTTGCCCCAGGCTGTGCAAGAAGCATCAGCACTCAAAGATTCATTAGTCATGCAATTCCCACAGTTGTGTAAGGAGGGAAATGCATCTAACTTTAAACCGGCTGCCAGAGGACTGTCTATTGTCCTCTTGCTGGGAGGAGTGATCTAAATTTAATAGGAAGAGTCATTACAGGAACTCACATCAAATCCTGCTCTGTAAAACACGAATCAAGGGAATCATTTAACTCCACGACATGCCATATCTCTTTCTAGCTTTCTGTTCACTTGTAATGCTCTCTATCCAACCGATGCGATGTTTTGGATGAATGGGTGTATTGATATATTAAAATTAAAATCAATAACTGGTGCGATTCTGTTTAGGAAAAGCAACTTTGTTGCTTGACCAAAATGCTTTTGTCACTTTTTAGAAACAAAACTGACCCATTCATTGTATTCAGTTGGTTTGTGGACACAGCCTGAACATTTCCTCACACGCTCTCGGTTGCTGTTCTGCCGAGTGGAAAGTTCCGCCCCCGGACAGAAATGTCTTCCTTGATTGTGACCACCGCCGCGGTTACATCGAAAAGACCTGTGAGTTCTTATGTAACCCGATGCCGGACACCGGAAGAACACCCAGATGTGTGTCTTCTGCTCCCCTGCCCTAGGTGTTCTGTGAAGCCAGTGTCTTCAGGATAGTTGGTGCTCACCTACCTGTCCCACAGGTTCAGTCGCTGGTCCCCCGGAGTAGGTGGCAGGGGTTGGGGGGCGGGGGGAAATACACAGTGAATCAGCAAGTAGTCCAGGACCCCCAGCCCCAGCGCTCTCTTTCTGGGTGGTTGGAGCCCAGGCACCTGGCGAACACCATGGAGTGCCCTTTGTGTTTTATTTAGCCCGGCGTGCACTCTGCTCCGGGAGCAACAATCGACATTCAGGAGACGTTTTCAAAAAATGATATTCCACCTTTGCACATGCTGTTATTTTTAAATTTCAAGATTGGTTCCCAGCGAGAATGTTAGCCAGAATGAGATACTGAGATCTTGAGAATTAAAATTTTCATTTCACGTAGCACAGAGGTCCGATTCATTAAAAATTACTATCTTGTACAGTGGTTTGTTGATTCGTCTGTCAAAAAAACCACACAATATGCTCATTCTTCCACTAGAGGGCGCCTAAATACAGCGTGGGCAAAAGTAGGTTTACAGTTGCTCCTACAGGAAAAAACACAATACTTAGTGAATAATATAGTACACTCTGTGTTTTGTGTACTCACAACTATAAGCCTACTGTTGTCTCATCCTGTATTTTAAACTCAAGTAAGCAGACTTTCCACTGACAAAAACAAATCAAACTTTAAGAAACATAAATTGATCAGGTATAATCAGTGCACATCATTAAAACATATAAATACCTAATTAGAGTTTTATACAGTTGGGGAGAATTATGAGCCCATAAGGAATTTCAAATTTTATTTTTTACTGATTGACTCACACATCTATCCATTCATTCATGTATTCATGCCCTCGCCTAATTAGCCAAAGGATTTACGAATGGGAAAGCAATCCCAGAAGTCGTAAGTATTTCTTCGTTTTGGAGGTGGACACACTGGGGAGCAAAGGGGAGAAGTTATCTGCCCGAGTTCACTTCACTGGTGCCTCCTGGAATCGCGACCAGACTTCCGGCCCTCTGATTCACAGCTCTCCGCTCTTTCACTACGTCAAGTTTCTAACACTGTTGAAATTACAAAAGAAGCTTCTGTTTCTGAGATTTCAGAAAACGTCTCTGCATTGTTGGTGCAAAACAGTATGTGACTCGTTTTCCCTTTGTCTTCTGCCTTTTTCTTTTTCCAACTCGTGTGTTTCGACTCCTTAGGCCCGTCTCTTGCTCTTTGTGGTAACCAATAGAATTAGTTTCCAGCCTTGAACATCCCCGTAGAGTATTATGCTATAAGTGAAGTAATCCAGTGACAGAAAGATAAATACCACGTGATCTCACTTATATGTGGAATCTAATGAACAACATAAGCAAACATATAAAATAGAAACAGACCCACAGGATCAGAGAACAGACTGACAGCTGTAAGAGGGGAGTGGGGTTGGGGAGCTGGGTGGAAAAAGGTGAAGGGAAGAAGGAAAACAAACCCTCCTAGACACAGACAACAGTATGGTGATGGCCAGAGGGAAAGGGGGTGGGGGCGGGTCGAAGAGGGTGAAGGGGAGGTAACTGAGGACGGAAGGGGACTTTGGGTGGTGAACACAATACAATATACAGATGATGCGTTATAGAACTGTATATCTGAAACCTGTGTAATATTATTAACCACCGTTATCCTAATAAATTCAATAAAACAAAAAAAACTAAAATGATAAAAAAAAACAAGAAAAAAGAGAAAGTGCTGCTAAAGGAAACCTCTGCAAGTAAGTCAGAGGAAGTCTTGCCCTTTCCCCTGCAGCTTCAGGGGAAAACCAAACGGCCCGGTGCACAGTGAGGACGCTGGTGGCCGCACACCGGGCGTTAGTGATGTTAGAGCCGGTGGCGGTGCCTCCCATCCTATAGAAGGCCTAAGTCTCATGGGCTGACTTGAAAACGTTTTCTCCTGGGAATAAAATTGGAATTCTTTTCAGCTCTCCAGAAGTCATATATATATATGCATACCTTTTCATGTTTAAGCCAGAGGAAATTGCTAACACTTCCGTTTTCTTATGCTTGCATGTGGTGTTAAGATTTAGGTAGAGTTCTTATTGAAACAAAGAGCTGGAGAGTGTTGTCTCACAGAATGAACAGTGTCCAGAGCCTTTACCTGTGGCCCTCGTGTTCTTTAAGTCCTCAGGAAATAGTGGTGTTTCCTGCCCTTTTAACTGGCTTTCTTGTCCTCCTCCACGCGATCCCACTTCCCTAGCCTAAGTTGCTGTGACTGCTACATTTGCTGGGGTTAAGCCTAAATGATGGGTTCAAGTTTGGTAACTACATATGTCTTCCTGATCGACAGGCATTGTTCCGCTATTGACGCAGTTAGGACCACCGGACGGTGCCAGAGACAGCCCAAGATGAGTGGACGAGGCTGGCTCTGGTTGGCACCATCCTCAATCTAGTGGGCATGGCCATTCCCCCTCCTCCTGGGACCCTCAAGGAAATTATTGCCCTCTGGCCACAGCTGAGGTCAGTAGATCCTTGGTGGGCAAATGTTCGTGTGTAGGGATGAGTGAAATGTCAGTTCTATTCCTCCGGGACCATCGCTACTGGAAAATAAAGAATGCTGAATTCCAAAACGGGATGACCTGTAGCACCAGATGCGGTAGCCACAGAATTCAGAAATGAAAACCTAGTGGTTTCTCTCTCTGCTGTTACTGCTTCCAGAGGAGATCGGTCAGCAGAGAATGAAGGTTGTAAGAGTGGTAGTCGAGTCAATGGGTTCTTTTCCCTGCTGCTCTCGTCCTTGTGGCTGCTTCTATCACGTTTCTTGCCACAATGTACTGTGATCAGCGATTTCCTTTCCTGTGTCAGCCTCAGTGCCCTGCATACCTCAAGAGCAGGGACCGCCTCTTAATATCTTGGTTTTTGTATAACCTCATGATTTAGCACAATGACCGACACATAAGGAAAATTCAGTAAATAATTGTTGAATGAGTGGATGAAAAGCCTACAAAAATAAAAGAAAAATACATGACTATGTAAAGGCTAAATATTTGCAAAACTTGAACATAGAAAATAGATCGTATAAAAAATAAAACATTTACCTCTCGTATTGGAATAAAAGCTGATAGGGAGACTCCACTCTTCGAAGACTTAAATTACTTAGAGGACAACTCCTAGAAAAGCATGCGTAAAATTTTTTTAAGAGCCCATCTGGTATTACAATATCGGTATGTATTCGGGGGGAAAATAACAAAACACACCTATCATTTTTATTAGAACAATCTACAGAAAGTACAGATTTACAAAATCTTTCTGGCCAGAGGGCACTTTAAAAAGATTGATTTTCCCAAGTTGGGTAGTGAAACCCCAGGAGGGACAGGAGACTTTTATGTTTATCTAGTTGAGCGCAGGTTTTAAGAGGCTGGGAAACCACAACTGGGCAGAAATTACGCTGCTGTTCCTGAGGCTTGTTCTGGAGGGCACAGTCACCAGAGCCTGGGTGCTCTAATAAACGGGGTCATTTCCATTGTCTACTCTGAGCAGAGGAGCCTGGGAAAGTAGTCGTACAATTCAACCAGGTATCTGCATCTGCCTGAGCTTCAACCGGAGCACTGACTACCCACCTCCTCCAGCTCTAGGCCTAGAGCTCGGTGCCTCTTCCTAATCAGATCTTTAGCAACCACGTGCCCTTCCTCCAGTCCCTTCGGAGCATAAACCCCAGGAAACCTTCATGCAGGCACCTTTCTCCTCTCCCCCCCGCCGTACCATCCAATACTCTATTTTACCTACCGCTCTAATTGGTACAGCCCTTTCAGATTTACAAAGTGTTACTACCTACATGATCCTCGATATTAAAAAAAGGAAGGCGAGCAGTGACCTTGAGAGCCGTAAGGCAGGCGCAGACACCGCCCATCCCTCGGGCCAGCAGGCAGATGGGCATTCGGCGGAGAGGACCCTGAGCTCCTCAATCCCCCACCTGTGTGCTCGTTCACGAGAACAATTCGGGGTAGAGCAGAGCGCCGAGTGCTGCGAGGGGGCCCCACAGTTCAGTGTGAGAAATGTCACAGGACAGATGGCCTGGTTTATCCGACGATACAGTGTGGAAAAGGGGAGGGGAACTGTTATAAATGAAAAGAGGCTTAGGGACCAGGCCATCGGAGGCAATGTGTGGATCTTGCTTGGGTCCCAAGCTACACAGACTCAACTGCCAAAGGACAATTGTCAGCCGCTTTGGGAAATTTAAATACAATCTGAATGGGAGATGATGTTAAGACCTTGTTGTTAATTTTTTAAGTTAACCTTGAATTCATTTAAACCTGATTATTGTTTTTATAAATGGATATTTTGTTATGTTAGACGAAGTTGTGATTTAGAATTCCATACTGAAGTATGTCGACCAGAGCAATAGCATTATGTCTAGGGTTTGCCAGCAAATACGCCAGCAAAAACCAACCAACAGAACAAAACAGACGTGGGTGTTTTCATGTGCGCTCATCAAACAGAACTGGCAAAATATGAACATTGTTAAACTCTCTGATAGGCATTCCTTGCTGCTGAGAATATTTAAAAGTTTCGATAGTAAAAAGAAAAAATATCTTAATTTGGAAAAGAAAGCAAGCAGGAAGGACTTGACAGCGTTGAATTCTGCCGAGGGACGGAACGAGTGGTAAAAACCTCCCAGGCGGCCTAGTGATTGGCTCTTACAGGAAATCTCAGTGAGAGTGGTTCTGAGGTCAGACCGAAGTAGAGGGGAGTTTAGGGCTGACAATGACTTTTCTCCCAAAGGAAGAGACTTAGACTTTTTAAAACTGGATGCAATGAGAGCCTGAATATACAAAAGAAAGAAAACGTAGCCAATAGGGTAAGGGTCCCAAGAACGGAGGAAAGGGTGAGAATGGACAGGCAGGCACTGGCCTTGGAGAGGAGAGTGGGAAGCTGTCCTAGCAGAAGGGAAAAAGACAGAGTCGATGCAGATGTAGGTACTTGGTATATCTGGATCAAAGAGAGGAGAGATTTGCTCTCTCAATGACCTGTCTTCTGTACAAAGTAGGAGGAGATTTGGGATAGGAAGTGTATAAAAACCAAAATTCAAAAAACCAAAAAAACAGGTGGAGTTTCAGGACAGTGTTGTTGATGGATTTGTTGATTGATTTACAGTCATGTATGTCCTCCCTGTGATGTGATTGTCCCCATAGCACTCTCTGTCGGGGTGCTGGGCCAGAGAGAAAGAGAAACACTGCGTGCATTCAGTTGGAGGTTTTGCCTGACAGGAGGAAGAAAGAAGCTAGGGAGTTTAGGGTGCTGGCAGGCATTGTTACCGAACTAAGTAATCATGCAACCTAAGCTGGTATAGAAGGAAATGGGTCGGTGGATTTCAAGAATGTAGAAGGGTAAGTGATCAGAAGTCACCAACAGGTCTGAGAATGTCACCTCATGAGCCTAAAGGGAGGCCGTTCTGGTCGGAGAGGGGGCCGCTCAATCAGCAAGTTTGGAGGTGGGCGTTTGTGGGTCATACAGTGACAAGGTATGAGTGAGAATCAATGGTGATGGGGAGCGGAGGAAGTATTGTAAATGGATAATTGGATTGGAAGTCACTTCTCAGCATTAATGGCAATTCATTCAAGAAGCAGAAGGACTTCCTGTCAGTCCCCTCCTGGACATCCGCAGGCCCCAGACATGGAGCTACAATAGCACAGGACACTCAGAGAGGAAGCAAAGCATCATCTTTAGGGCTGTCCTAGGCCCCAGTGCACACAGATAATAACGTCCTCCCCCTGGGCTCTCAGAGGCCCTCTGCCTAGATAGCCCGCACACTATCTGTCATCCGCACAATATTCTTAGAATGCAAAGAAGGGAGGGACATTAAGAACTATGGGTCAGAAAGTCCGTATTTTATTAAAATAGGGTTCCCAGAAATTGACTCTCAGGTATCTTTT
Organism: Trachops cirrhosus; assembly: GCA_028533065.1. NCBI lineage: Eukaryota > Metazoa > Chordata > Mammalia > Chiroptera > Phyllostomidae > Trachops > Trachops cirrhosus. The sequence continues at coordinate 147,516,612 of CM052542.1, read as the reverse complement.
CAAGCTTAGAGAGAGTTGGCCAGGAGGCCTCCTGGGCAAGGAGGCTGGCCAGGACTCACAGAGCCTAACGCCGCGTCCTGATTCATAACTCTTCCTCCTGGTGGTGAGCCCTCCCCCCAGGGAGGACTGGGCCAGCAGGGAGCGGTGCAGGCCCAGGTCGGCTGCTCTCACGGTAAGGTTCGCCCCGTCCCCGTTGGAATCAGCTCCAGCTTGCTAGGGCGCAGGGCTGCCACAGAGCAGGGCTCAGACCCTCCCAGTGGGGGCGCTCGTGGCCACCTGGTCCTGGCTGGCCTCGGCCTCCGGCCGATGTGCCCATCGGGAAGGGACACTCAGCCAGGTCATGCCCAATGAGCTCCATCTCGTTTCCTCCTTCCACCAGTCAGCCTTCTGTCTCCTTCTTGCCCAGTGGTAAAGAGCCACCCACTCGGTTCTGGTTCTCTGCTTTCTGCCACAGCCAAGCGGTGTCCACCCGTGGGTCTCTTCGTAGGGTTCGGTTGGCAGCGAGGCACCAAGGAGAATCAAGAAACCTCCTGTCAATACTTCTTTGCAACAGTATTTACCGCCCAGTGCTGTCTGTGAGCTAAGCACTGAGCCCGGTGAGAGAAAGCAGGGTAATACAACAGTCACCTTTTGTTCCTTTTTTTAAATTAAATCATTTTTATTGTTATTCTGTTACAGTTGTCCCAATTTTCCCCCTCTGCCCTCATCTGCCCACCCCACCACACGCTCCCACAGTCCATTCCCACACTGTTGTCCATGTCCGTGGGTCCTTCATACATGTCCTTTGACTAGTCCCCTCCCCTTCTTTGCACCATCGTCCCCTCCCTCTTCCTCTCTGGTCACTGACAGTCTGTCCCCTGTTTCCATGCCTGTGGTTCTATTTTGTTGGATAAGGACAACTGAATTAGAAAAAACTGAAGCAAAATAAAAGAAAAAACACTATTGACACATTTAAATATAACAATATTGTTACTGCAAACACAAAGGGTTAGACAAGTGCTTTACAAATGAATGCTGCCTTCAGGCTAAATAATCTGTATAACAGCCTGCAAGGCCCAGGGAGTTGAGTACTTCCGCCTCAGGAGGGTTCTAGAAGGAGCTGATGATCCTCAGGCCCATTGCCAACTGAGGCACACACTGAAGATAAACTCCAAAACCTGTCTTGTCCCACATACACCCTGAAGACCAAGGAAAACCTTGGGAATACTAATGTACTCCCATTAGTTTTCATTATTAGTAGGTAAACATCATCAACCCACAGGGTTATAATCTATGTATCATGAGCTCTAGTCATAATTTGTCATGCAAGGTTTAAAAACATAATAAATATTCTTTAAATCATTTTAGAACAATGATTCTTCTACCTGGAAATACTCAAACCCGGCTTCACTCAGCCAGGGAGCCCCCCCTTTGCCCAGGGGGTTCACAACACTGCGGCATCGCCCCCTCTCATTCCCGGACTTTCTGGCACTGCTCTGTTTTGCCCCTGATTTCCAGATCCCCGTGGGCCACAGCCCTATCCGCTGTCCTAGGGTCCAGGCTATTTTTAGGGCACATATAAAAGCTTATCACTGAGAAAAATATTCTATACAGAAAAAAACAACTGTACTGTTCTATCTCATTTACAAAGGCCGAGTTGAGTCCGATGACCAACTAATAGGAGGTTATTTTTCATGTTCCCATTAAATAACTCCATGAAGACTGTATCTGCGGTTAGCATGGTTTCAGGGTCTGAGCAATCGTAGGTCCCTGGATGTCCTGGCCACAGAAGGTGGATCTGAAAAACGTAAAGGGGGAAAAAGGATATGAATATGATCCCGGGGAGGGGGAGAGACATTGGTAGATCTTTTAAGTAATGAGTAATTGGTATCTCGTCAACACTTTTACAAATACAGTATTGACTAGATGATGTTTCTTTTCCTTAATTGCAAAATTTCACCATGGACAGTTTTATACTGGTTGCAAATTTCAAATTATATGTGGGTTTCAAATACCACTTCCAAAACTTAAACGAGGTTTGAAAATGCAAAGAGAAAAGTAATACTTACTTATATCCATATTTTCCAGATATATCTACCACCATTTCTGCTCCCAACTTATTCTGAGAGCGTCCAAATGAATGTTCCTTCCACATGAACTCAATGCTTGTAACGTTGCCGACATTAACGTCTGCGTCGATTAATTTCGTGTAAGTGGCGCCTGGCTGAAGTGTTCCGCTGTGAACAGAGAGTAAGACTCAGGATCTCGTACTGGGTGGTCGCCGAGCTGAAGGGAAAGGCATCTAACTTTAAACCGGCTGCCAGAGGACTGTGTTCCACGGAAGAGAAAGTTGCGTTTGCTGGCGTTTCCTCGTAGGAGACTTATTCTTTCTATTCATATTGGTCAGTGTTCTCAGAACAGCATGGTTCCGAAGCTTGAGGGAAGAGTGAGGCAAATGGGAAGGAAGCCTGACTAGTTGATTTTGGGGGGAGGCCTAGAGATGCACTGTCTGGATGAGTTTTCCATAATGATCGACTGGGTCTTAGCTTTGCAGCATCAGAAACCAGATATTATTGACACCAGGAAATGATGATACCATCAATAATGGATGAATTCACCCAAAACTGATTCATAACTACATGACTGTTTATCGGTTTGCAATAGACAAATACCTCCTTTTATTAACCAGAATGTTCTCCTAGTCTTTCTCTGGTACCTTCTTTATTTTTATCAGAAGAATTGAGAATGAAAACATGTTTTGGTGGGCACGGCACTGGAGCAGAGAGGTGGGTTGTCTGAGGCATGTGGCGTATTTTCTCCAAGCCGAAGTCAGAGCTGCCCTATCCCTGCTGCTTCCCTGTTCCTTTGATAATTTACTGCCTGTCTCCTCTGAGTGGGGCATAAGCTCCATGCGAGTGGGCTGTGTCTGCCTCCCCAGCAATTAAAACAATTCCTGGTATACAGTAGGCGTTTAAATGTTTCAAGTTCAGACTTGAAGCTTGACTGAAGAGTAGACATAGGCTAGCTTACCAGTTCACTTAGCTGACTTCATTTTAAGATAAAACATCGAGTATGAACCCAAAATGCTTGATGATTCTTAAAACAGGATTGGGTGACTCCCTAGCAACATTACCAACAGCTTCTTCACGCAGCAGAAGGGGAGAAGTGCCGAAGCACTCTCACAAGCCCTAAGGGGGCAGGAGCTGCATATCTGTCCCCACCTGGCCCAGACCAGGTGCCTTGTGAAGGCCACCAACCACACAGCCTTGGGCAGTGTGTCCTGGGCCTCAGAGTCACAGGTACACGATTGTGCTGGGGGCTCACAGAGACATGAAGAACAGGTAGAAATGAGATGCTAAACCAGGGAAGGGTATTTGGAACAAAGGAAGAGCAAAAGTGAAGACGGGCAGGGAAGAAATCTCGGGGATCTATTCAATGCTGAGCTGGAGAAAGCAGCCACGCACAGCAGACGTGGCCAGACAGGTGTGCTGGGCCCGGGTGTTAACTAGGACCCAGACGACATTGCTGAACCCGAGTTTGCAGGCAGTTGTCCCAAGGCTGGATAACGTGCAGACTCTGCCAGAATGATTAATCCGATGCATCCTTCACGGGAGAAAATAACCACAAAACCTCTGCCCAATCTTTGAAGGTGATGAAAATCAAAGGGGCAAAACATTTCATCCATTCATCAGTTTGCAAAAGGGTAACAACTAATTAGTATGTAATGTTAATTCTAAAATGAATTACAGAATTGTATAATAAAAGTGAAATTTGTAATACAAAGTCCTAAAGGCTGATCAGAGAAAAGATTAAAGGGAACTCGAGATAAAAGGGGACTGCAGCCCTAGATACACAGGTGGCTGTCTCTACTGAGAGGTTTGTACCTGCGACTGTCCCAACTCGTGTCCTGTATCTGTGGGTCCCAGTGAAGTACCTTATTAGAAATTCAGAAATTGATATAAATGTCTTATTTTATAAGTCATTCGAAACCTACACAAATAAAAATATATGCCGAATTTTATAATATTAAAAGGACCGAATAGCAGGATAACTATACATCTGACTTACCTGCCTGTCATCTTTTTTCCTACTTGCTTTATTATCTAGTTCTGTATTTTCATGTCATCGCTTCCTAACATTCTCTGTTTGTAGCTGGCACTGTGGAGAAAGCAGGTACTGTGATTTCCGTTTTATATCTGGAAATCGCAGAGCAAGAGGGCGAGTCAGAGGTAACACACAGATTGTGGTTTCACAGGAAAAGACGAGGCAGCGCCGTCGCCGAGCCCGCACCCACCTGGCCACCCCAAACTCCGCCGTCTCCCCAGCCGTTCCTCTCACACGGAGAGACATGCTCCCTTGAGTGGCATTGCTTCCTTTGAGTCTGACGGACAATTTGTGCCTCCAACCTTGAAAGAAAGAAGAATGGAGGGTTAAAAATGTATGAAAAGCACGACAGCCCACACACACTTTAACGTAAAGGCAACTTTGTATCTTTCACATTCAAGGGGAGCAAGGCTGTTCACGTTCATGAAAAAAAAAATTCAACTTTTGATAGTTTGAGTGCATTTGGTGAAAAACTATGTTTAAAAATACATATAAATGTTCACTTCCCATTTTCCACAAGTCAGTGGTTTCATGATATTTTACAACAAAAATTCTACAATTTTCCAGGCATTTTAGGACTTTTTAAAATGGAAGTTGCGTGTCCCCTCCTGTCCGTTTCCTTTGTACTCTGCGTTATGTGTTCCCACCCACAGCCAGGTTTTTATAGGCCAGAGTGTGACCACGGACCCAGAAAACATCTAGAAAAGCCACCGGGCAGGGGGCTATGTGCTGTGCAATCACTTTAGAGGCAAAGGGACTTGTCCCGCCCTCGCCTGCAGGGGGACGTGCTAGGAATGCCGGGTTGGTGCAGGTCTGGGTCGGCACAGACCCGCCAGCAGGATAAACCCCTTACAAATGGTCAAGTGTAACATTTTAAAAATTGTAGAGCTGAACAGATTTTTCATTCTGGATTCTGTAATCGTTGCATGCTTCATAACACATTGAAAAAAAAAAGGGATTCTTCATAAAGTTGTTTGAAAAGCATCAGAAAGGGGGAAAATGCTACTAGAGAGAACTTTCAATCGTGAGTTACTCAGTGCCGAAGAGCTCTCTTTCCTTCCTCCGCCCGTCCCGCAGCAATGAGGCTCCCTCTGCCCCTTCTCCAATGACACCACTGTCCCCAAGCTCACCAGTGGCAAAATGCGCACTTCATCCCATGAGCCCCTTTGGACCCCTGTCTCCTTTGACCTTTCAGCACACTGGGCGCAGGGACAGCACCCCCTTTTCCTCCTCGTCTTTCTTTTCTTGGCTCCTTACTGCTCCCCCACGCCCACTCCGCTTCCCCCTCTGCTCCTTCCTCCGTCTCTTTGCGGGGTCCTCTCTCTCCACTCTCTTTCTTCTCAGCTGGAGACACTTTCCTTGGGTGACCACACCATTGACTTTCACAGCCCTGCTTACTCTGCCTACACGTGGGTGACTGTCCAGTCTCCCTCTGGGCCCGCAGCCATCTCCAGAGGCTGCGCCCTGCATCTCCAACCGCCCCGTGGGCAAGTCCTCAGGCATCTCAAACCCAGCACGTTAGAAACTGAGCCCATCGACGTGCTACAAACCAGCCTCTTTCCTTGTGTTACCGAGTTCCGAAACTGGCCCGCCATCCGCCCCGCCAGAACCACCTTGACTTCTGCATCTCCGTCTCCTGCATCCCTCAAATCCATTCACCGAGTTCGTTTTTGCTGCCGCCTCTCAGCTGCCTCTGTGCTCCCTCCAGGTCTACCTTCCTGCCCGGATTGCTGCAACAGCCGTCTTTTCTCTTTCTTCTCCCAGCTTTGTTGAGATAAAATTTACACGTAACATTGGGGAATTTTAAAGTGCATGACAGGATGACTTGACATACTACAGATACAGTGAAATGGCGACCACAGCGAAGTGAGCCAACACATCCTCCCCTTCACACAGCGCGGAGCTAACCCTGCTCTAACCGTCACTCTGCCTCACCTTGGCCCCGTCTGATCCACGCAGCAACTAACTAGTGCGGTTTTTCTAAAAAAAACAACCTGATCATCTCGATACCCCTCAGTGGTTTTCCAGGAGCCCAGAGGAAGCCCAGCCTCATGGTGCACAATTTCATTATTGGACCCATTTATCTCTCCGGCCGCATCTCGTATTACTCTCCTCCTGGTCTCAGCTGTCTCGGACCTCCAGGCCATTCCTTCTGCCTACTGCACTCCCCATGTCCTCCTCCTGCCTGTAGTCTCGCAGGAGGCAGTTCAGAAGCCGTCTTCTCTCAGAAGGCGCCCCTCGGTCCGTTGTGGAAGTTCCTCCTTTGTCTCCAAACACAAGGTTCACTGAAGCTGAGACTTTTTTTTTTTTTAGCTCCCTCTCCTCCATGAGCCCAAACTTACCCAGTTGTTCCTCTCTGCATCCTTGAAGTCTGGCCCACTGCCCGCTTACTTAGTGGGCCCTCAGTAGAAACTGTCAAAATTTTAAAAATAAGTACCTTAAAGCGTTACAATGAAATTTAGTTATAATACTTACGGGCAAATGGGGAAAGAGGCCCAGTGTTTAAAAAATAATAGGATCTATTAGGCTTCCTATTTTTGAGGCGAAATCTATCAGCAAAATGACCCATCGTCGGGCAACCTTCTTTGGGACAATGGAAGCAATTTCCCTGGTGACAGAAAACAAGAGGTAATGAGAAATATAATTAGAAATGTCTTTCGATAAACTTATGATACAGTATTAAACAGCAATAAGTCTTTGGAATTTAAATAAAGTATAAGCATTTAAAAAATGAATAAGTTGCCCAACAGGCTCTCCTGCTTGTTTTAAAAACAAAACAAAATAAGACAAAAACTGACAGAAAAAGAAAAACGGCCTTTTAGAGAAATGGGAAAACGACGAGACTGGACAACCCACACAGAGAAGGAAACGCGGACGGTCAATACTCTGTGAAAAGATGGTCAATCTTGCTCGCTGTCAGGGATGCGCTAATTACAACAACACGCAGTTTCATACTCAGCAGATCTGCGAAAATTCAGACAACTGGCAAGTGGGAGTGCTGGTGCAGACGCTGAGTGGGGGATTCTCATCGGCCGCTGCTGAGAATATCAGTTCACGGGAACGGCAGACAGCTACTCGGGAATGTCTAGTAAAGATGGAAATGCACCCATGCTTTGACAGTCTCACTTCCGTCACCAGTACACGTCACCGAGAAACCTCCACCCAGGTGCACGAGGAGACACGCGGAGGTGCTCACCGCCAAACTGCTTTTAGTAACAAACAACCGAAAACCATCGAAGTGCACACTGGTGGGGGAATGAATACATGAATTGTGGCCGATTCTTACAAAATAAATACATAGATCTATATACATCAATGTAGATTTCAAATTTATAAAATTTAACAACAAAAAAAGCAAATCCAGAAACATACTTATACGATGATACTATTTATTTCATATAAATCTGATTCACATCAAATGCTGTTTTGGGGGAGGTAGGGAGGAAATGTAAGGTACCTAAATTCTTTAATTTTATTTGTCTGTTTTAAAATCTGAAGCAAAACTAATGAGATGTTAACTTTAAAAAATCTTGGGTGGTACGTTTTGAGTATCAGCAATTTTAGATTCATCTGTATATCTGGGCTAGAACCATAGTAAAACACCGCATTTAAACCTTCATTTTTAATGTAGGAAAACTCTAACAAAAAAAATAATGACTTGCGTTTCCTGAGCACTTACCACGTGCCAGGCACTGTTCTAAGCACTCTCTGTGCATTTAACTCAGCTAGTCCCCACGAAGTCCCTTATTACTGGAATGTTTTAGTCTCCCCCTTGTTTTACAGGTGTGGACACTGTGGTGCAGAGAAGTTGAACAATGTATCCAATGCTGCACCTCTGGTAAATGATGGAACCAGAATGTGGACCGGAGCAGCCTGATGCTAGAACCCCTCTTTATTTTATTTTACTATTTTATTGTGTTCTGTTTTATTTTTATGACTCTTTGGGTGAAAATACCATAAAACATGCCTAGGAAATTGACTCTGTTCTCTAAGAGCGTAACCATAACTTGCCTCACATGGACAGGAGCCTGAGGTTCTCCAATGTGGCGGGTGGACCCCCATTATCTCTGAATATACCGTGAGTCCCAAGGTCTGCTCCCACCTGTACGGCAAATGCCAGGACCTCTTAGCGACTCAGAGTAGCACCCGGGCGGTAGAAGGGGGAGGTGGGGGAAAAGGACGTTACAGGGGGGACTGTCGGTGTTTGGCTGTCAAGCTTTCTGAGGATAGAAGTTCACCAGGTGCCTTCAGAGTAAGGACAGCTGGCTCAGGAAACAGAGAAAACGGCCTGAGGGCATCCCCTCACCTTACTCTGGCACGGGAGAGTAATGCTTATCCCCTTCCCAGCCCCGCACCTATGCACAAAGCGCTATTACTTACCATCAGCTTCAGCTGGAGCCCCTTCCATGTCTGTCTACCCTGACTGCAGACTGATCTCTGAACATGAGAGGGAAAATCTCTGCACTTCCTACTACAAACCGGATTTTCCTTCTCGCTTTCATGGTGATAACCAAATGAGAAATCCGCCCAGCTCAGACCTGGCACCGCGGGCTTCATGACCCAAGTACAATCAAATTTGGTGTTTCGTCACATACTGATCCGTGTGGGACGCCTGTGAGCTGTCTGGGCCTCAGCGCTGCTCGGTATAAATAATTAAATTTTAATAAAATAATTCTAATGTTCCCAGGGAATAGTAACACATTTGGTTGGAGCAATTGATTGGTTCAGCTTTCTTGGGGCATTTTTGAAGATGACATTTAAAATATATACACAGAAAAATTTTTGCCCTGGACTTATTTCAGTCACACAGTAGCATCTAATTACTGCATAACAAATGGCCAAAACAGAAAAATTGGATATAATGTTCAAAAGAGCTGAAACAACCAGAATGCAAATCGTTGGTTTACTTATTTAAGCCTTTCAGCATCCTCAGCCGCTGCTCGGCACTCAGTGCAGAATTTACTGTTTCCCAGAGTGGTGGATGCCCTTTTTTTTTAAACCACACACTCAAAGCCCTAATTTTTAGTTGGCTGATCATGCCTCAAAAAATGACTTGCTAATTAAATTCCACTGCAAAACGCTTTACTTACGGCTTTAAAAGATTCGTAGGATCTACAAGGATAAGCAATAAATGCATCAGGGTTGAGAATGCTTTCCATATAAAAGCGATGACTTCGGGCATGGTTGCAGTCAAAGAAGGAAGCCATTTCTGTGAAAACAATTCGCAATGAACTGGTAGCAATGAACGGGTTAACTGGTAACTGAGAGTATGAACCACTTATTTAAATAAGTAATTTTAAATGACAGTGTCTTGACCTGGGTCTAGACACTTGGATATTGCACATGTATCAATATTACATAGCGTTTTCTCTGTACCAAAGGATTCTTTGTGTGAATCTAAAGGCACATTCAAGCCGGGCAAAGAAACAAATGCAAATGTAAATGACTCGGTGCTCTGGCAAAAATATCATCCAAATTGTCTCTGGCATTGCACTCAGAGCTTGGAGTAACCCCTTGCATAGAGCATCTCCTTAGGCCAATTACTCTCGTCTCCCTGTCTCTGTGGGAAGGACCAGACTCCCTCCTACCCAAACACTCACAGCCAGCAATGCTAACCAGTGCACGCCTTCCCCTGAGTTTCCAGGTGTGACAGGTGGGAGGTGTTATAAACGATGCTACAGACCAGTTAGCTTTGTCATTGTCAGGCATAACATTATTGCTGCCGGTATTTAGGATTATCGCAATAGTTAATAAGACAGATCTAAATACATGTGTGTGTTCTGAAGACATGCTCTGTTCACCTCACATAACATTTTCACTGCACGGCATGAACTGTTGGTCCAACGGCCTGCACTGCTTGGCTGATCTTCGAGAAACTAGATTTTGGTTTTGGTGCAGGTGGTGGCGCATCATCCTTCTCTGACAGCAGCCTCCAGTGACGCACTCCTCTCTAGGTCCTCATCCTTCTGCAGTACACGCTGCCATTCCCCTCTTCAGGGGATGGAGCCTATAGTTTCACCCTCCTGGGTTGCAGGCTAGTCTCGTGACTTGATTTGACCAATAGGAAGTGGAAGGACTGACACTGCACCAGTTCTAGGGCCTTGGTCTTAAGAGACTTTCTAGCATCCGTTCTTGCTCTTTTGGAACCCAGCCTCCAGGTTAAAAATCCAGGTTAACTGGCTGGGGAGGGAGGCCCCAAAGGATAACGTACAGACAAGAACAGGTACCGGGACCCCAGACTCGGGAGGCCACCTTGGGCCTTCCCACCCAGCCCAGCCCCCAGCAGGTCCCCTCCCATGAGTAACCCCCGTGGGCATGTGCAAAGCAGGGTCTCTGCAGAGCTCTGCCTGAAGCCTGAACCTCAGAGCCCTGGGCATAAAACCATTGCTGTTTTAGACACTGTGGTGTGTTATGCAATTGGTAACCGAGACAGCAAAATTTCACAAATGCAATCATTGGCATTATCTTTTTTTAAATGGGGAATTCTTTTACATAAAGTCTCTTTATATACAGACTTATATTCATCATTAATGGTGATTTAGACAAGATGGTTCATTAGAATATAGGGAACTCTGAATTTTAAAAGTAATGACCTTTTAGTAATAAATATAATTAAAATGGAGTATCTTGAAGTCTTAAAACCTACTTAAAGACCAAACATGATTGATAAATGTGTTTTTAATCCAATAGAGTTGTAGAAAATCTAATGTCTCAAAATGATAGCTTATGACAAATGCATGTTTTACGTGAATTAATTCTTCACAGAATTTCAAATGCTCTGTGTATAACACTTACTACAGTTATATAAAGGAGTCCCAATAGGAAGGATTTCAAATCATAATGTGGAAAATAAGAGAAGCAAGTTTTATATAGGCCTTTTTTTGAACAAAATAGGTGGGGCTGGCTTTAATTCTGATTTTGAGTATCCGTACATTCTGATTTTTTTAAGTAGTCACTGCAAACAGATACTTTTAATCACATTTCCTCTCTGAGAACAGATACTGGAACTTTTGTAATTCATCTCTAGTGAAGAAGAAATCTGAGCTCCCCCCAATGGTCTGCGTACCTTTCCTCTACATCAGCCAAAGAGAAGCTCAAATAATTATGTCTTCTAGATCTTCTGACTACACGGGATCATGTGGTGAGATATTGAGAATCATCCAGATATTTATTATCACATCATCACACACTGTTATATATCATTATATGTTATATGTAATAAATTTTGTTGCTTACATAATGATAATATAGAGAGTTGGGGAGGAATGGAATTCCCAAATAATAACTTTTTGGTGCCTTTTAACTAAATGCCCTATAGGGATATTATTATTATTATTATTATTATTATTGGGAATGACTATAAAATGTTAACTGTTATTTGTTTCATTTATGATTAATTTAATTTGTGATCCAGTGCGATTCTGTTAAGGAGTACGTCAAACCACTCCCCTCTTCTGCTCAAAGTCCCCCATGCCTCCCAGCCCCCGAGCACAAGCTGAGGTCTTCTCTAGCATCCCAAGGCCCTGTGCTGTCTCCCTCTGTCACTGCTCCTTTTCCAGCCTCATGCCCTGTTACTCTCCTCCTTTTCACTTCACTCCAGCCACAGCGGGCTCCTCACGGCCATGAACCTCCCGGGCAGGCTCCCGCCCCGGGCCCTTTGCACTTGCCATCGCCACCCCTCAGCCTGCAATGCTTTCCCCCCAGGTATCCACTAGGCTAACTCCTTTAGGTAATCTTTCCAGTAAGGACTCCCTGGCCTCCCTACCAAAAATCTCCTTTCCCCACCTCGCTCCCCTCTCAGCAACACGTCCCAGCCCCATTCCAGGCTTTATTTTGTTTCCTTTGCATTTACTCTGTTACTGTTTTCTAGCAAATTAGAATATTAGCTTCATCAGAAGAAGATTTTTGTCTTTTCCTTTCATCCCTACACCTGCTGTTCCTAGAATAATGCCTGGCACCTAGCAAGCACTCAACACAGAGTTGTTGAATGAAGGAACCCTCCTTGTTTACACTGAGTGACTACAATATGCTAGACACGCTGCTAGGCCCTGAGTACACAAAGGTAACTAGACAGGAACACTGACCTGGCAGACCTCACCACTAGGGGGAGCTCCAAGAATGGGACTCTATTTTGGGCTAAATTACATTTTTATATTCTATTATACTATATTATATACAAAAGGATGTTGATCCTGTCCAAGGAGGGAGCTGAGTGAATGTGTAACAGCAGCCTTCACATTTTAGAAAGTATTTACCTTTCTTGTAAGCATTGAAATTAAATGTAAATAAAGGTGTAATTAAGTCGTCACATCCTGGCATATGTTTCCCTCCGTTTGGGTAAAAGTCAAGGTGTCCACAAGCGTTAATAGTGCCGGCGCCTGAAACACAGGAAAAGCAGGATGAATGCTTCCGAAATTCTCCCCTTTGCATCAGTGCAGTCTCTGTCTGTGTTAACAACTTACCAAACTCGAAGAGGAAGCGAACTGCATTGGTGTGAATAACGTCGACAAGGTCGGCGTCCGAGGGGTCCAGTCTGACCTCGTTGGGAGTGTTGTGGAAATACGGCCCGGCCGGGTCCAGCCCTAGGAAACAGCACGATGCCTGTTAAACCGAGTCATGTTCTGCTCCAGAGAACACCGTGGTGTTGCTGTTATGGAAGGGCAGATGGTGAAGGCAGGGCGTTCTTTTCTACATGCTTTGCACAGGTCCAACACCGCCCAGGACAAAGTACACCTACGTAAACTGAGTATACGAGGTCTGCCCGGAAGAAGCATATGCGTGTGCACCCACTGCATGCCAGGCCCTGGGGGCGGGGCGGGGCAGAGTAAGAGAGGCTTTCCAAGTAGTTCAATGTCTATTGAAAATAACTGGCACATGAAGATGGTAAGACCATGTGATACAATATTTGTATTTTCAAGTATAATAGAGGCACATTGCAAAGAGTCTGGGAAGCTCAGAGAATGAACTGTGCCTGAGGAGGACACGTTTGAGTTGGATCTTGGAGGACAAATAGTGGATGTTTAGGGTGAGGGTGAAGAGCATGGGAAGAGGCACAGAAATAGGAAAAAAAACCCACGCGGAAACGTGAACTGTTGTAGGACAAGCTAAGAAGCTTTAGGCAATGGGAAGTCTCAGGCAGTGGAGGGACCCTGCCTGTGTTTAGAGAGATGACGACCCGGGCAGTTCTTGGGAAGACTGGGCCGGGGCACCAGCCATGACGGCCGAAGTCCAGGACATATATAGAGAAGGCCCAGGACAGAGGCCAGGGCCTGGAGAGGCACAGGTGGATGAAGGAGACGTGGGCCTTGTGGGCTGACTGTCAGTGGGGGGATGCAGAGGTGGGAGGGGCCAGCCCAGCTGGTCCATGACGGAGCTGATACTCTGATCTCCATCCATCTGACTCAACTGTCTTGGAAGTCAGAATGCAGGGAAGGGGTAGAATTCATTATCATTCTGGAAAACCTAATTCATAGTATAGGTTTTACTTTGCAACTGCTTTTTAGACTTAACGGCATACCCATGGGTAATGTTAAACCTTGTGGCAGCAGGAATAGCCCGGGCATCGGCCTTAAACACACCAGTTCCATACTGCTGGTATACCCTGAGTGAGCTATGACCCAGATGCATCACGGACAGCCCTCTGGCACCATCGGTGGGGTTCTAACTCCTTCTTCGTATCTGCAGGAATGGAACGCAAAGCCTGGGCTGTGTCGTAATTCTTTCAATCACCTGCTACATGTGGCCCATCACCTGGTTACTTTGCCACCACAGACAATGCTGTGCTGAATGAACGCCCTTGAACCTGGATCTGCACACTCAAGCTCTGAAAGCATGTCCATCTTTGGGTTTAGGTGAGCCACATTCCCTTGTATTTTGTACTTGCTTCTGGTGCTCCATTTGATGTTCAGATACTTAATTTTGTGTGTAAAAAAGTAGGTACACAAAGTCGAGGCCCAACTCACCGGTTATTCTTCCAAGGCCTGGCGTCCTTGACCCAGCTTCCCCAGCCAGATGAGCTCCCAAGCTGTGGCCAATCAAGTGCACTTTAGAAGGGGAATATCCAAACTGTTTCTGATCGGTTTTTTAAAAAAGAAAAACAGAACAAATATTTTTAAAAGAGCAGGCAGAATGGCTCAACTATGCTTAAAATAAGAAAGGAGCTGGCATGTTTCTCCCTCTCACATACAGGATGACGACTGGCAAAGTGACAAAGTGACCCCCACGCCTACCCATATCCTCATCTGGTGGAAGGACAGCGTGTCAGGCAGGCCTGGAGGAATGCCTTCCATCAGAGGCCCTCCCGCTGTACAAAGGGACCCCATGGCCCTTGGGTGCAGGACAACAGCCCAGGGACAGCGTCTGTGGCTTCCAGCCCGTGCCCGTCCTTCCGGAGACCAGATCCTTCTAGCATGGCCCAGCACAGGTCAAAGGCCACTCACGCCTGTGTGGTTAGCCACCTCGCCTGTGGCTGCCTCCTGCAGTTTAAGGAGGCTCTCACAAATGTCTCGGACGACACCGTGCCTAGAGGGGCCCACGGATTAATAAAGACCCCAGGGTCAACGTAGAAGCTCACAGGAACTTATGACTGGTTGTTCTCTGAAGAGGAGATTAATCTGACTGCATTCTTTGTGTGCAAAGACCCACTCTAACTGCCTCCTTAGGATCCACTCTCCCCTGACAGATGGGGGTAGAAAGAGACGGTGGGGGCAGAGAGGTGAGCGGGGGCAGAGAGGCGCGCTGGGCTCCCCGATTCTTCTCCAGACTGTTTCCTGACTGTGCTCCGTGTTCCAGCACCACTGTCTCTGGCCGCCCATCTAAGCTGCCCATCAGGCCACTCTCGTCCCATTGCCTTGGATTTGCTCAGAGCACGGTGCCTCCACCCTGTCAGAGCAGACACGCTGTCCCATTCACCGTGCACCTTCAGTGCCCAGAGTAGAGCCTGGCTCACAGAAAGCACAAGGTAAAATATTTGTTGGATAAATAGGTGAACCCTCTTAAAAATCTGAAAAGGTCATAAATCTTTAAATTTTACTTGGCTGCATTTTATGGTAGGAAATTACTTTCCATAAGGGTACAGCATTTAGAAATTTATAAATGTCTCTGGGTATATCCCTTATAAATAGCAAAATCTATTTTATTCGTTTATATGTGTATGTAAAATGTATAGGTTAAAGAGTTTTATGCCTGGACTTGCGTACAGACCTAATTCACTGCCGTGGAACCCAGTTTCTGTAAGAAAACGCACTTCACGTTCTAAACAAGAAGCATTCATAAGCTAGAAATAGTTAATCATCATTAAGGATAGATATACAATGTGATGAAAATTAACAGCGATGGTCCTACAGGCAGATCCAGGTAATGACCTTGAAGCGAGGGAAGGCCAGCAGAACCCTTTGGTGAAGAGCCCGTGAAGGAACACTGCCACCATGTGGCGCTTTGTATAACCGCAGGCACTTGCAGGAGAAGTTACTTCCCTTTTCTGGCTCCCACGCACGAATGTTTACTATTTCACGTGTTCAGTACTTGTGTAAGCTAACATAAACTAGCCCCAAATTCTTGGTGTTATGATGCAAAACCAGTTAAATATAATTTAAAAACAATAACTCTTCTTACCACGAGAACATCAATAAAATAGGCCACCTCGGCCCCCGCAACGCGGAGATTGTTTACGGCGTGGAGGTATTCCAGTGAGCCGTTAGTCCAGTCTAAATTAACGCAGTTCACATCTTCCACTTGCAGCAGCACCTGGGACAAGGGGTTGGCACAAGCGGTAAAGAAACGAGGATGAAAGGAAACCAAAGTGCCTGAACAACCGACTCGAGAGTCAGAAATAACACAGGCAGCAGGGCCTCCCACACACTAGGCCCCATCCTAACCCTTCTATACACGTGAACCTATGCAATCCTCACTTAGAGACAAGGAAACTGGGGCACAGCTGGGCTAATTAACGTGCCCGGGACCCCAGAGCCAGTAAGTAGACCCACGGTATGAATTCAGACAGCCCGACTCGATGGGCTTCGTCAGTGATTGCTCCCTATGTTAGCCTGCATTGGATCTTGAGTGCAAGAGAGGAAACTTAATTTCTTGAAGTGAACTTGGAAATATTTTTCCCTTAAGTTAAACAAGAAGTTGATCCTACCACTCTTTTTTTTTTTTTTTTTGGTGAAAGGTGAGAATGATCAAGCACTAATTTAGAAATACGCTCCCATTATAACTTATGCAATTCCTAACAAGTGAAAATAAGTGGGTAATTCACTTCAGGCTTTGGAACGTGGACAGTGTGAGTAACCGAATGGAGGATTCACGAGTAGGCACCGATACTGTGTGCGTTCACGTTAAACATAAACTTTCCGACCAAAGAAGAGCTTGTTTCCATCATACATTGCACATGTCCTGCTGCCATTTCCCGTCCGATTTCCATCCCGGTATGTTGATGTGAGTCGTCTTGTCTGTGCTGAAGTGTGAGTGTTGGATAGTCAGATAATTAACTGCACTGATCTCCTGTTCCAAGTGAAAAGAGATTAAGGTGAGATAACAATGCAATTATTTAATATTTAGTAGCATTATTCTGAAACTGCTGAAAATATGCCACTAAATTTAATTTTTAACAACCTCCTTTCATACATGTTTACCAAAGAAATAGTCACTGATGCATGTTGCAAAAGTGCAAAAAAGTTGTTAATACATTATAAAATGCAACATGCAAATTTAATCACGAGGAAAGGAAATAACGAGTTTGGTTTTGAGGCAATGTTTCCGAGTTGAGTCGGTTTCAGCGGGAACTTTGGTAAGCCCTGATTGGTGTAGTACTTCTCACTTGCCAATGCAGTTCACGGGAATTGTCTTATTGGAGACTTAGAAGCGTGTTACGAGGGTGGCAAAGTCGACTGTACAGCCCACTTTATGAGTGAAGAATACAGGTGAGAGTCTTACCACAGGAAAGACAGCAGCATATTAAAAACAATCTCATGTGACTACATGAAGTATTCATTTGCATTTCTTATAGTTTCTGGCCTTGGTTTTATAACCAAACTCTCAAAAGACTTTGGAATACTATGATTTTGTCATTAAGAGGAAGATTAAAAGGCACAAGGACAAGCGATTCTCTAAGACAAAAAAGAATAACTAGCAAATAGCAGGCCCGACAACAGTGAATCCTATCACTGAGAGGCCGTGCGTGTAGACACCTACGGAATTTAAACACGGAGCCTAGCGCTAGCTGCCTGTCTCACTGGTGTTATGCCATTAATCATACAACTTGCTGGTTGAAGTGTGTCCAAGACCGTAAACAAATTGTAAGAATCAGAAGTTGGTTCACATGGTAATTACAAAGGAGCCGACACTCCGTCAGTCTGTGTGTCAGGAATTGTTCGAAGAACGTTCTAGGGGAGCCCATTCCACCTTCGCCACAGTGAGGTAGGTGCCAATTTAACAAAGCAGGAAGGGGCGCAACGACAGACGCCAAGGCACTCGCCCAAAAGCGCTGCAGCTAGTGAGCGCTGAGCGGGGTTCAAACATGTACCCAGCCACCGGGCTCTCAGCTGTGATGGGATCGCAGTGTTCCCTACCGATGGGGCCCAGACCGGATGCGGGATCTGTTGAGGCAGGTGATAAAATCAATTGTATGCGGGCTCTGCCGGAAGCGTGTATCTACTGAGTAATGGAATCCAAGGGCAAAACGTTTGTCCATCTACGCATCTAAAAGAACCCAGATGTCCATTTCAGCTCCAGCTGCAGCCCCCTAAACACCGACTATATTCCTGTTTCCACAACCAAAAAACCTATTTCAGGGAGCAGTTTAGTAGGAAAATGTGTTTAGCCTTTCCCTGTCAAGAGAACAGTTGGAAGAAAGGGAATCCCGAGCAAGTGGCAATCAGATGAATACTGTGGGATCGGAGCACCCTCCCCTGTCACAAGAGCCACTGAGGAATTTCATAAAGGAGGGAGGCAGAAAAATGTGTTGTTCACTCTTCGTTCCGTCTGCGACACCCCCGTAAGATGGCATACTGACCTGGACAGTGGGAAACGCCCCACGTGGTGGGATGGAAACAAGGCAGCTGGGATTCTGCTGCCCCAAGGAGAGAAACGACAAAAGCCGGCAGAACAGAACAGGCTATCCAGAGAAAGGGCTACTCAAAGCATCGATGGTCAGCAGGCGCTCGGGCCTTTCCTCCGAATGTTCTCATCGTGGGGGCGACACGGAGCCTAGCTGCCATGAGGTCGACCCAGTCTGCAACTGCCGACTACGTCCCAGGTGATCTCACTTCCCGCACGTCAAAAACAGTCACCACTTAGGTATGCTCCGGCCTTGACAGTGGCTACAGGCACAGGAACTTCCGTAATTATGCAAAAGGTGCGTCACCCTGGTGTCTGCACCAGCCACTCTGGGTTAAAGAGTCATGGCTTCAAGGGGGAAGTGGGTCATTGCATGCTTGCAGAAAGGTGCCTGTGAAGGCCTCTGACTCCCAGAAGACCAAGCCCATTGCACCATGTTCCCCCAACAATTCCTCCCTCTGGGAAAAGAGGATGTCAAGCCTTGGCGTGCTCACTCCTACTTTCTCATAAACAAAGGCAGTCAAAGTCACACTGTACAGCGTTCGGGCCAAGCCTAGGGCGATCCTTTTTGCTTTTCAGTGTAATACCTCGAGTCCATCCTATGTCCTAGCTGTTGTTAAAAAACACTAACAAAATAACACCAGTGTGCTCTCTGTGCTTAGTGGGCAACTTTCACGTGATAAAAATTAAAGTGTATTAACTTTGGTAAGACTTGACTTCTCGTGATCTAGTCTCTAACAGAATGACTTTTTTCTGGCCCCAGTCATCTAAAAACAATACAAATTTGTTTAATAATCCTCCAAATGATAATGTAATTAAATTATTGTATATATGTTAAGAATGTTTGAATTATTAATTAAAGCTGTTTTGTCATTTTTCAAAAAAAAAAAACCCACTGTAGCAACAAACCCTCAGGCTTCTATTCACTGCAAGACTGAGGTCAAATCCAGTTTGTCACACGTGGCTCCTTCCAACGGAAAGGAGTGGAGGAGACCCGAGGAATGCTGCTTTTGTGGTCACTTTACTAGGAAAGCGTTGGTTTCTGGCGTTCTCGTCATGGCCTTTATGGCCCAGCCTCGCCTTAAGACTAGTCTTCATCATCTCCTGTGCTAGTGCCTGGGCTCTACATGGTTCAAGTGCATGACCACTGTGCGGAAGCATGAAGGACCAGTGAGTCCTATGAGGACTGAGGGTCAAGAGCAGGAGATACATTTGGTCCTGAATGGACACGTGCCCAGAAACTCCTAAACCGACAAAGGCACTCCAAACATTTGTACTCAACGTAGATTCTCTATCTTTTAGAAATTATGGTAAAAAAATATATAACATGAAAGTTAAAAAAAATGTATTGTATTTTTCCATTCCCAAAAAGTTACCATGCAAACCATTTTTACACGTGCAGTTCAGTAGCATAAATCAGTCCCAATGTTGAGTGACCATGACCTCCATCCCTCCCCAGAACCTGCCCATCACCCCAGAGTGAAGTCGCGTGACATTAAACACTAACCCCACGGTGCCCTGCCCCTCATACTTTCTGTCTCTGCAAATTCGGTCCTTCGAGGAACCCCATCCAACTGGAGCCCGACAGCATTTGTCCCTTTGTGTCTGGTTTATTTAATTTAGCAAAATGTTTACAAGGGGTATCCATGGCATAGCCTCTATCAGAACTTCACTTCTTTTTAAAACTCAGTAATATAAAAAATCGAACTTCTGATAACACTTTCTGTATAAGTTGCTCCGTAGTCACAATGAGGACTCTTCTTTGTTGCCGATAGAATCGTCACCTACAGAGCAGGTGGCGTATTTCAGGGCAGCTGGCACGTGTGTGCCTGGTAAGCAGACAGCTACAGAGCGGGTTATGTTGTATGAAGTGCAGGCAGAGCGGAAGGCTCTCTGGGCCGGCGAGGCGGGCCTTGCACGCGCCAGGTCCGGTGGGAAGCAAGCCTCAGGGTTACAGACGCAGGCAGAGGCTGAAACCGATCTCGCTGTGAGGGGTGCCCCGTCTCTGACCCCCTTTCCCGCCTGCTCACTGAATACAGATGCTCCAGGGGGCCGACTCTCCTGCTTTTTCTCTGCCCCGAGGCTGCATGTGTTCTTTGGGTTTCAACTTCACCGCTGGGTGAAAGGCTCTGAATCCCTTTCTGCAGCTCCGCACTGGCCCCGACGCGGAAAGACTACAATCCCCGAAAGCCTGCCCAGACCTCACCTGCCCAAAATGGAGCTCATTCTCTTTCACCCCCGAATAGTCTGACGACAGGGTCGCTAGTCTTCCGGTCACTCGTGCGTGAAGTCCCAGGGCAGTTTATGATGTCGCTCGTGCCCGCTGTCCGCGGTCACACGCACCGCGGTCGGGACTCCGGTTCAGGCTGCGCCCCGCGCCTGATCCACCGCACTTCGGCATTCCACTCGGGCCGTGCAGCAGGGCGCCCTGTGATCACGGACACGCTCTGTGCGCGCCCGACTGACGTGGCCGCCACCAGCCACGCGTGGCTATCGAAGACTGAAAACGTGGTGCTGTTGCTCAGCGGTTTTCAACTTTTTCATCTCGTGGCACACATAAACTAGTGGCTTAAAGCCTGTGGCGTAGCTGATGAACTGAATTTTTAATTTAATTTAATTTTGATAACCGCATGCAGCCAGTGGCTGGATTGGGTTGGACAGCACAGTACAGAGGGGTTCAGCTGTCACCTCCAGGCTTTCGGAGGGTACACTCCACTCAGCCGGGGTCACTGTCCTACAACCTCTTCAAAAACCCTCAGCGGGGCCTCGTGGCTTCGAGGGTGAAATCAAAACTCCACAGGAAGCAGTTACGTGATTTGTTCCTGTCTGCTTCACTAATTAACTCTACCTTTGAGGACTTCCCTTCTGTCCCCAGTCAAACCCAGCATTTGTCCACGTCACTTCCTTTGTCATCTCTCTGTGTCTCCGTATAAGGACCCTGCCCATCCTCAGGACGTGCCCCAATGCATGTCCCCTTCAAAGCCTTTCCCAGTCACTGTCTCCATCCCCCGTGGGAGGGAAGCCCCTCCTCACTGTGCTCCCGGAGCTTAGACCGCAGATCATAATTCGGCTGCAGTAAAGGTATCTGTTTATATTCCCTGTTCCCCTGATACAATACACTTAAGGCAGCGTCTTGCTTATTCAGTTCAGTACGAGTACAGAACAGGTACTGTGGCTGAATCCCAGTCTCACCCGTGGAAGGCTCTCAGTGTATTAACTGGGCAAAATACCAGATTTACCTTGTATGAAACATATTCAGAGACATTTTCATATTTAAATGCTAGGATACATAATATGAGAAGAAAATCTGGCTCACAACTGTAAAAAGACATTTTGTCCTTGCCTTGAAATCAACAGTTTATACCAGAACAGGTTACCACATCTGCTGTCCATGTCCGTGGCCACAGCTTTTATTTTAGAATGAGCTATCGCGAAGGCAGCGGGTTCGGTTACCTGAGAGGTTCTGGGGTTGTGCCTCGTGTAGAGCAGGAAGCGGGCGTTGATCTCCTGCGGAGACCAGGGCAAGCCCGCAAACTGCCTCGACAGAGTCCCGGTCCATGGTAAGCCATCTTTGAAGCACCCCACCCTTTCATAGCAAACTTCTGTTCCTGCAACAAGAACAGGAGCGTCGGTGGCGTGGGAACCAGGCCCCCAGAGGGGCTGTGTTTCCCATTCTGAAGGTTAACTGAAATCAGTCTTTAAGTCAAACAAGTCCATGTCAGGGAGCATCTCTTCAAAAAATGCTCCCTCCTCCCCATTTATGACCATGACCTTGGAGATCGCAATGCGGCAGATGAGAGAGAACGGGCTTTGGAATCAGACGCTCCTGGCTTTGGGCGATCATTTAATCTTTTTTTTCAGTCTCATTTTCCTCCTCTGCAAAACGAGGGTCATACCACTTACCTTACAGCCTCGTCATGAGCGCTGAGTGACCTATAACACGGGAAGCCCTTGTGACCGGGCTTGAAACGCAAAATGAGATGCTGAGCTTCTACCTTTTCTTGTTGGGCTGAAAGCGCTTGATCAAAGGGATCTCTGTCCCCAGAGCCTAGATGTCTAATGCACGTTTCTTGAGAGCAAAGTCTCATGCAGCTTTAGCCGAATTCTTTCTTTCTGGAGCTCACTTTACTCATCCCTAAAATGAGAGGCTTTGAGGAAACTCAGTCTTCATCACTTCTGTCATCACCGACTCTAATTTATTCTGCCACTCTGACCTTTTGCTTTCATTCATTTAATACTCGAAAACAAGTAACTTCATTTCAGGCTGTTTTATGGAAGGGATAGATCAATTTATTCAGCTATGATTATAATTTATAATAATTTACCCACTTTGTGATTGAATTATTTATTCGATGTATTATTATTTATTACATTTATTATAATCTATTTACTTTATTTGTTAGAGCTGTTTGAAGACCTGAATTTAAGGATTTGCTTTTATCGCTTAATAAAAAATACTAAATAAGCCTTTAATCGTCAAATCCACCAACTTTTAACTTAATTTTCGGAGATCTCACATTCTCAAGAATGAGATTCCACATAAATGTAAGGAGGAAGAAAAGAAAATTAAAATTATTTTTTAATCAAATAAATGCCTGCACATTAAAAACAACTGTACCGATGAGCAACCTCCCTTGCCCACCCCCAAACCCAGCCCCCTTCCCAGAGCCGACCACTGAAAACACAGGCAGCTCCTGTGGTACCCCCATGTCTGTATAATGTGCTGACACAACCAAGTTGCAATTAATTTATCAGTTTAAGTCACAATGATCTATTAACTTGTTGCAATAACAAATGAGGACTTAACCCACCTATTCAGCCAAAATCAGGACAAGAGACAGAATCCACATCAGTTATTTTAACTGTGTGAGTCTAATATGACGATGGTTATGAAGCAGGCTCTTTGGAGAACTGAAGACAATGGCGGCCCCTGTAAGTGGCTAGGAGGGAGTGACTGCAGGGGGCAGTACAAGCGCCAAGGCTGGCGAAGACACGGAAGAGGTTGAGTTATTCAAATGTGGAGACTTGAGGGCAGGGCTGCTAGATGGGGGAGGGGTGCTGGTTCTCCTGAACTGGGGTTTGGGCCCCTGAGGAGGGGTGCTAGCTCGCAATGGCTGGCATCATTGAATGGGCATTGTGAGTCTGGTTCAGGGAGTACCAGAGGAATTGTGCAGTGGAACCAACACCTGTGCTGGAGCGAAAAGCCATTGATGGAAAAATGCGGACCGGAACCGGGAGCAAACAGGAAGGAAGACCTCCCTTCTCCCCACAGGAGCTCCCGAGTCCCCCTAGGGTCCTTATTGACAGTGTCTCTGGGGCCATGGCTGAAATGATCACCCTGTCCAGGGCTAGCAAAGCAGCGGCTGGCTTGAAGCTGAGGGACAAGAGCTCCACAGCCAGCCTGTCCTGCTCTCTGCTTTGTCTCAACTCCTCCTCCTGCATGATCAGTAACACTGTTTTCAGCTCCCTTATTGACTTCCACTGCAAACTTAAATAGTAGTCTTCTGTTTAGGTAATCCGCGCCTCGTGTTCCTACAACCTGACTCCCTGCCTCTGCAACATGAACTTGAATGTGGGGCTGCCTGTCCCTCCTGTCCTCCCTTTCACCTTCCCAGGGGTGTCAGCCGCACTTCTGCTTTCACGCCGTCAACACTGAGAACGCTCAGACTTTGTTCTATAATCATAATTAAGTCTTCCATGTTTTGTCTGTAGGCTGACTCCACAGATAAATAAACAGAATCTGTATGATTATGACTAGATAAATATTTTTGCTTCCGGAGCCAGCTAGCATGCTATAATTACATTTCCTTCTCTGCACGTCCGTTGCTCAAATTCCAATCCCTTCAAAGGAGGATATTTGCATGAATTATCTTTTCTTATATGTGGATTGCTCAAGGTCAGTGTCATTTTAGTTTGCTTCATACTTGAATCATGGCTTTCTTGTGCCATTTTTGTTTTCCTGGTTTCTCTGGTTGCCTTTGTTTTTCTCTTGTTGGAAATGTAAACGTGCCTCCTTCAATATGTCCCTCGTGCAGCTTCTCACCAGTACATCTCCTGCCTGCAATCCATTCTGCTTTTTCTTTTGAAGCATACATATATCCAGCTCTGATTTGGAGCAATGATTTCACATTTGGATTTTGCCTTTCTAATACAACCTTCAGTTTTTCCTAGAAAGTCCAGCTGCCTTTATTTTTTTCATTCCCTGGCTTTACCCCTAAGTTCTTAACTACACTATCCAGTCTAGGGGAGAGAGTTTGGATTTTGAAATGAAGATTGTTATTAATGCTGTATGTTTTCTATGTTTGTAACTTACCAGGGTTATTGGTTACCGTGATATTTTTCATGAGGAAATACCGTAAAGAGGGCATAAAGTTAGAAGAAACTAGATGTGATGCAGGAGACTGATCAGCATCATAGGTATTAAAGCCCCTTAGGAAAAAAATAACATGTTTGCTATAAAATTAACAAGTTGAAATTGGACCACTAACTTAATGGCCAATATAACAAAGGATAGGTACAATACTGCACTTGGGTGGTAAGAACAAACAAAACCAATAACTAGCACAGGGTCAGTGCGTAAGCAGTCCACAACATACAGAGCACAAGTCAATCAATATTGAGTTCATGTGTAAGAAATGTCCACAGACCAATATTCCTTCTCAAAAATCGTGACACAAATGGAAAAAAATTAATGTGGAAGTTCCAATGAGCATTAGCCACTTCATTCATTCATTCATTCATTCAAACATTTATTGAGCATCTACTGTGAGTCAGACACTGAAATCGGAAATATGCGTTTTCTCATTTACTGTCACATGTCCATCTTGGAAGTGAAGAAATTGAGACTTCAACGGGTCAGTTACTTGACCAAGGCCAGTAAGTGGCAGATCAGGGAGCCAAGCACAAGACTACCTGGACCCTTCGATATTATTAGAAATAGATGCTTCACAAATGCTCTCCAGATTCATGCAGTATTACAAAATCAACGCATTTTCCTCAGATAACTTTATGACAAATGAATCAAGATATAAACAGAACCCACAGTTCAAAGTCCATGTCAAATTACACTTTGGATATGAATATACTCATTTTTAAGGAATTGATTATAAGTTATGAGTCTTACCTGTTGATGTGCCAAAGAGTAAGAATGTAGCAATCCAAATTCCAAACATCGAAGTTGATTTTTAAAAATCACATAAAATCTTCCTGAAAATTTTTACCCGTGAGGTCACCTTGCTATAAAATATTCAGCAGTTTTCTTCAAAATGACACCACTCACCGTTGAAGCTGCAGGTCCAGAAGAGCACAGGCTAACAGCACCTTGAATTCTATGCCCTGCAAAGTGAATGTATCACAGCCAGACACCCACATTAAGAGAGATAATTAGTGGGGTGTGTCTTGCATTGTCTACTAGTAATTAATTGTATGACGTTTTTCTGTTTCATCATTAGTAATATTTTGGTGAGGCACGACCAAGTCTCTCTTGAAAGTTATGTATTTATTTATTTACTTACTTATTTTTGTCTCAAGCAACAGAAATTTATTTTAAGGCTTTGGGATGCTAGATAACAAACATTTAAAAGGTCAGAATTTTCCAAACCAGGATTATACACGCTGAGCATTTCCCCCTACCTCATTCCTGAGTACAAACATCCACTTAATACAAACAGACCCTGCTAAAATATGAGTTTAATGATGACCATGGCTAAGCTGGCTGTCTTGCCTGTGAGGTAATATAACACACTCTGGAGCCCATCCCATGGGTCCAAGTTCTGGTTCTGCCACGTATCAGCAGTGACTTCGGGCTAGTTAGCCTAGCTGAGCCCTTCCTCTCCTGTAAAATGGGGTATTCATGGTTAAGTCATAGAATCATTTAGATGACTGAATTACTTATTCTGTGAATAGTAACCAGTATATAGTATTATATTTGCTGTTAATTTAATTATTGTCATTTTTCAACTATGCTAATGGCTATAAGACCAAATTTATGTTCAGCTCTGTTAACATAAATGTATGTTAAATACACCTTCACATTATTGTACATAGACTTCGTAATACACTTTGATGCAAAGCCAACTTACCTTTTGGCTAGTACATTAACTTAAATGGTGAGCAACTCAATCCATAGATATCCTTAGTCCATTTCTCAATGTTTAAATGTTCACAAAAGATGGCTGACAGTATTTCTTGGTTTTTCTTACTTTTATACGCTCACCATAAAAACATTAAACATTTTACGTGTTCGTGAGGCAGTTGGCCTCTTTATACGAACCTTGTTACATTATTCAAGAATCAAAGAAAAGATTATGAACAAGAGTAGGGGCAAGTCCTGGGTGCTTTATTTGGTTGAAATATTTCCTGGAACTCACAGCCACCAGTCCACCTGGCGTAGACATGCAGTGGTTAGTACAGACGAGACTGTTCAGCAGCGATGGCTTGAGCCTGGCCCGTGTAGTGTCCAGTAACTACACCACAGAAAAGGCGTGCTCTTAAAGCTCCGCCAGTTACAAGTGGTCGTTTTCAGAAGTGGCATTACAAGAATCAGTGTTGGCAGACACACGTGGAGGGTCAGCACGAATAACATAATCATTAGTAGCACCTCTGAGAAGAGGGCATCTCACTCATGTCTACATGCCAAGGGACAAGCACAATGCCTAGAACTTTGTAAGAGCTTAATAAACATTTAGAAAATAAAAAAGGACAAAGATCTACAATGGTAATATAGGAATTTTTAAAATCTTCACTCGAGAACATGTTTATATATCTTAGAGAGAGGGGAAGGGACAGAGAGAGAAAGAGGGAGAGAAAGATGGATTCGAGAGAGAAACATCAATCAGTTGCCTCTCCTACATGCCTTGACTGGGGACTCAACCTGCAACCTAGGCATGTGCCCTGACCAGGAATCGAACCTGTGACCTTTTGGTCTACAGGGTGATGCTCCAACCAACTGAGCCACACTGGCCAGAGCAGGATTTTTTTTAAACCACTCCTTCTTCCATGTTGTCACAACATTTTTTAATAAATTTGCTATAGCACTTAGTGTATCTTAGAATTGTTAGGTATTTACCTATTAGTCTTCTCCCTTGGACTGAACACTTCTGGGACAAAGATTGGTTATTGTACATCCCTGGGACCTCTGTATCTAGTGATAAGTCTGTCATAGCAGACACTTGCTCAATATTTGTTGAAAGAAAGAAAATAATATTAGATTTCCTGAATCTCATATCATTAAAGGAAATTCTTACTCTAGAGATAAGGACTCATTATACTTTAATAATAATATTTAATGAGGAACAGATACTGGTGAATCCGTAGATGCTGAAATCATGCCAGTTCTGCCTGGGAAATGTCACACAGACTAGTTAACAAAGCTTTTAAAAGTTCATCACAAAAATCAAAGCTGTGTGTATATATGATAGCACACCAAAATGAGGAAAAACAGATCAGTTAGGTTCTTGATTCAACAGTAGAGAATAATTCAGTTAGTTTTGTCCCTGATATGACAAATTACTGTGAGGATTTAGAAGGCATAGAATCTTTCAAGGTGCCATGATATTTCAATATTAATGTCAGAACCCTGAAGAATATGGCTATAATTTTTAAAATCGCTTTTTAGGCTATTTCTTAATGTATAGCTCTTTAAATGATCCCAGATTTCAAGCAGGCTGGCATCGTGGCTATTCTGGAGAGGCAAAGAGTGAAACACAAAGAGAAACACTTGCGTAATCTTAGCACCCATTTATTCATTTCCCAAGTATCTGAGTGGCTATTCCGTGGCAGGCACTATTCCAGTGTCCAATCATACATCAGTGAACAAAACAGATGATGGAGACCCCACTCTCTTGCATATTACAACGGGAAGAAGCAGCCAATAAGCACAGTGGACAAGGAGACTGAATCTGTGGAAAAGTGGTTTAAGTGTGATGGTGGAAAAGTAGAGAGAGTAAAGGAGATTGGGGAATTGGGGATCTGAATGGAGGGAGGGTTGTTATTACTTCGGGTGATCTGGGAAGGTCTCATTGAGTAGGTCACATCTGAACAAAGACTCAAAGGAGATAAGGAAAGTAACTACGTGACTGTCCAGGCGGAGGGACAGGTGAGCCCAGGCCAAGTCAGGAGTGTGGTGGGACCGGTGGGAGAGAAAGCAGGAGAAGAGTAGAGGATGAGGTCACAGAGGCACTTGAGGGCCAGAGTGGGCAAGGTCATTGCCATTGTAACAACTTCAGCTTTTCCTTTCAGAGAGAAAAGAGCCATTGGAAGGCTCTGATCAGAGACGGGAACCGGTTTGACTTCGGCTGTAACAGGGTCATTCTGGCTGCTCTGTTGCCAACAGACTGAAGGAGAGCAAGGGCGGACTCACGGAGACCAGTTAGGAGGCTACTGCAGTGATTCAGAAGACAGAGAAGAAGGTGGCTCGGACCACGGGGGTAGCTGTGCAAGTGGTGGGACTCAGGACACACTCTGAAGACAGCGCTGACAGGGTTTCCTTTGTTACTGTGTCTTCTTTAACTGAGCACTTGGAGAACTCGATGATATAGGGGAGTCCTTGGGGCATTTCGCAGAGGTAGAAAAATTTACACTTTATTTTCCTGTTTTATTCTTGAATAAGAGTTTCGTTTCATGAATAATTCTTCTGACGCAGGTCAAATCTTACTTAGTGGACTTGTCTACTCTCTCTGGCTGTTTTCCTTGTGAGAATATGGAGGTGACGATACCACCTCCCGGTGTTTTTGTGTGAACTCAGTGCAGATAGAAGACTTATGGACCAGAGGAAGCCCTCAGTAACAACAGCTGTTTTCATTCCTCTGCCTGAAGAATGGGTTGAGACTGGCCCGAAGGAATTATTTCAGTGGTTTCCTTTAAAAACCGTCTGGTGTGTGGAGACTCCATTCCCTGGGGGAACCCCAAGAAGTCTGCACTGTAGAGAACTGGGGTTACGTTCTTGCTTCACAAAGACAAAGACAGGCGGACCTGGGGAAGGGTTTCCAGGAGATGGAAAAAGGCAGAACCACAGGTCCCGGCCCTGGGGTGACAAAGGAGAATGGGGTTCTGTACTGTCGTCTTTATGTTCAAGAGCATCCCCTGAGCCTTGTATTATTTAGTGAATGCATTTGAAGTGTTGTCAGATCCCCCAAAGAGGGAGGAAAATCAGGAAGCAAAGAGGCAATTAGCTTGGTAGGGAAATGCAATGCTAAGTTTCACGTTGTCAACAACAAAAATCTCTAAAACCCAGGAATGACCATTTCCCCCGCATTTCTGATCCCAGAGACTGGTGAAATATCTACCAAAGAAATATTATTGTAAAGTATGGCTTTGTGAACTACAGACTATAATTAGATAGTCATCACATACTTGTTAAATTATACACAATAAAAGTACACATAGCTTCAACACAATTCATTATAATTATAAGTTACTCAAGGCTACTTGAAGTTTCCAAGTACCACTCTTTGCAGAATAGTAATATACTATACTAGAATGCAGTGTATTGAAATAACACTTTGAAAAATGAATTTAAATTCTTCCACATGCAGCAAAGAAATCTGAGTGATATAATAGAGAAAAACATCATGATCCAAGAGGCAGCTGCACAGCAAGGAGAGGAAGTTAGGAAGATTTCTATCCGTGTCTAGAATTGGCAAATCGCATGTGGGACTTCAACCCAATTTGAAAAGTCCTGATTTCTAGAAGCAGGCTCTCACCGGAATGGAGTATGGTGATTTGGAGCCTGGACTTCAGAACAGGATGTGGGTTCGGAGCCTGGCAGGACCTCTTCAGCTGAGTGACTTCCGGCCACTTATTCTATGTCTTGGAGCCTCACTTTGCTCAAGCATGACATTGAGGTCACGTACTGTGAGTATTATTATGAAATGAGACCATGCTCGGGAACAGCTTAGCCCATCATGAGGTACAAAGTAAACACTCAATAAATGGGAGCTCTAATAATTATCATTTTATTAGGTCCAGCCCAGTCTCCTGTTGCATGTGGACTGGTGCTCAATGAATGTCATTGGGACAGGCTGGGCTGCCTGTCCAAACACGGCCCGGAGAAAGGCAGGAGCGGAAGCCGGAGTCGTGAACAGGCAGGTCTTGGGTGGGAGAGTAAGGACAGCAGGGAAGTCTGGCTGTGAACGGCTGTGTAATTACGAAGGAATGGTGGGCCCAGGACAATGACAACCGGGACGGGGAGAGAGAACAGGCACACGAGGAAGCATGACTAATTAGTTATATATAGATGAGGAAAGGGATGATTGCTGGGTGGGGATTTCAGGACGAGGAAGAAAAGTACACTCAAGTTCAGGTAAACTGAAGGTGACTTACAGGTGAGAGCGCGGAGGGAGGCTGCTGATTGGTTTCAGTGCCGATAAAATTTGGTCCTATGAGGTTCTTGTTCCGTGGCCAAAAGCATTCCCAACCTTTGGCTAGAAGTTCTGTCACATGCTCCACTGCTCTCAAAAAAACCCCAGAGCATGAGTAGATTGGTGTAAATCTAGTATTTAGTAAAACTAGTATTATTCTAAAATCAAATGTTTGTTTGTAAAAACAAAACCGTGTAACTGTAAATACCTGCATGTGTCCCATTTTGCAAAACAGAATCTTTTTTAGAGAGCTGCCTATCAAAATGCAGGTAAAATAAGTACATTTTGAGTTAGATGACTCAATTCCACGTAGTCAAAGGATCTGTATTCCTTTTCAAAAAATCAAAAACATGTACCAAGAAGAATGTTTACATAATTTTAAAAAAAATCCATAGTCCCAAGGCTAGGACTAGTCATCATCCCTAATCCCAAATCCTCTTTGACATATTTCTCTACAGTAATTTTCTAGATGCATTTTCACAATTAGGTTGTGAAATATATACTGTACACACTGTATATACTATAATTTAGTACTGCATTTTATCACTGAACATTATAGCGTGTTTGTCATAAATACCATTTTAGTGGTTACATAACAGTCTATCAATATTTGCCTAACCATTTCCATATTGTTGGGTGCTTAGGATATTTCTAATTTTTTGCAGTGTTATAAATAGCCGGCAGAGGATATCTCTGTATATAAAGTTGCTGTATATATTGAAATTATTTCTTTCTGATTGATTCCAGAAGTGAAATTACTGGGTCAAGAAATTTTAATGCTTTTGATGGGTTCACTGCATGGATTTTTATTATAAAATTGGCAGGAGTCAGCATCCCTGAAGCAACTCTCTCCACCGCTTCCAAGCCAGTTGGTAGGTTCCCAACCCTAAAGGCACCCAGAGTATTGCACTCCTTTCCTCATTTCTTGTCATGCTGGGAGAAACCAACATCAGTGCACTGCACACATTTGATAGGAGCAGTTGATAGAACTGCAATGTGTTCACTCTGAGAACCACTGAATCGAACCACTGAATTCAAAAGCAGTAGTGGTGATATGCAGTGAGGCAGACGGTATTAGGATAGTAATAGCTAACACACACCAACCTCTTTCTATCTGTCATTCCTGGACCAAAGGATTTACGGAAATTACCTTCTTTCACATCACACTAGCCCCATGAGGCAGTGTGGCAGAGGATGCTAATTACCTTCCAATGCCAATTCTTCTCATCTCTGCTAGTAATA
>CM052542.1:147466019-147484373 GCA_028533065.1 Trachops cirrhosus | reverse complement strand
TCAATCATTTTTAGAACACGAAGTTGGAAATAAATAAGCAGCAGGATCTGGTCCATTGTTTACACATCAAGACACTTTATGCCCAAGGACAATATGGCTGTAGTAACTAACTGATTTAGCTACCCAAACTGACCAGAGGCTGCTATGTAAACTGGAAAGCAAATTTATTAATGTGTAAGGAGAAAAGATGCTCTGCTATCTGGTAATGATGGTCTCTCCCCCAAGCCACATCCATAATGTTCCTATTGTTTGGTGAGCATGGCATCTAATGAAGGATAGCTGGTGGAATATTTATGGTCCCCGTTATCCATCTATCTCCACAGTAACAATATCCTTGAGGCAACCGGTTGGGCACATTGTTCCCCTAGACGGTGCTGGAGAACACTCTGACAAATTCGTGTTCTTCGGGATCTCTGGTTATAGACACCCTACAGGGTCATTCTCTTTAACATAGTCTTTTATCAAAGGATGATTGAGCGGCAGATACAGGCTCAGGTCAAGGCTGGGCTACTCCTCCATATACCTACAGGGGCCAGCTAGTCACGGAAACAAGGAAGGCAGCTGAGATATGAGAGAAATGAAGGGTCAGAAAACAACCGAATGCATCTTCTATTCCTGAATATAGCACAAACAGGCATGTATGATATTTTCAGAGATATTTCAAATTTTAAAATAAAAAGCAAGATTAAACAATACAATTATTTCCTTACAAAGTTTCTTTCCTAAGTTCTTACTCCCAAACTTGTCGTTGAAACTAACATAAGGTATCACCATCAGGCCATGCCAATCTAAACCACAAGTCCTTCAATGGGGGGCAAAAATTTGATGTACTCACTTTACCAACATTGGTGCTACTTACCATGTACAGACTCCGTTTACACAATGGTTATTATCCGGAAATGTATTCAGTTCTCACATTCCAACATCACTGCACTTAGTTTTCAGTTACTTGCTTTGCAGCTCAATAACTTCAATTTGTAGCTCTTTTTTTCATTTTATCAATATCAAATTATAAAAATCAGCTTTCGGTGTTAGTTTACTTTCATAAAGTTAAGAATCAGAGAACCTTCTGGAAATTTTATTTTCAACTCTACAGCCTCAGTGAAGTGGTTCAAGCCCTGACTTGCACTTCAGGGAAATGGTCTCGCCGGGTAATGAGCCAGATGATTCCTGGCCCAAGTCAGTTTCTTAAAGACACAATTTCACTTCAAGGGAGCAAACTGAATCACACGTTTGTGCAGCGGTTCGTGAGGGCCTCTGCAGAGAACGACTCCAAACTGGTGGGCTCTAACATCCACCAAAAAGGCCAAGGGGTGGACCCGCTCCAAGAACTGTTAAGAGATTGAGTGGGGACTTTCTCTTGAATGACAAAAAAGTGTCCCAAAATATCAATCTGTGCTCAGGCACAGAAATCCATGCACGACAGCCGGTTGTCACAGTGCATGTACAATTCATAAAAAAGAAGGAGATTCTGGATTTCACACTATGGGATTTTATCTAGTTCACAGAGTTAATACTGCGCATCACGGTAGATTGCATTTTAAATTCTCTGGCACAAAGCAATTCCTGGGGAAATGATGTCATCAAAATGCCTAAATTCTGTCCCTTGGAAAATGTTCCCTTCTTTAAGTTTTCACATTAACACCGCCCGTTGCAGGAGCTGAATCACACTGACTCATTTTGACCAACGGCATGACATTTTGTAATTTTCTTACAGACAAAGGTAAGTCATTTTTTTCTGAGTTCCAATCAGAGTCTCTCATCTCCTGACCCATAAAAATTCTCGTATCACCAATTCCATATCGCTAAGTATGTGATATTCATATCTGGGCGCTCATCATCTGCTACACAAAATGCTATAACCTATTAAACTTTTTTTATACAACTTTTCTGTCAGGGCTAAGACAGGACTGGAAAATGCTGGTCAACAGTATTTTTAGTAAGACAAATTTACAAATGCCTGTCTCTGAGTCGAACACGTAATTTCTGCTATATTCTCTGATGCTCTTTTACAAACTTGCCATCTATAAAAGCTTTGCTGTCTGGGCTTTTTTTCACTTATTGTATAACCTCCTTTACAATAGAATCAGATATTTTATTCATATTAAAAAATAATTTTTGTTGACATTTAAGTCCTATTTTTATGTTCTCTTTCACTTCTCGTCTTCTCCATATACCAGTCATAGATCTCATTAGAGTTTATTTCATAATGGTTTCATATGATTTCATATTTTACAATCTCTTAAGTTCTGGTTCTTTTAATATGAATGTCTTTTATTTGCATATTACATATGGAAGAGTGTTTTTCATTTCATCGGAGAAAGATAATCTCTTCCGTTGTGTCCTAATCAAGCATCTCTTCCCCACAGTCAGTGGAGATACGGGTGTAGAGAGGCAATTATCTACTCTAGGAGAACACGTGCAAGTGGCAACCGAGATCAGCTTCAGTGATGGAGAGATAATAGGGAGTGGCGGCGCCTGCGGCTAATGAAAGAGCAAATGCTCCGTCTGAAGGCATAGTTGCTGTCGTTCTATATAAAAATTATTTTCATGCAGAAATGCAGATCCAGCATTGCTCAATTTAATACTTTTTTACAAAGACATGCTGAAAATGATTGGCCTAATTAAAACAACAAAAACACTACAAGCCAACAGGCCAGACAGAAGAGGCCAGGAAGCTGGATTAGCCTCACTGGCAATCAGTATGCAATCTCTGTGTGAAAGCTTTAGATATTTTTATAGAATTTTGCTCTTTTAAGACGACATCCACCACCGTGATTGAAACTCTGGAAATCCCCCAAAACCTCAAACACTTGCAAACAATTTTATAGATGTGAGTTTGTAGAGTGAAATTCTTATTTTTATTATCCCGGTAAGTTCTCCCTACTGGTGGGGACGTCAGTCACGTGGCCCTGTGTCTACCATCACAGAGAAGGTGTCATGTGACGTGGCCTCAGCGCAGCTCTGAGATTTATGGATGGGCACGTGCCCCCAGCCAGGCCAGTCAGAATCCTCCCCAGGTTTTTGTTTAAACAATTGACAGACTCACTTTTCTTGGGGCTCACCACCTGAAGGTACAATTAAGTCTAGAATTATTTGTGGCCATTTTTGTCACCACACAGGAAAAGTCTGTCTCAAAAGATGCCAACGTGGAGGAAGATATTGGAGTCAAAAACTGAAAGAGACAAATTGGTCATTATGTCATTTGAATTGCTAAATCCAGCCATCTTTGAACACAGACTTTTCCTTGGTCTTCCTAGTTACATAAACCAACATATTCTCTTTTTTTGGCCTAACCTAGGTTAGGGTAGTTTTCTGTGATGAACAAAGAATATTTATACTCTCTCCATTTAGGATAAATAACTAATATTACCCATTATGTCTGAGTTGTTGGCAAGCCTTTTGGTCCATATAATCCTGCATTTTCTCCCTTGTAAACTACTCCACTTAATCATGATCTCTTATTTAACATCAATTTTATGTACTAGAGTTGGATAACCTTTTTTGTAAAGGGCCAAAGAGAAACTATTTTAGACATTTTGGCTCAGAAGGGCTCTGTTACAACTTAACTCTGCCTTTTAGTGTAAAATCAGCCATAAACAATGCATAAACAAATGAGTGTGGTCGTTAAAATAAAGCTATTAATGGCACTGAAATTCAGATTTCACATAATTTTCACATGTCATGAAATATTACTCTCCCTCTGATTCTTTTTCAACCTCCTAAAACCGTTCTTGGCTGTGAGCTGCATTTGGCCTGTGGGTCGTAGCTTGCAGACCCCGTAGCAGACCACAGCCTCTGCGAGGGCGAGGAGTGAGCCTCATTGTCAGTGTCCCCAGCAGCAAGGGGCAGGGTTTGCACCCAGCAGTTTACCGCGACTTATTGAATGGATAAGTGGGTGCTCAAGAAAATCAAGATGATGGAAAATTCAGTTTTCACAAAAAAATACAGTCACACCAAGCATTTTGGAAATTCAGTAGAAATATTATTGAAAGTTTAAGAAACCCGAGGAAGACCCTTGCTTCTACCTAGTTCTCTGGCCCCTTCTTGTCCCTGGCTCATCTCTTTATAGCATATTGAAACCAATCAAAGTATTCAGATGAATAGAGGAATCTACTTGTGACCAACCTTCCCAGTTCTTTTTTTTTTTTAAGATTTTATTTATTTATTTTTAGAGAGAGGGGAAGGGAAGGAGAGAGGGAGAGAGAAACATCCATGTGTGGTTGCCTCTCATGTACCCTGCTGGGGGCCTGGCCTACAACCCATGCATATGCCCTGACTGGGAATCGAACCAGCAACCCTCTGGTTCATAGGTTGGCACTCAATCCACTGAGCCACACCAGCGAGGCCCAACCTTCCCCGTTCTATGAGTGGCATTCTCAGGAGGTCATTGGTCTCAGGCAACACACTCAACTGCTCATCCCCACACATAAAATGGGAGACAGTATCACTTATTGAACCAACCTCATATGGCTTCTTGAAAGTTCCACATGAATTAGTGAATATAGAAGATACATAAGCTTTTTAAATTCCTAAAAAGTTTAACACATTTTTACTAAAGATTTCAGAGGTTTTCACGAGGATCAATGTGTATAAAAAATGTGATCTAGCCTGCTTGACAAAACTGATCAAATTTGCTCCCTACAAAAAAAAAATAGAACAAAGAACTCTGTCACTTATGTTTAAGATGGTGGTCTCCACTTCAACATTTCAGTTTTTTGCATTTCTTAGGTAACACAGGACAGAATCTAATGCCAAGGTACCAACAAGATCCTCTCAAGGTGCCTTCTGACTGAACTCATCCCGAGTTAACTCCCCAGCCAATGAGGCCGCGGAAGCAAGCGTCGCGGTAACTAAAGAAACATCTGATACCGGTGCCTTCCACATCACCCAGGCAGGAAGCCGCTGCCCACAGTCAGCAGAGTGCAGTGAGTGCCTGTGTCAGAATACAAGGGCACCGGCGAAACCTAGCCGTGGCTGCGTCGTACCTAAAGCTTCATCTGGCAATCTAAGGGCACAGTATGTGTATTTTCTCAGGAAGCGCCACGTTGAGTGAACGTACCATTAGGAGGACAACTTAGTGATGTTATAATAAAGTTCACGGCTGGATGTGAATGTTCCTGTGATCCTGACTCTAAAGAAGTCTTGAGAGGGACTCCCCCCGGCACAGGCCTCAGGGCAGGGACACAGGTGCACCAGCCTTCTGAACTGGCTGTGACTTGCCTGTGTTGGCTGCAATAGGTGGGAGTCACCCAACCGTCATGGTCTGCCGTGCTGGTAAGCACTGTATCTGGTGTGGCTAGAAACAGGGCCGAGAAAAGCAATGGCAACGGAGGCAGGGGGCAGCTTAGAAAAGTGTCTGGAAGGAAAGGATTCACACCATTAAGAATGAGGCTCAATGCACTGATAACAGAGCCTCAGCAAGTCGTAGACACATTTTCTAAAATATAAGCTAGGAGAACTGGGTGCTTGTTAAGAGAAACCTGTATCAGGCCATGTGGATTCAGACTTTACACCAATGTAGTTGAAAACGAACTCGTGTATCTCTTGTTCTAAGGGGAAAAAACAGAAAATCAATACAGTTCATGTAAAGAGAGGTGCTCAGACGAGTGGGCCCATCCCAGTGGCTAGACCAAGTCCCATCAAAAAGGCCCCAACCTAAAGCTGCAGGAATCCTTTGAGAGGCCACCAAAAATCCATCTAAGCACCCATACTCAGTGCTCACGAGCTACTCTGTTTTTACCACGTTTTTGTTCAATAAAAGCGAACTACTGCTGAATTATTTCCTAGCCTACTAGAATAACGTTGTTCCATGATATTAAATTTACCAGCACAGAGATGCTTTCTGGAATATCAAGCAGGTTCTGAGTCTTGAATTTGTGCCAGAACATTACAAACACGAACCACAGAAGAAATCAGATCGTGCTGAGGGAGCAAATGCTCCTCCTTAAAGGACAATGTCATCTTCAAAACGGAACAAAGAGAGCCCTTGATCCTATCTTAAAGTCAAGAAGTTCTTGAATTATGTCTACAGTTATGTCTGTGTAATTTACATTGATTATAAGCTGCTTTCTGGGCTGCAAGGAGGACACATGTGTTTGGGAATTGTGGACAGAGAAAAGCCATAATAACAGGCTCCATGCGAATAGTGCAGCCCGGTGGGAGTAGACAATGGGTGTTTGGATAAATAGGACTTGAACTTTCAGATAAGAAGAACAGGGAGAATCTCAGCCTTATTCACATGGCGTCAAGTGCCAGTGCCTTGACAGAGGAGCTATCTAGAAGACAATGTCCAGATACAGGAATGTGTCCCTTAATGGCCAGGACAGTGATTTTTTTCCCTCCCAATAGAGACTAGGAAGAGACAAGAGAACCAAGCACTGAATATTTACAGGATGAAAATAAACCAGCCAGCTGAGAGGGATACATCAGTACATACTTCCCCAATTTTCACAACAGCCTACAGGGGAGTGCAGTCCAAAAGTGTGAAAAATAATTATGTTTAGCTCTGAGCCATCAACGACAAACCAGACTTTTATGACGTAATCATAGTTGCACTGTACTGACTTGCAGCTGATGGACTGCTGGATAGGACAGTTTCTGCAGCTGAGCCTGGATGAATGCGTCAGTTGTCTCGGTTGGTATCAGGCAGCGTATCCACTGAGGGATGGATTATCTGAACGGTCCTCCCTGCTGCCTCCAGCACAGGGTGAGGCGGAAAGGCTGACGCAGCTAACAAAGACTGTGAGGTCAAAGAAGACCGCCGTACGTAAAGACGCGCCGGGTTTCCCGTCACCCCAGGCTCACGTGTCCCGCATTAAACACCAGAGTCTGTCCAGGGAAGACTGGCTTCAGCTGTCTCCAAGCAAACTCCAGGAATTCACAAGACAACGCTAAAGGCTGTTCTGCTTGTATCTCCCTTTCACTCATTCTTCAGGGGGAGAAAACAACTGTGAAGTTACTGGGGCTGATTTCTGCTCTGGGGACTGAGAATCCAACTTGGACATACACAGTCCAGCGTGCGGATGGGCCAACAGCTCCAAAATGGCCAGCTGGAAAACACTTTCGCCAAGGAACTCAATAATACCAGAACCATTAAAGTATTTCTCAGCCTCAGCTGAATATCCAGTTTAGCCGAATTACCCAGGGAGCTTTAGAGCCTTGGCATCGATTTTTGTTTGCTTGCTAGTTTTGTTCAGTCAGCATTTTCTCTTTCTTTTTAAAAATGTTTTAAATTGAGGTATATTTCGCATCCAATAAAACATACAGATCTTCAGTGTTCATGTCAATGAGTATTTTTTTTATTGTGGCGAAGCATAGATAACATGAAATTTAGCATTTTAATCATTTTAAGTGTACAGTTCGGTGGCATCGAGTACGTTCCCGCTGTGTGCCGCCATCCCCGCCATCCGTCTCCAGAACTGCTAATACTCCCCAAATGAAACTCTGTCCCCATTAAACACTGACTCCTCCATGACGTGGAGCATCTTTTCATACGCTTATTTGCCATCTGTATTATCTTCTTTGGTGAGGTGTCTGCTAATTGGGTTGTTTGTTTTAAGAGTTCTCTGTTTATCTCATATAACAGTCCTTTAACAGATGTTTCTTTCGCAAATATTCTTTCCCAGTCTATGGTTTATCTTTGCATTCCTTTGACATTGTCTTTCACAGAGAGGAAATTTTTCATTTCAATAAAGTCTAGCTTTATTTTTAAATATTAATTTATAGGAATTCTTTCTGTATTATGGATTCAAGTCCTATGTCGGAACTATGAACTATGAATATTTTTTCCAGTCTTTCATTTCTAAAATAACACCTTTCAATGAGCAGAAATTTTTTATGCAAACCAACTTATCAGCCTTTTTCTTCAATGGTTAGCACTTTTTGTGCCCTGTCCCCAAATGGTTAAGATGTTCTCCTATGTTTTCTTTCTAAAAGGTTTTGGGCTCCGGGTTTTACATTTATGTATATAATCTATCTCAGATTAAGTTTTGTGTATGCCGTGAGATAGGGATTTAAGTGTATTTTTTCTATATGGATAACCAATTCTCCAGGGATATTTGTTTAAAAAGACTTTTCTTTCCCCAATTGGAGTGCCTTGGTACCTTGATCAAAAATCAGTTGCTCATATATATGGAAGAGTATTTTCATTCTGTTCCATTGACCTACGTGTTTATCTGTGTGCCGATACCACACTGTCTTGATTTGAGCTTTAAGGAGTTAAGTCTTGAAACCAGGCAGTGTACTTCCACCCACTCTGCTTGTTTTTCAAGATTAGTTGGCTATGCTGGATCCTTTGCATTTCAATGTAAATTTTAGAATCAGCTTGTTTATTTCTTCACAAAATCCTCCTGGTATTTTAATAGGGATTTCATTGAGTGCATAGGCTTACTTGGAGAGAACTGATATTTTGAAAATAAAATGCTTCGTTTTCTATACATTTCGGACTGTGTGAGACCCCTCCCCTCCACCCCAGTCATAGAGAACTACTGCTTTCTTACTCCCACATTCTGCTGATAAACCAGCTCAATTTAAATCTTCCACAGGATATTGAGTTGTAATCAATCCAATCCAACTCACACGAAAACACTGACACCATTTTTCATGACAAGCATCAGAAAATAATTTATATTCTTATGACTCATCCTTGAGAACAAGAAGTCCTCAGACAGTGGAACGCAGGTGTAACAGGTGACGGTCAGCCTTAGAGTCATCGTCTCCTGTCCCCTGGATGAGAAATAATGCCACAGGAAAATATTTTCATGGACTATCTTGCTTGGCTTGGTTCAACAGGCCTCAATGGTACAAAGAGTTTCTGCAGGTATTGTTAGATAAGATGGACACTTTTAAAAAAGAATCACAGGCTCCATGTGAATGTAGATTTAAAAAAAAAGTGGTAGAGTTCCCATGAGGAACCAAAGACAGTGTGAGATCTGATAGCTAACTATACTCGAAAACGAGGCATATCAAGTGAGACTCTAAATACCCCTGTATGCTCTATTAGTTAAGTCCTCTGGCACCTGCCTTTGGCCCAGACTAATTAAACCCAAACCAATCTTCTGTCACTGAGGTTGTTCAGCCACTGGGAGAAGCAGAAAATTGGGTGAGTATTAGCCACTATCAATTTTTGGCTCCTCCTCCTCCAATAGCCTCTAGTCTTACTCCTATTCGATTCCCGTCCCGTACTGTAGTAGGAAGGGATGATTTAATGTAAATACGGTCATAGTCTTCCCCTTATTGAAACCCTTTGTCCATTGTCCTCCAGGTAAAATCCAAACAGCTGAAACAACTTCAGTGCATTCGAGATCTGGCCGACGTCTACCGTTTCTACACCACGTGAGACTCAGTTCCCTGAACACTCATGGTATCGCCTCTTACTCAGGAGTTTCCAGCAGGCCCTTCCCGCTGCCTGAAACTGTCGCCTCTCACGTCTACTCCGCCCTTCATCATCTACCTCAGTGTCTTCATATCTGTTCTCACGGGATCCTGAAAACCTGTACCATAAAATTCAACACATACTTTGTAATTCCTTCTTTGTTAATTTATCTTCCCCATTAAAAATAAGGTTTGTTAGACAATGAAGTACATTGAATTCACCACCTTTCTAGCAGTAGTACTATGTCTCGTATACAAGATCTATCCAGAAAGTATCCATCTATGGAATATGAAAAATAAATGTATTAAAGAAGATATAAGATACAAGAAACACTGTACATAGGACAATGACGCCTCAGCTCCCTTCAAATTAGGCACCTTGGGACTTCAAACGGTTCTCCCAATCACCATCAGCTGCCCCGTCATATTTTCCTGAATCTCATCAACGGTCTAAAATTTCTTCTCTTTCAAAGGTAATTTTAGTTTCGGGAAAAGCCAGAAGTCGCAGGGCACCAAATCTGTGCTGTAGGGGGGCTGAGTCACCTGGGTGACTTGACAGCCAAAAAACTCTGAATGAGTTGTGATGCGTGAGCGGTTGCATTGTCATGAAGCTGCCAGTCACCAGTTGCCCATAGCCGTGGCCTTCTGAATCACCTGAATAGTTTCTATAGAGGAATGGTCAAGCTTTATGTAAAATCTGATGCAAATTCACTGCTCTACTGGCTCGGTCATTTTGAATGCATCGGCTACACAGTAAATGTGTTCACTCACTGGGATGTACCGCCCCACTGACTCATACAGTGATGCCGTCATTGTTCACGCCTGTGCGTTCCAGTCCACTCTCTTTGGCTGCCAAAGTTTTGGTGTTTTGTTTTTTTTATAATTGTTGTTCTATTACAGTTGTTCCCATTTTCCCCCATTTTTCTCCCCACCTACCCACCCCCGTTCCCACTAAATCCCCACCCTGTTGTCCATGTCCATGGGTCACTTATACTTGTTCCTCGACTAGAACCTTCCCCTTCTTTCCCCTCTTATACCCTGCCCTTCCCCTATGGTCGTTGTCAGTGTGCTCCTTGTTTCCATGCCTCTGGTTCTATTTTGCTCATTTGTTTTGTCACCAGGTTACATCCATGTCACGCAAACTGTTCTCATTATATTAACAATGGCTCGACTTTTTCCAGACAGACCTCGCCTAGCAGCCACTCAATGTAGTATTTGCTAACTAAATGAATAAACAGGAGTTACAAAAATAAAATAGTCTCTGCCCTTAAAGAGCTTAGAGGAAAGAGAAAGACAAAAAGATTGATTATAATCTTTTTATATCGGAGTTTATCTTTCTAAAATCTTTCTATAATCTGAGCCCAAATGATGTTATGACATAGGTATATATAAAAATTAAAAGAGGATTAAGGGACTGATTAATGTTGCCTATATCGAGAAGGGCCCAGAAGGACTTTATAGAAAACAATGACACCTGAACCCAAACTTGAAGAGGAAGTATACATTCACAGTGCTTGGAATATAGTAAGCACTTTTGCTGGTAATGCGTAGCATTCATTATTCCTTCTTTTGGTAAAATCCCTCCCATTTTCTTTTGGAGAAATGAGCTTTCCCTTTCTCAGCACCTGAGTTTGCATAAGCGGATCCCGTTCTGACCCCACCCCTCAGCCTGGCCTGGCCAGTGAGAATAACAGAGTGGTTCAGGCAGAGGCACCAATTCCACTTTGGGCTGTTGAAAGCTGGTTCCGACACTTGCTAGAACAGCTGGAGAAAGGTGCCCCCTTCCGGGGACGACCGAACCTGTAACGAAAGCCTGAAGCTGCCAGCAGCCATCTCTGTCGCCGTACCACATGCGCAGAGTTTGCCCGAAGGTGAAGCCAGAAGAGTGAAAAATGGACATGGGGTGGCAAGAAAGGCTGGTCTAATGACTTCGTTGAAGCCCTTGGATCCAGCTGTGCCCAAGGTCAAGACGCACTCTAGGACTTTCTAGTTAAGTGAGACACCACACAGCTTTTTTTGTTTTCTTAAGCTAATTTGAGTTGGATACCTAGTCTTTTGCAAATAAAAGTGTCCAACTTATTCAGGGCTCACTGAACATGTACTAAAATGTATACAAAGTTAGCAGGCAGAAAGCATGAGACAAGTTTCCAATGCAAAGGAATAAACAGCATAAGTAACGGAGAAAATTAAATTTGGACACCTTAACCTTTCTTAGAAATGAAGGAGAGGATGACTATTTCTGCTCTCAGCAGCCCGCAGATGTATGGTCCTTGATGTCTCCTAAGGCACCTACTGAAGGTCCCTCCTTCAGCTCTCCAACTGTCATATGGAAGAAATCACGGTACATTATAAAAGAATGATTTGTCCAGTGGTGTTCAAAGAAGGCTACATATTTTGCTCATGTTCTGAACGAAAAGACTCAAGGCAACATCACAGAACCCATTTATCGTATCTGTATGAAGCTATCAGAATCAATCCATAAACTAACCATGATGATGTCACTGTTCTTGATAAGCACCAGGAAACAATTCCTACTCTTAATTTATAACCAGCAGATCCATGTAACCGGCGCCCTGTTTAAACAGCAGGCGCAAGAGCATTGCTTACAACCCGTGACCCGATTTCACTACCTTATCTGCATTATCAGATTACACATCTATTCAAATAGGTCTTTTCAACTTGTGTAATTTTGATGTTGCAACTTTACACACAAAAACCTCATTTGTGTTACTTAACTCACAGTTCTTAAGTCTTATTTCCAACACAGCTTTCTTTTTATTTAATTAAAAATCCTAAAGAATTTATATAACAAAAATATAAAGAGCGAAACAACTGGCTTTTGTGTATCTCTTTGACCTAGGTTCTAAATTAACTTTCACATTTGCTAAAATGCAATAATTGACAAAGATTCATAGACTTAATATTGTTGCTCAAATTTTATTTTTATTTTTAAAGATTTTATTTATTTTTAGAGAGAGGGGAAGGGAGGGAGAGAGAGAGAAACA
Source organism: Trachops cirrhosus (assembly GCA_028533065.1). NCBI lineage: Eukaryota > Metazoa > Chordata > Mammalia > Chiroptera > Phyllostomidae > Trachops > Trachops cirrhosus. The sequence continues at coordinate 147,471,993 of CM052542.1, read as the reverse complement.
TCAGTGTGTGGTTTCTCATGCATTCCCTACTGGGGATCTGGCCCATAGCCCAGGCATGGGCCCTGACTAGGAACCAAACTGGCAACCCTTTGGTTCACAGGCCAGCACTCAATCCACTGAGCCACACCAGCCAGGGCTATTCTTATTATTTTTTAAAGGTTTTATTTATTTACTTTTAGAGAGAGGGGAATGGAGAGATAAAGAGAGGGAGAGAAACATCAATGTGAGAGAGAGATATCAATCAGTTGCCTCTTGTACGCACTCCTGCCAGGTACTGATCCCGCTACCCAGGCATGTGCCCTGACCAGGAATTGAACCCGTGACCTTTCACTCTGCAGGATGACACCCAACCGAGCCACACTGGTCAGGGCAGTTGAATTACCCCTGGGTTTCCCACTAAATGCCCCCTATTATCTTAAGAAGGTAACTAAATATAAAGGAGAAATAGCTATGCCTCATCTTAACTGTATCCTTGTCTAAATCTGTCATAGTCATAGTACCATTGCCCTAAAATGTCCCATATTGGTATAGATGCTCTAACACAGTGAATAATAAATGAAAATTGAAGTAATCTTTTGGGACTTATAGATTGGCTGAGAAATGAGACCTCATGGACCCCCAGTTAAACAGTTCATAGGCCCAATGTAAAATAAAGCAGAGCCTCCCAGGATAAAAACTTACTATACAACACCCAGCTAATAAAGGGTTGATCATCTCCATTCCTTCTCCATGTAACAGTCCAGTTTTTCTTACCTTTCAAATTTTGCCTGGAAAAAAATAAAGGGCACCCCTTGTGGATTACTACACCCTAAATGCTCTAGTCCCATGCATCACGGCCCCATACCCAATATTCAGTGTTACGGAAATCACTGACTCCCCTGTCAATGACTATACATATTTTGTTCTTATTGATCTGGCTGGCATGTTCCGTCCCAGTGCCCATTTCAGCAGCATCTCAGCTGCGGTTTGCCTTCACCTCCAAAGAGGCACGGCGCCTTTTCCAGGCTACCCACGGGGCACACCCACAGCCTGGCCATCGCACGCAATCCTTGCTGATGAGACCTTCACTACATCCACCTCTCTCCAGGTATGAGACTACAGTGATGACATCCTCCTCCAAGGCGATTTCTTTGACACACTCACCTTTCTTGGCTAAGAGACAACATCTTTTTGGTTGCTACAGAGGCCACGTACAGGCCAAGACTGTGAGCCACTGCCAGCTGCTGCTGTGTTGGCAGAGACCTGGGTTTAACCCTCCCGCACCGCGAGGGACGACAGGCCTTCATTCTTTGTTCTTACAGGTCAGTGATCCTGAGTCTAGCCTCCTCACCGGCTATCACGTTACACCCAGCCCCCTGAATAAACTGGCCTTCGTTGCTCTTCATCTTCCTTCATCTTGTAGGGTAGGGGAAGGAAGGAGGGAATGATTTACATATCATGCTTTAATATTTTTCAGTTTCTGGCATATTTACTCATTCAGTCACTTGTTCGTTCATTCACTTACACAATCATTCACTGACAGCTGACAGTGCTGGGCCCGGGGCCAGGCCTTGGGACACTAAAGTGGATACAGCGCCATCTCTCCCCACAGGAGCTCAGTTTCCATGTGAAGGCTCTTCTTAAAAGAGGCAATGAACAGGGAGAGGTCGGTTTTTAGTTTTATCTAAGCTAGAGCTTAAGGAGCCAAATCCTTCTGCACACTTCTACTTTCAGCCATTAGGGAGTAACGGGCACTGGGTCACTCTCCCACTGAAAACCCTGAAAAAATCACACAGGCTGCAGGAGACTGAAGACAGCAGGAGCAGGATCTCTGAGAGAGTTCCCACAGGGGCAAGCCTGGGCACTACCGCTCCTAACGCAGAGGTGCGCCTGGTTCCCGCCGCCGCAGCAGCTGGGGTTTGTGAGGCAGGACCCTGGAGAACAGGCTGCGGTCTGAGCCGGTGGTCAGGGTGGAGCCAAGGGGCCTGAGTGCGGGTAGAGCGGGAGGTGAGGGCTAGGGATGGGATTTAGGTCATGCCTGAGTGCAGAAACCACATCCTAGAGTCAGGGCCGTGCCCTAAGGCTAAGTTTAGAATGAAAATAGAACCACCCAAAGAAATAATAAAACCAAGACTAACAGGATCAAAAGAATTCCCCAGTAATCTAAATGCCCGTTGGGACAAAGCAAAACATTCTTTAAAGGAAGGTGTCGTAATCCAAGTTCATTACCAGGCATCGTCCCCAAGAGGCAGGACAACGGTACAGTGCTTGGTGCACGCACCGACACAGGTGAATCTCAGACGCTGTGTGAAGCCCTTACAATGAGTACATGCTGTATAATTCACTCACATGAAGTTCAAGTATGGGCAGAACTAACTGGCAGTGAAAATGATCAGAACGGTGGTTGCTAAGGCAGGGGCAGGGGTTGGCAGTAGGACTTGACTTCAAGGAGACGTGGGAAATTTTCTGGAGTGATGAAATCGCTCTGTCCTTTGGTTTGGGTGGTGGGCACATGACTTTGTCAAAACTCATCAAACTTTGCACTTCAAATCTGTGGTCTCAGTATATGTAAATTACATCTCAAAAATCGATTTAAGTTTTTAAAAAACAGCAAAAAAATATAAAACCATGTTTCACATAGCAATATTGAACTTTTCACACAAGCTGGAGTGAACTGTTTTACTTAAAACATGCAATTTTTTTGTAAAAATGTAATTTTATTGAAGTCATTACAAGCCGATTTACACCGCCTTGCAAAAACTGATTGCTAAATTGTAGGAACTTTGTGAGCCAGCTGTCAAACCATTGTTAGCTTGAAATTGGCCATGGCAGAAGTCTTTACAACACATTATATAAATCAGCATCTCCCCCCAGTCCCCCACCTCTGGTTTCCTAGCACACCCCTGGATTTATGATTTATATTAAAATAAAGATCTGCTTTGCATGTCATGTTTAGAGTTATGGGCAAGAAACAAAGCAAACTTTCCAAAAGGTAGTTCTACAAACTCATTTTCCTGCTCCCCTTTTCTTCCCATCACCTCTACTCCCTGACAATAATTTCAACCCCTTTGGCTGTTTAATTTTGAATTTTCTTCAGGTCACTAAATAACATGCTCATGCTGCTACTTATTTTTGTCCGTTTTGGTACCGTCTACTGACCTCCCACTATGAAAGACACGAGTTTAGTCTTCTTCCCATACAACGTCCGCCGCCTTCACAAATACACTGCGCACCACCCCACCCTTCCAACACCGGGCTCCCCTTGGAGTTAGATCAACATTCAGTGTTCACACAGACCTATGAGGAAGACACCCACAGCTCAGCTGTCTCGTATCGTGAGTCATTCTGCGTTTCTTTCCCTGCACAACTTTTTGTTTTCTCTGTGGTTAGCGATATTCTTGTGTTTGTTTTTTCCATTTGCTTAGTTTCCTATGTACTTTTCTATGTACTTATCATTGAGTTACACCCAAACTATCTCAGCTGTTTAAAATTGCCCTCCATAGTTCCAGCACATCAGGCATTCCAGCCCATCGCGTCCTGGAAGCACCTCTCTGGAGACTCCCTTTGGAACTGCTTGCTCTCTCCTCTGTCTTTCTTCCTGCTCTCTCTAAACTCTCATTATTCAGATGTTGAACAAAATGAACTGATTCTCTAATCTTATCTTTCTCATTTTCCATCTCTTTGTCTTCTTGTTCTACTTCCTGGGAGCTTTCTTAAACTTTGTCTTTTCAATCTTTTACTTTTTAAAAAGTTCTTTTAACATTTTAAATTTCATCTCTTTTCATCTTATAATGGCAGTATACTCTCTCTTCTGACAGTATCAATGCATTTTTTAAATATTTTGTCTCCCTGAGGACTCTGTCTCTCCCAAGCTGCCTTTCCCCTATCTGTTTAGACAGGCCCTCCGTGTGTGAAAGGCAGTCTTGTGGACATGGATATCGACTGTCTCTGCTTAAGAGTGAGGCTGTTCAAGATTAATTGAAAGCTCTGGACGCACATGGGTAGAGCTTGTCAGCCTCGGGGCTTCACTCTATGGACTTTCTGGCTGCAGCGTCTCATTGTAAATTTTCTTTCCTTACATCTTTTCTTCTGAGCTTGTGAAATTCCTTAAAGACCAGTCCAGTCTTTTGCTTAGGAGAGTGTGGTTCTCAAACTACAGTGTGCGCCACTTGAGATGACACTGACACCGCTAGCCCTGGGACCATACTTTGACAACAGTGGCTGGCCTGGAGGATATGAATTTGATGGCCTCAAGTGAGACCTGAGTTAAAGGGTTGAATTTATAACGTTCACAGGGTCAACGTTTCTTAATTCCTTGTTTTCGGTAATTGTATTCTCGCCTCAACAGTGCCTGGTCCCTTCTGTCCAGAGACCCTCTATTTCATATTCTCTAGGAAATAAACTTAAAATCTCCTGCTAGGGTTGGGGAGGGGCTGTTCCCCCGGCTGGACTGGGGAACAGGATCCAAGGATCTTAGTGTTTCTTAAGGATATCCCCTTTGGTTTCTGTCCCATAACCCCCACTTGCAGAGGTACCCCATACTGCCAACTGCCAAGTGCTCTGAGAATGCTGTAGGGGCAAATCAAATGTCACGAATCTGAGACATAAGCCACACAGAGGAAATTCTGGTGAGTCGATACAAGAAATACAGTATGTGAACCAGAAAGTTCATCTTTGTGCTTAAAGAGCAATGCTAAAAATGTTAATACCGTGCTAAGATGCTCTGTTCCACACTGCCTTCTGCCAAACAATAATTCAAGTGATGATGATTCATCGAGGATATACCCAATGTCAGAATCACACGATTTCCTTTATAGATACTCTGTCTCATAGAATCTTTACAACAACCTGACAAAATGGGCATTACTTTATGTTTCAATTATGAAATTGAAACTCAGAAAAGTTAGGTAAATAGCTGAAGGCCACACGGGAAGGGCAGAACCAGAACAGGATTGCAGGTCTGCCTTGTTCCAAAGCCACTACATAACCATTTTGCAATTCGGCGACTTAAAAGCAAATAAAACTATTTATTGTGAACACAAAACCCAAGCTGATTTAGTAATACAACGCAGCATACTTGGTTTTTGTTTTGTTTTAAACAGACGTGGACCATATCTAACTGAGTGTATGATCCATACAGCCCCTTCCAGGGAAAAACTTCAAAAAAATAGTCATTACCTTGAAGACTGTTAGATTTAACAGCTCTGTGAATAATGCTCAAGAACAAGTTCATTCAAGATTATCATAGATACGTAAGTCACTAGACAGATTTCTAGCAAGGAAATCAACCTTAGAGACGCACAGATCTCGTTACTTAACATCACTTTGCAATCTCTCCTGTCTAAACACTTGACTCAACACAGGTGGTTTCCCCAAAGGACATTTGGAGGGTAGATTTTTTCCTTCCATTTATACAGGTCACTCTGAGGAACTCTGTTTGTAGGGAGATTTCCAAGTGAAGATTGTTGCCCGAAGAGGGAGGTTTAACCAGTTCTAAAACCTGAAGAACAAAGGGAACACAGCTTCACTTAACTTCTTGGGAGTGGAAGTAATTAGGTAAAATGGATAAATAAGTGCGGGCAAAAGATAAGAGGGGAAAAATAAGGGAAACAATTGCAAAGCTGCGTTTGGGAAGAGCTCCGAAAGGAAAAGCGGAGACGTGAGCGGTTAGGAGGGGGAGGAGACGGAGACGGGGAGAAGGTGCTGACGTGAAACTGCCCCTGAGAAGTCTTTGTCGCGGGACTTCAGGGCATTCCCTGGGAGGAGACAGCGATCACTCGACTGCTCTATGTCTTTACGACACTTTCCTGTAGGCCAGGAAACGGGCCTCCGAACCACAAAAAGGAAAATGCCGTGGACTAGGAGTAAAACTTTCACTCAGGTTAAAAAGACTTGCTAAGAAAACTAACACGATTCCGCTCCTCGGCTGAGCTTCCAGAAGAAACGCACCCCTCACGACACCTTGTCCTCAGTCCCGCGGGACCCGAGTCACAAT
>CM052542.1:147413457-147465519 GCA_028533065.1 Trachops cirrhosus | reverse complement strand
CAGAAAGGCCAGGGTGGCCCGAGACCACTGGGCAAGGGGGTCCAGGAGCCAGGAGGGAGGGAGGGATGGATGGCTGAGACTGGATGGAGGGACTAACAGAAGGGGAAAATACAGAAATAAACAAGAATGCTAATTGCAGGTTAATCAGAGATTTTTTTTTTTTACCTGTTGATCTTTCTGGAAGTTTTCTATTAGCCCACATTTCTGTCTTAGCAAGTACCGAAAAAAAAAAAAGAATATAACTCCTCTTCTTTGATATTTTAAGAAGGTGCCATCCCTCAGGTTTCCACCTTAAATTATCAATGACCAGAGAGTGGCACTGAAAAAAAAATACATCTGTAGAAGGTGTAATAAAGTGGGATGAATAGGTGTTAATTTCAAGAGATACCCCGGAAGGTGAGTTTTCAATAATACTTGATTTGAGTCTGTTTTGTACTGATTTGCCCCTTTCTCCTCCGGGAGTATAAAAGATATTCTTAGTTTATTAAATATTCACATTCACTGATTTTGATTACCAAAAGAGAGATTGATTTTTTTAATCCTTAAGATTTAATTAATTTATTTTTAGAAAAGGAAGGGGAAGGAGAAAGAGGGAGAGAAATATCCATCGGTTGCCTCTCGCATGCCCCCAACTGGGGACCTGGCCTGCAACCCAGGCATGTGCCCTGACCAGGAAGGGAACCATGGACCTTTTGGTTCGTAGGCCGGTATTCAATCCACCGAGCCACACCAGCCAGGGTCAAAAGGGTGATTTGAGTGATTCTCAAATTTCTCTTATCTTCTAATACTTACCTGTTGGGTAAAATTTTATTATAAACCAATACGGAAAAGGAATATATTTTTCAGGTCACTGGAACCGAAGCCCAAGCAATTAACCTGTAAATAAAGACTCCCACGGTCCCAGCACGGTCACAAAACCACTCCTCAATCAAAATCTCAGTTCTTCCTGCGAAAACTGGGATATACGTTTGTTTCCAACTAGAATCTCAAAGATTCTAGAGAGCTTTGGATATATTGGGTAAAAATATTTTTATACACATAACCTTGGTATTTTACAAATTTTGACTGGCACCTGATTTTAGAGCTGACACTACCCTGACCCTGTGCTCACTCCCATGTCACCCATTCCCAACCAGAAACTTCCTGGTCTAAAGCCAACGAAAACTGTCAACAATCACACCATTTAACGGTGGCTAGAATTTGCAAATACTTTCTCTCAGTAATCACAAGACCATATCCAGAAATATTCATTAGCAATTGTATTTGCATCTATTAAATGTAGATTAGGGGAATTTTATTTTAACAAGATTTTATTTACCAACTAATTAGAATGACAAATTATCACAAGTACGAAAATAATTAACTTAAGAGTTATAAAGTAGCACAACTCTTCTGCTTGTCAGAAGAAAACAACTGTATTTCCCCCCACTCTACAGGCCTCCTTTTGCACAGCTACTTGTATCAGCCATTGTTACTAATTTCACGTTTTTACTTCCTCTTTATTTTCCCAGACATCTGAATTCTGGGGCTGCCAATTGCATGAAGGCCTTTTAAAGACAAAATTCTCTGTGTATCAAAAGCAGTTGTTTAAATAAGCATTCGGTGTGGACAGTTTTGCTCTTGATACTTTTCATAGCAGCAGCTAAGAGAACATTGTACCATCAGTCATGGCTTTCTTTGCTAGGCTTTCTTCCCTCCTGCCGTCTGAGGAAGTATGTTCTTCAACCCGCACCGCCCTGCAGAACTGTCCCTCGCGTTTAGAGATGTCACTCACCCCCAGCACAGTGATCAACGAATGGAACCCTGGTCCTCCCCGCTTCCAGAGTAGGGCGGCTCATTACATCATCTCCTTGGATGCTACCTCAATATTATTCTTTTGTCAAATGGCAATGAAGTCAGTAAGAAAGTAAAGCTTCGTCACTGGTCTGATGATGGGACCATTAGCAGGCCAAGCAAAAATTTACTTAACTTGAAAACAGAATGTTTAGAAAACAGAAATGCAACTAACTATGCATTCCCACCTCCAACATTTCCAAAGATATATTCAATCCTTCCAGTTCTTTCATTAAAAAAAAAAAATCTGTTGTCTTAAGATAAAAGGACCACAAAACTCCAAGACTTAATCCCTGCTTCAGGCTAATGACAAAAAATATTTTTCATTTTCAGTTCACATCCTGAAAAAAACTCCCTTGACAGAAAATGTTCTGAACTAGGCTCTGAAAGGCAAATGCATTTGCTTCCTTGAAGTTTTTCAGGAGGACAAAGGAGAGACGAGGACTCAAGAACAAGCATAAAAGGTGACCTAAAATATATCGGTCTCAAATGTTACAAAGCCTTTTTTAGCGCATCGAAACTTCGCATTTCAAACATTATACTATAAACAAATAGTTGAACGACAAAACGCCTCACCCGGTACCTGCAAGATTAAAAACCGTGTCATATTTATTTCCAATCATGTCACTGAACTGCTCCTGTTTTCTGGTCTGCGGATAAGTGACTCGTTCATATTAACGTGACAGTGACGTAGGACTGGTTGGGGTAAACAGAGAGGACTGTCCTCGGCGCACGCTCACAGCAGGGCCTGCCCAGCGCAGGCTGCTCGGCCGACCGCAGCCAGCCCGCTGGACTACTGAGAGCCCCCTTGGCCGGAGACTGGACGGGTTTTTCACAGCATGATTCCCACCCCACCAGACATTACCAATACCAGCTGACACTCTTTCAAGACCTTTCTAGATTCCCATTCATTACAACAGAATGATTCCAACCTTAGTTTGGACTTCCAAGAATCTCTATACAGTTTTTCAAGTTTTAAGGGGAAAAAGACACGGAGACAAAATACTCCTCAATTTTGTTTTCTCTTACAGAAGAAAACACAACTACTGACAGTGAGTAGAACGGAACCTTCTGGACTGTACATACCTTAAAGCCTCTCTTTTTCTTTGCTGTTTCGTCCCGTCTCACTAATTAGGCCAGGGAAGGAAGAATTTCCAGTCCAGTGGTCATGCCCCCCATCCTATAATTTTGTTGCTGTTTCTCGCTTAGTCATATAGCTCCATTCCATTAATCAGCAGGAAAACCATGCAGCAAACTATGTATACATCCCAATATCCCCAACAAAGAACTGAGAATTAGAAGGTTGCTTCTGAAAGAACTTGTTACGTGAAGAACTACGGTGGCCGCCCAGGGACCTCACAGCAGGAGCAGGATGCTCTGGGGCGGTCTGAGCGTTGGGTACAGCTAAGTATCGGGAAAATTCCATGAATTTACTTAGGGAATGAGCACTTGGTTGAGAACTGCACTTCTGCGTAGTCAAAGACTACTTCCAAAACAATCGAGGTTGGTCTGAGACACATTTTTACTCAGATAATTTCTGTTATTTTCCTACTTAAGATTTTTATAAATTATTAATTCTTAAAAAACTGAAAAAAGACCTACGATACTGCCTAAGTTTTACACTGGCAGTGCAGTTTAGTTTTATACGCTGTGATTTCTTCTGATTGCTGTATTTCTTTGTTCAGTGCGCTTGTTCCATTAATTATATTTATTCTAACGGTCCGTTATTTTGATTGGTATCACATGGACAGTGCTTTATATTACTCTACCATGCAATGCTAAAATAATAATTTATTTGATTGCTTAAAAATTGGTTTAAATCTTAAAATAAGCATTTTTAGCATTTTGAAATAATGAAAATGCTGAACCTCCTGTTTTTTTCTCAAATTCAATTCATTCTATTCATCCTGATGCCATTGCTGACTATCTAATTTAGGTTTTCTATATGATGCACACGAAAGACAGTGGACGTTACCAGTAAGAGTTTATTTGCATGTATGCCATTGTGTGTGTTATACAAACCAGTGGCAGATCTCCAGTTCACATTAATATTTTAGCTACAAAACCAACAATAAACAAAATGTACTGTTAAGTGAAAAAGGCTTTATGTGTAAACTCCATCTACATATTAATAATATGATATATATTTAATAATAGATATTCATGAGACTTAGAATGTGGGTAAATGCATGGATTAAAATAAGACAGAACTGAAGTCACGGCTAATCCCAATAACCATTTTCCACTCTACATTTGCATATAAAATAGATTGCAATTCCCTGGTACCTATCATTTTTTTCTTCTTAAGCAAAAATAATTTACTAGTAAATATTGAAAGAATCAAAATAGAAATTGCTTCTGAAAATGCAAATTATTTAAACAGATATCAACTCCTACACATCTCAAAAAAGAGTTTTATAGCTTTAATTTAAAAAAAAGTAAGAGTGCAAAACAACATATACAAAGAAAAGCCATGCAAAGAAAGACTTGCTTTGAAACTAGACCTAAGTGCTCTCCTTTAACATCGGCAGGTACAAGGCATTTGCAAACATCTCACATTTGATGTTAAACTAACTACAACCACAAAAGAAAACATGATTCTCACACTTACACTAAGTATTTTGAAATATACCCGCAAAGAGGTTTTGTTCCGCTTTCCCACCTACCGCCATCCAGGGCCCTGTTGAACATTTCAATACAGTTTTTTTAGAAACTACTGAAAATATACCTTTCTTCCTAGTCAGGATTGCTAACAGCAGAAATACACGTGCTGTTAGAAATTTGCTGGCAATACCAAGTTTGACCCAAATATAAGTACACTGTTTTCAGAGGCAATGTTTCGGGCCACCGGCGAAAATGAATCCTGATGCCCCTTAGGAGAGAGTACGCGCCCCCCCAAGTGGATGACTTCCGTCATTCCAACCAAGACTGGCATTACGGGGAGAGGCCAGGCAGGCCCGGTGTGCTGGGACTTGGCTGCAAGTGCCCAGGCTCACCTCCACAGGCTCATTTAGACAAAAGGGGAAGACACTGGCTTTTGCAGGTGAAAGATCTCAGAGGCCCTTCGGCAACAGAGATCCTATCAAGTATTAAAATGAAAGGAAGCACCTCGTTCGTGGAAACGGGTCAACAAAATTGGGTCAATAATCTGAGTGTTTCTTTCTACACGTGTCTGACTGGACCCAAGGTAAGCTGCAGCCAAGACTGGACGACATTGGAAAGCGCAGATCAGCTTAAGGGTCAGGGGGAATAAGAAGCCTAAGAACAAAGTAGCCACTACTCCTTTTTCTTCCTTTAGAAACAAAATCAAAGCACACGAGAGGCCTTAAAGTTCCAGCAAGTAATAAGACAAATAATTATTTTTTAAAGTGCTAATGAACCAATTCTGGACACCAACAACTTTGAACCTTCCAGACCTCACGTTTTCCACGAGAATCTATTGTAATGCGTATCGTTCGTGTATCTATCACAAAGATTTAACTCCAAGATGCTCTGACCAAATCTCAGGTAGCTGATCAATTCTCTACACGTCACTTGTTTTCCTGAAGATCTTTCTGTGCCAGCGTCTGAAAGGAACACATATAATAATTATTCATGAGGAAAATGAAATTCATGAAATGCTTAATAAAGGAATCACATAAAATTTATGTAAATTTAACACAGCAACCCTGGGCATTTCTAAATTTTATTTTTAACATTTTTAATAAAAATATAAGTCCTAACATAACCTACTAGAGCATTTGTAAACAAAAATGTTTACTGAAAATAAACATGAAACAAAATGTAACCTATTAAATGAAACCTAGACTTTAATATGCTTTAAACTTAGCTATACAGGTCTCCAAGTAAAACAGAGCTCAGCAAATACTGTGTTCAGTTCATAAACAAATAAAGCAGAAGGTTAAAAGCAATTGGAAGTGCTCCCACACAATCTGCAAATAAGTTTCCAATAATTGGATCCAAAGTTCTTGAGATCATAAAAATCTGTAATAAGAAAGTTTTAGGATCAAATATAATAAAAGTGTAATTTATGCCTATCACAAACAAGAAGCTTTTAGCATTCGGATAGTTAAACTCCTCCAGTGCACTAATCCTCTAGTAACAGCTCCGGTCAAGGGCATGTTGTGTGGTCAGGTCTGAGTGATTTTTTTAATCTTAGTTTGAAATCATACATCTTCCCTTTGAGCATCCCTTGCTTTATGTAGCGCCTAGCTCTTCGGGAACTCAAAATACTTCACAGATGTATTTCCTGACCTTCGTTTTTCTGGTTGTTGCTGCTCTGTTTTTTATATTTAGTATATATCCATGTGAACAGAAAACACTCATTTAATGACACGTGTTGCATTAACACCATTCTTCCCGGTAGGTAAATAACAGCAATTAAGAGTGAAAGAATCAATGACGGCTTACCAACTGCAAAAATTCTACTTCTGTCTGGAGAGCTTCATAAACACTTTGCATGTCATCTTCCTTATAAAGTTCTAATTCTTTTTTAAGTCTGTTTTCAATGAAAAATTCACCCTGTTAGTTCAGCGATTAACATGTATACTAATTTTTTGTTACATGAATGGTGGCAGGTTTCTAGGTCTAGCATCAGAATTTCATGTTAACACTAAAGAATTTGGAAAGAAATTTTAATTCTCTATAATTCTGTAAGGGCTACATAAAACTTTAGGGAAAATATTCCCATAAATAAAATAAGGTAGAATGAATAATAATAAACACAGTCACTTTAGGGACTTTAAAAGAGCACCCCCTCCATGCTGGTCGTGGCCACTAACCAGCCACATAACCTTGGCTAAATCAGTTGGTCTCTCGGAACCTCACCTGAGAATTTTAAGTACAGAAAAAAAAACGTGACTTCTGAGATTTCTTCTTGCTCTAAAATTAAACATTAACTTAATAACACACGCATCATTAAAATATATTTTGAGAGAAATTAATACCAATGTTTCTTTTCCACAGTGAAGTTTTTAATCCTTTGGATATACTAAAATTACTGAATTATTTTATGTCCACATTTAATGTTAAAAATAGTGATGAAACAACAGTCTTTCATTTTCAGCATTTTGACTAACATTCCTTCCAAAAGACAAAAAAACATAAGCAAGGGCCATGAGCTGTGATCGGATTGGTGGAGAGCCAGGGTCTGCGCGTGGGCAGACATAAGAGTGAGGCCGCCGGGAGAGCAGGTACTAAGAGCAACGTTGCTCCCACAAACCTAACTCAGTTACGCCAGCCCCAGGGTGAAAAGTATACATAGAGCAACTTGACCCTACCCTGAGCCCTGTCCTTAAGGGGAGACAGCAGGGGTCCTAGGCTAGTCAGTGGCACTACGCCCTGTATACTGGCAGAAGCAAAAAAAAAAACCTCTCTGGAGGAAAGTTTAAGATTATTTAGGCGCAGAGGCCTACCACAGATTAAGAGCAAACGATGAGTTTACAATCAAAGACCACCCAGTACACAGGAAGGCAAGCCACTCTAAGCAAAGGTCATTAGAGGCAATAAACAACAGATATGAAGAACTTCAAGTCCGTAAGCAAAACATAACACAGTGAAAACCGTGTGCACACACCTTTACCAGATTATTCACAAAAGAAGATTCTAAAGGCTAATAAACGATGAAAAGATGCTCAGCCTCATTAGTCACCAAGAAAATACAAAAGAAAACCACAACGTAATGCCACCACACACCCACCAGAATAGCTAAATTGAAAAACAGGCAATATCAAGTGTTGACAAAGATATGAAGAAATTAGAATTCTAAGGCACTGCTGGCATTAGGTATCATTTTCCATTCTTTTACTTTTAACTTATCTATAACTTTACTTTTAAAATCTCTTATAGAAATTCTATGCCTGTTTCTTACTTTTTTATCTAATACAATCCGACTTGGTGTGTTTAGATCATTTCCATTTAATAGAATTATTTATTTGGCTGAATTAAATTTTTGTTGTTTTCTATTTGTTCCATCTGTTCTTTGTTCCTTTTTCCCTTTCTTCCTGCTTTAGATTGATTGATTTTTTATGACTGTATTTTATCTACTAATTAACCTATTTTTTACACATATTTTTAGATTTTTATAATGCTTATACTGGGTTTATAATATACAGCTTCAATTTACTACTGTGTACTTTCAAATAATATTATACAGACATACTTATAGTATTTAAACTTTACAATAGTATGTTTCCAATTACTCGCTCCTGTTTTTCATTCATTGTTACCACATATTTTTCTTTTACATTTACTAGAAACATAAAATATATTGCTGGAATCTTTGATTTAGTAATTTGCCTTTTAGAGTGATTAAAAATAAAAAAGCTTTTATGTTTACATTCATTTAAACCATTTCTGGAGTTTTACTTCTTGATATATCTTCAAGTTGCTACCTGGTATCATATTTTTCCTTTCTCAAGAACTTACAATAGACTTTTTATGTAATGCAGTCTGTTTTCAAGGAATTCTATACACCCTATTTGTTAAAAAGTCTATATTTGCCTTCAAATGTAAAATATATTCCCATTGAGAATTCTGAGTTGACATCTCTCACTTTCAGTATTTAAAGAGTCATCCCTTTGTCTTCTGCATGATTTTCTGATAAGAAGTCTATTGTAATGCTTATCTTTATTCCTTTGCATGTAATGTGTTTTTATGTCTTTCCTTTTTCTGCCTTCCTTCAGGATTCTCTCTTTATCTGTGTTTTTCAGAGGTTTGAATATAATGTGCAAAGATGTTTGCTTTTTAAAAAATGCTGCTTGGAATTCTCTGAGTTCCCTGTATCTGAGCTTAAAGTATTTTATTATTTTTGTAATATGCTCTGTCACTGTCTGTGACATTATGGATGGTGAAGTAATACAGATGGATTTCAAATGCATTATGCTAAGTAAAAGAACTGAGACAAGAGGCTACATACATAGCATATATGTATCCACTTATATGACACTGGAAAAGACAAAACTAGGAAAAGAAAATGGATCAGAGCCTTGGAGTTAGATCTGTATATTTAAAAGGGCGAATTTTATTGTATGTAAGTTATACCTCAATAAGCCAGTCTATAAAAGCAAGGACAATGACAGGAATCCAGGTTCCAATAAAATAACGACAGCCACCTGAATAAAAACAATCTCTGAATTACAGGGACAAATTATGCCACCTAAAAGCCATACTTACAACCTAACTAAGAAACAGAGGATATTACAAACTTGGAATTACAATACACATCAGCACAGCAATAAACATCTTAATCCAGCAGAACAAAATCTGAAGTCTACACCAATGCAGAGAGGGAAGCAGCAACTAAATTTTAGAAGAGAGGAAAAAGGACAGGGAGGGCATGGGGTGACGTAACACAGGGGAAGTGACTCTCAGAGAGAGAAATCCCACTCTATGTGGGAAAACACCGACGGGTCTGAGGCCTAGTGATCGAGAATACTGGCTTTTGTAAAATCGAAGGAAGTTGTTTGTTTGTTTGTTTGTTAATCAATGGATCTCTTACTTTGGCAGTGGGAAGGGTTGCTGGGTTTTTTATTTTATGACTTTTGTTTCTCCAACACCCTTAATTTCCATCTCTTGCTTCTTCCTTGTCTTTAAAGCTTGTAGCCCTTCCAAATTCGGTTTCTCACCCAATAACTACAGCTGAAATGGAGAAGTTTTCAAAGAACTATACTATCAATAAAATGCAAAATCACTTTTAGAGACCAAATAATCCCAATACCACGTAAATTGGTCCAGAGTGTAAAAACAGGAAAACAGCCAAGGATGACTGTGATACCTGAGCCTGACAGAGATGGCGCCACACACACGCAAACGAAGCTCAGCGACACAGTGCAGGGCAACAGCCCCGTTTGCGTTAAGGAGGGAAGTGTGGGATAACCGAGGAGCCTCTGACTATTGCAAATTATTGGTGGTGTTTTCGTTTGGTTCACAGGTGCCCATTATCTTATTATTCTTTAGTACTTACATATAGTTAGAGAAAAACATAATAGTTAATAATAGTTATAGGTATAAATGATGAAACAATGCCCTATATATGTGAGGTTCACAGTGTTCTGAACTTTGAAGAACTTAATGGTAAACAGGAACTCTGAAGGAATGTTCAAGTAGGAAATACAGAATGTTATTAATGTTGAGTATTAGATGTTTTCACAAGCATAAAACCCCTTATAATAAGCATTCTTAAAGAATAAGTGGAGGGTTAAATGGAGAGTCACAATGTAAGCGGGCGCTGCTGTTACCAGAGGAAACAGGCTCTTCTCTGGTGTCAGGGGAAAAGAATGTCAGGGACACTCACGTAGGAGAAATTTTAAGCAACAGCGGCAAGATTACTAGAGCAAAAAGCGACGGGGCACTCTTGCAGACGCAGAGAGCGGAGCACTACAGGGCAGGCCGCGTGGACTCAGCACAGGAAGTTACAGGGCGAAGCAGAGGCCCCTGCTGCTGCTCACTGCTGCCTGGGTCGCAAGTCTCGGCCCCTGAGCGTTTAGGAGAAAAGAACGCAGACAGGACGCCTGGGAGAAGGAAGGGCACGGGCTGGGCTCTTTGTCAGGCTTCTTTGTATTTCCTCGGGTTCGGGCAAGAGCAGGCTTTCTTTCAAACCATCCAACTTCTGTCCTGGCTTTTCCAGGGCTGTGTTTGTGTCCTCCCCCATCCAATCTCTTTCCCGGATTTTCCGGGGCTGGTGCTCCTCCCCTTCCCATCTTTTACCCCAGATTCTCCCAGGCTTGTGCCCCTTCCCTCTGTGGTCACAATTTTGGCTCCTCTGCGTGTGCACTCAGTAGAGTGCATTGCTTCCACCCCTCACCCCCCACCGCTGTTGATCCCTCAGAACAATGCGGTTCCCTACTTCCCCACCAGACCCGGAGCTGTAAAGCCAGGTTTCCTGCCTCGCAGAGCAGGCGGGATGCCGGACGCTCCTGGGGGAGACTGTTCCATCCCTTCCCTCCTTTGTTAATTATCTAACTGCCCACTCCAACAGCGCTATACAGTGTACTTAGGGCTTCATTCTAATATATTTATCTTTTCAAATAAAATGGCAGGGATCTTTCTGCCCACCATGTCATCAGTACTTGCTCTTCCTCCTTTTCCGTTCAAATGGAATACAGGTTTGTAAGATCTTTCACGTCCATCAGAACTGGGTGGCGACCACTTTGGCTTTTAGCTCGCTGACAATAGGAATGAGACACTACTGAAATTAAGGAGGGCATTTAGAGCAAATTATAGGAAGTATTTCACTATCAGCATAGAATCAAGCTGTAGAATTTAGATCTGCACTTAAAGAAAAGGTTGCTGTTGCTAGCTTTAAAAGAGGCTGGTGATAGTGATATGAATATTAACACATTTGCAGACGGCCAAAGCTATGGAATGGTAAGCAGAGCTCATGCTTCAGTGCATAGATCGACTGCCTACAGGAGTCAACAAGGATTCCTCCACCTACTGCGCCATAACTAGGGGCAGCGTGCATCGGTTACTGCCGCTTTTCCTTGAATCATCAGTAACGACGAGGATGGCCAGCACTGCTAGTCAGTTTAGCAGACTTACGTTCCACGTATTTATGATTTCCTGCAGCCTTCCCATTTTTTCAGTGTCGTACAACATTTTTTTTCTAAGTGTCATAACTGAAAAGCCTTAATTGAAAGAACATCTTTTTTAGCTAAAGAAATGTACAAAAGTACTATTTACATAGAAAGAAGGAAAAATCTCATCCAAAGTCTTAATACACAAACTCAAGTGCTGTTAAGATATAACAGCACTTGATAAGATATTTCATTACAGTCTTTTGTTTCCATCTAATACTGGTTATGTCACATTGCCTCCTAGCTTTTTCTTTTGTGTAATGCTTACCATATACATTTCCTCCAGCTAATTAACCATGCCAATTAATACCATTTACAATAAATATGTAGTAGTCTAAGAGGCTATACCAGTTAAATCAATCACTCACGGTACGGCATTTAAATTGTTCCTTTCCCCCCTACAATAAATAACATCCTGTAACACTTCCATGCATGAAGTTTCTTCTGTCCTTAGAATCATTTTCCTTAGGAGAAAGCTCGTGTGGTGAATTACTGAGTCAAGTGGCACAAACATTTTTAAGATGCCTGTAATAATTTATGTGCTTCAAAATGCATTTCAGACATACACAACGTGTACTGCCATGACAGTGTATAAATTAGCTCCACCACACTCTTGCCAATTTTGATTATGGTCATTTAAGAATGTCTTTCAAAATTAGGTAGAAAATTATATTCAGTGGTTTTAATTCACATTTAATTGATAAGCAGTTTAACAAAATCATCTTGTCTTATTCATTTTGGTATCATACCTCTTAACTTGCATAGTATCTGATACAAAGTAGGCATTTAATACATGTTTGTTAGACAAACACCTGAGTGAAAAATTACTGATTTTAATATTTTGTTATTGATTTTTATTAGCTATTTGATCAACTGTTATCCTTGTTTGTCATTACCATAAATTTCCCCCAGTTTATCACTCCAAGTTGATGACTTTTTGACACATGGGGTTTTAAATCTTACATGTTAAGTCTGTTAGTCTTATTCTTTTTGGTTTCCTTAATCACACCAGAGGTTTAATAAGGAGTCCTTTCAACTTTCTGCTAGTTTTTCCAAGACTCAACTTTCTTGTCATGGTTCTCTATATCAATTCATAAAAAATTATTTTAATGCCATTTAAACACAAAACATTATTTTTAAAGACATACAGGGCATCCTCTTTCATATACAATTTATTCCTTAAAGTAGGTTTGAAAGTTAAATGTGCCAAAGCAGACTTCAATTTTCTAATGATGCCTTCCCGCAATCCAGGCCATCGGCCGACAGGTAGGAACCTTCACTGGTCTGCAAGACTGAACCCAAGAGACCTGCTGAGAAGGTAAAAGAGGGTCCTGCCATCACCTCCGTTACCTGAATCCCAGCTGGTTGGATTAGACATCTCCTTTTGTGTGGATATTTTCTATCACCTCCACCATATCAAAAGGGGTGTTTATAAAGGTAAACATATGAAAATTTAAAAAAAATTATGATATCAAAGATACCAATGAATTTTGAGAAAAAAAAGAATTTTTAAAAATGAGGATAGGCTTAGGAACCTCTGGAACATCTTTAAACACACCATCTGAATCATAGATATGCCAGAAGGAGAAAAAGAAGAGGAATTGAAAACTTATTCAAAAAAATAATGAAAGAAAACTTCCCTAAGTGAATGAAATAGACACACAAGTCTAGGAAGCACAGAGAGTCCCAAATAAGACAGACCCAAAGAGGACCACACCAAGGCACATCATAATTAAAATGCCAAAAGTTAAAGATGAAGAACCTTAAAAGCACCAAGGAAAAAGCAGATAGTAATCTACAAAGGAGTTCCCAGAAGACTGTCAGCTGATTACTCAAAAGAAATTTTGCAGGCTAGAAGGAACTGGCAAGAAGTATTCAAAGTCATGAAAAGCAAGGACCTACAACCTAGATTACTCTATCCAGCAAAGCTATCATTTAGAATTTCAGGGCAGATAAAGTGCTTCCCAGACACAGGAAAACTAAAGGAGTTCATCATCTCTAAGCCATTATTATATGAAATGCTAAAGGGAATTATATAAGAAAAAGATCAAAACAATGAACATTAAAATGGCAATAAATTTACAACTATCAATAATTTAATACAAAAGGATAGAAACTGTACTGAATAAACTAAAATAAAAAATTAAAAAAATTTATAAACAAAAAAATAATAATAATTTAATACAATAACAAACTAAGCAAACAAACAACAGGAACAGAATCATAGACATGGAGATCATTTAGTGGGCTATCGGTTGAGTGGGAGGGGGAGAATGGGGAGAATGGAGGGAAAGGTACAGGGTTTAAGAAGCACAGATTAGTATGTACAAAACAGACAGGGATATTATAAAAAGTATAGGTAATAGAGTAGCCAAAGAACTTATATGCATGGCCCATGGACATGAGCTAAGGGGGTGCTGCTGGAGGGAATGGCGGGTACCAGGTGGAGGGGAACAAAGGGGGAAAACTGGGAAAGCTATAATAGCATAATCAATAAAACATATTAAAAATAATCAATTGATTCTACCATCAAAATTTTCCTTGCATTTACGTAGAAGCTTTAATAACTATAGTATGTGCAAAGAATTCACAAAACAGGTCTCTATTAGCTTAAATAATCAATACTGTAGAGACACTCCTCTTTGAGAATAAAAGACTTTTTACCAGAAAAGATGCAGAGAACAAAATACATATCTAAGAATGCTCTTAGAATTAAATGGAAATTTTCATATTTCATAAATGTTAAAAAAGAGAGAACATGCATTAGATACAGATACCATATATAATAATTTTTGACTAGTATTTTCCAGAAACTTTAAAACCAAGATCTTATTACACTTGTCCACCTTGGGCTCATTCTTGATGCAAAGTAAATATGCATTATTTTATCAATGCAGCCTGGATAACAATTCCTACTACTCTGCTAAATGATGTTTATTCTAAATAGTGTTACAGAAACACTCCCTCCCCCACATATTTAAGGACACACTGATTAAAATATTTCTCATTGTGAATATTTATAAACTCGTGTACACCCAGCAATGGGAGAAAGGTAACCTTAACATGGCGTCTCCATATGTCGGCATTAAAAAGAATGAAGTTGATTGGTATGAACTAACATGGGAAATGGCAAAGTAATAAGGCCAATTACGGACCAGTAGGTGTGACACCATTTTTTTTGCTAAACACACACACACATGTACCTGCACACATATACACACAGAGATACACATGCTCTAGAAGGATACTCCCCAAACTCTGAACAGTGGTTACACTGAGGGCTTCTGGAGTGAGGCAACGAGAGAGGAGACTTTGATGTTTGACGTTTTTGTAGGGTTTGAATTTTTTATTCAATCAACATAGCCTACTCTCATACTTTAAAAATATCCATACTTATTTGGTAAAATAAAAATACATAAATGTGTACACACACATTTTATCTATATAGCATTTAGAAAGGATGGAAGTATTTAATACTAGCATGTATTTATGCCTTCTTATAAATCTGAGAACCATCGGTGTGGCCTCTATGACCAACTAAACTGGACGACTCTTCACCGAAGAGGCAAGAGCACTGACCTACTACTTCGCATGAACGCATCTGGGGTCTCTCAACAGCAGCTGTATGTTGACTTCCGTGCCGTTCTCACCGCAAACATACTCTTCACAAAGCCCTGCTCTCTTCGATGCTCAGAAGGAAAACGCCCTGCTGTTGACTTTGCAGTTTCATTTCTGTCACAAACTTTGTTGCATTCAACAATTGCAAATGCTGGCTATAAAAATATGTAAGACCATTCTAGAGAAAAGTTTTGTGGGTACAAAACTATGTATTAGTGACTGGTGTTGGATAATAATGTGAATTATAGGTGTTGGCAGTCTAGTGGATACCACTTTTCTTTCCTGCCTGAATTCTGCCCAAAAGAGAAATAAGGCGGAAGGGAGGTCAAAAGGTCCCATTTGCGACAAATACACCAGATAGCAGAGAAGGTGGCTTGTGTCTGCACAGGAAGGACTTACTCACATTGAACCCCAGGATCAGACTAGCACAGCACACCATGAAGGGCAGAGCCGGATGCCACAAGCTTTCTCCCGCAGAGACCTCCCACCGCAGAACTCAGGGGGCAGAGCAGAACACGCGGCGCTCCGGAGTGCCCCCCAAACTCGGCGATCACAGTGAGTCCGAACGAGAACGGGAGGGACCCTAGGGGCTGCGGAGGCGAGGACAGTTAAACGAGGACAGTGTTTTCCACAGGGGAAAAAATTAGGAGTAGAAAGGATTCCATGGGGCTATCCTAGTGGTTAGAATGCACTATGTTTTTGCGAATAACATTGAAAATATATGATGAACTGTTATCTTCTTTATAGTGAAAGTAAGATTATATGTAGACCCGATTCCTGGAATGAATATTTTGAACATTATTTGCCCTTGACTGTGCTAGATGCAAAGGCTGATGAAAAATGAACAAGTGGAGGGAGTTTCCAGTCTAGCAGGACAGGTTGATATACATATTATCACCGAATATGATTAATGATGTAGCAGAATTAGAAGCCTATTCTCCATGAACACAGGGAAAGGAACTGTAGAGGAAAGGTTTCATAATTTAGCACATTCATTTATCCCTCCATTTATGTATTGAATGCCTACTATATGACAAGCTCTGTACCAAAGTATTAGACCATTAGTATACAATGGGAAACAAAATAGACAACATACCTCCTCCCACATGGAAGAGACAGACATTAACAAAATAAAGCAAATGAATATGTAACTACAAAATAGAATAGTGTGCTATTAGAAAAACAACAGGTTCCACGATTTACTGTAAGGGAGGGTTTCTCTTAGGAAATATTTCAACTGGATTGAGCACATCCCACCAGTTAGAGACAGGCAGGCAGAGTGGTGAACAGGAGAAGGAAAGGCATGGACAAAGGTTCCAATGTGGAAGAAAGCCTGGAGGGCCCGAGGGAACAGAGTGAGAAGGGGACCTTGTTGAAAGTAACATCAGGGATGCGGTCAGAGGCCATATTGTGACAAGTCACGCAGGCGTCACTCACTAAGGACTTCAGGTTTCATGGTATCCCCTATGAAGCCACTGAATGTTTCACTAAGGGGATGATGATTCAACTGATAGTGGATTGGAGGGTGCAAGAGTGGGTGGGGGGAAAGGAGAAGAGAGACTGTTACTGGGACCCGGTGGGAGAGGGTGGAGGCTAGAACTAGAATGTTAGCAACGGAGACGGAGAACAACAACAACAAGTCAAGAAGTATTTTGGTGGTAAAAGCACCAAAACTTGGTGGTGGACTGGGCAGGGTGAGAATAATGTGATTTGTAAAGACGTCAAAACGCCTGCTGCAGTTTGGATTTGAGCAATCGCCAGCAAAGACCACATGTGAGCTGGGCCTGGAGGATGAAGTGGGATGTTAGCTGATGGAGAACAAAGAGGGAAGGGTACAGAGGTGTGAAGGCTTACTCGGAATGCCGCAAGCCTATTCGGATGCGCCAGTACTGTAAGGAAGGCGTGCGATAAAAACAAGGGGGCATACGGGATAGGCAGATTATGGAGGCCCTTGAACTTCTGACAGTGTGGTGTTGTTTGTTTCATCGAGGCAGCACCCCTTCAGATGCATTTCTCCTTCTGTGTTAGACTGTTGAGAATTTAGGGCTGAAGTTTAGGAGAGAGGATTAGGGACAAAAATTTGTAAACGCTAACTACAATCCTTAGACCAGATGAGACTGCCCACGGAGAGGACAAAGAGGGCGATCCATGATTAACCCACAGGGAGCCTCTGCGTTTACAGAGAAGCAGAAGAAAAAATGAGAAAGAGGCAAGAAAGGTGTGAAATCCTCATAGATAGTATGGAATAAAAATGAAATCACAAGTAACGATATAATTATACCCAGTAATTATAGAGTATTTACTGTGTGCAAAGCACTAAGGGATTTGTATAAATTCACTTTTTTTTACTATAACCTTGTGAAGTAGGGGCTATTGTTAACTTCATTTTATAGGTGTGGAGCCTGAGGCACAGACAATTGCTTCTCCGAGGTCACTAACCCAGTCAGGGGCAGAGCTGGGATTCAAAAGGGTTTGTAATCTTACCCTTCATGCTTCCTTCCTCCCAAGACCCGATCTCCATCTTTTCCATCCTCCCTAGACTATGAAAACACTAGCTCAGGCACAGTTTTACAAGCCTTGGGAGGCGTCTGAGGAATGAATCCAACCTCTGGCTTAAGCGTCAAGCACAGCAATTAGCTGCCTGAACATGCGTTAATTAATGAGCCCACACACTTCCATAGAGAATCTTTTAAATAAACAGACATCTTGGTATTTATAAACAGGGAAAGATTACCTAAAGCACAGACCATTGCACCATTGTGAGTGTCAGTACTGTTTTCTACCTTAATGGATGGCATCAAGAGACAGCTCAACAAATAACCAAGGCATGGCAAATTAACTTAAAAAACGCATGGTAATTGTACAAGAATTCAGTAATATAGACACAAAACATGTATCAAAATTTTCTAAGTACTAAAAGTAGAAACAATCAGCTCACAGAAATGAACTAATATAATTTTTTAATAATTGCTTTCTTACTAAAGTTTAATACAATTATAACTATAATGACGTTAAAATAAAGCTGGTTGTCAACTGGAAATGTGTTTCCCGTACCCTCTGCACAGCGGACATTTGGCCATGTCCGGAGACATTTTTTAGCTGTCGCACCTTGGAGGGGGGCGGGGTGCTGATATTGGCATCTACTGGGCGGAGCTCAGGGACGCTGCTAAACAGCTTACATCGCATGGGACAGCTCCCCACCACAGAGTAACCTGGTCCCAAATGTCCACACTAACAAGTTTCTGAGAAACCCTCCTATGAAAATAGCATCCATACCAATAGCAGCTAAACCTGAAAAATTAAGAAAAAAGGCAGCTATTACAACATTCAGTATACATGTGAACAGGCAGATGAAAAAGACGATTCTATTCCAAAATTTAGGAATAAAACCAATTTAACTTTGGCCTTCATGATAAAGTTGAATAACTGTCACATCATTTTTTGCCATCATTAGTTTTTTGCTCTTGTACTAATTATAAAACTGATGGCCCTCTTTCCTAAAATTTTTACACTCAGTTCTTTGACTCTGCTCTTCACACTCGAAAACACTTTTATAGGTCATACCAGTGGGGAAACTAAGCTAGGCATATCAAAGAATTTAATGTAGGAATTAATAAATTTTGGCATTTCATTTAATAGCTGCTGAAATCCAAAGAACAGATCAGGTATAGGGACTGATGTTTCTTCCTATCCGAATCCCCTTGGTCCCATCAGTGAGGGAGAAAGCACCCTCCGGCAGACTTCGTGTGCTTAATTCTAACCCAGGGCATATTTTTATGACTGAGTGATAAACCCACGGAAGTGGAGTTGACATTAGAGGCCCTCACACGACTAGCTATAATGATACCAGTGGGCACTGCCATTTTTAAAAGTGTAAAAAAATCAATGAGCACACTGTCATTACAGAAACTCATTCTGCATCACACACACCACCCAAGAGATTGATATTTCATGCTTACAAAACTGAACATAAAATTAAATTGCAAATATTTTCCCATAATCTACTAAAATTATGGCCTGAGGCTAAACACCGCTAATATGAAGCATTTGTTCAGCTCTGGTGGACATATTTCCTATATGATTTATGTGGATGAAGGCTTCATTTGCTTCTTCATAGATTCAGTAATGAGGTTTCTTTGGTTATACTAAGCCTGGTTAAGCCTAGAAAGTATGGAAACTTCTTTAAAATTAAGCCAGCAAATATAACACTGAATTATTAATAAAGAACAGTCAAATTAATAAACAGGGCTTTTCCCCTCCTTGTGTATATGAGTATTTCATTTTCAACATTAGCCATTCTTTCATGATCCAAATACATAAAAAGCATCTGAATATTCTGAACAGAAAATACATTTTCAATCTTTTGGCATGAAACCAGAGTAACAAATTTCAAGCAAAATAGTAGATTGTGATTTCCCCCCCTACCCTCTGAAATGGAGAAAGATAAAAAATAATGCCAATTATTTCAAAAAGAAAAGTCAGGGATAAAAGAAAGGAGAGTTGTGGGACCAATACTTTTTCTTAATCTATTAGGATGTGACTGAGTCCACAAGGTATAAGAAAAGACAAAATTGATCAACACTGAGTCCACGAGGGCTAAGAAAAACGAAATTGATCGCAGTATTATTAACCCGATGCATCATGAAACGTACCTGTAGCGCTTTCTGGTCAGTGAAGTGTTTGTTTATTAGCATGTTTCAGAACACACATAGAAAAAAATAACATCTTCATCTGGAACTTAAAAAAAATCTGTGCGTTTAGCTTTATGCTGAAATCTATTTGACAACTTGAAAAATTACCAAATTTTATACTGAAGTGTAATAGGCAATTCTTACCTTAAGCATTCAGCATCACTTTGAGGCTTTTCATTGATTTTTATTTTTTCTGCCTCTAGGTATTTCGTAGTACAGATGGCTTCATTCTTTTTATCTTCAAAAACTAAACAATTAAGAAAATTCTTACAATCTTTTAAAAATTAAACATAAAGTTTATACTTATTCATTCATAAGAACAATCCTCTAATTTTTGCTGCTTCACATAAAATGTATGTGCTAATTAATAATTTTTATTTTCTACTTTAATATAGCAATTAAAGGCACAAGGTCTTAAAATTTGAGACATTAAAAAATATCAAGTCTAACACCAATCAATTCAGTGTTTTATCTATTCCTTTTTTAATACCAGTAATAGCACCATATCCCAACAGGCTGATGCATTTAGAAAGAGAAATACTACCCTATCATGCATATATAAATATACTCATCGGCAAAATAAACAAAGCGCACAAAGGTGATACCTTTAAGTTTTCTCTGCAGAGTAAACAGTTCTTGCATCAATTTACTCTTCTGTTTTTGAAGTTCATTTAATGGGCCGCTGTCATGTTCCATGGACTTCATTTCTAGAAACAAGCAAAAACCATTATTTTAACTCTTAAGGCTTTGCCATAAATGTCAGCACTCCTTCACTTTTTCTCATGTAGTAAAAATTTAAGCAGCATATGGTCAATTTTAAGCCTGGACTGCCTTCCCTTGGCCACTCAGGAACTGTTTTTAACAAACCGGCCAGGATTTGTTGAAGCACCAACTCGATACAAATAAACATTAGCTGATCCTTAGACTACCAACAGAGAATTCAACATAATGTAATATCACGAAGTAAAACAAACTTGCCAACAAGTCAGAAAGGTAATTCTGTCCTTCATAAATAAAGCCCATTTAAAGCGACTCCCCAGACTCCCCACAGTATTCACTAAGCGGCCAGAAGCTCCCACAACACTGCTAACACTGTTTCTTCGACCCGGAGTGTCTGCTTCCTCTTCTTCCCACAAGCAGCTCTTGTACATTTGGTATTTACATTTTTATTACAAAGGGTGATGCATCTGTCAAATATTTTTCTCTGTCTTCAATTATTTTTAATATCTTTCACTTACCTCTTGATTATATCTATGCCTTTGGGTTATTTAAAATATTTCTAAGAGCAGTTTTCAAGTCTTTCTTTGCTAACAGCCTCATCACTGTCATTTACGTGTATGTTTCTATTGACTTAATTTCCTCCTTGCTACTGAGTTACAATTTGCTGCTTCTTCAAATGTCTAGTGATTTTTGATTGGGTATAAGACATTGTGTTTACTGTTTTGTTAAATGTTTGAATTTTGCTATCTTCCCCTGAAGTATACTGAAATCTGTTATTTGGCAGGCTGTTAAATAACTTATGGGTCAGGTTCAAACCTTGTTTTAAAAATATTTTTAACAGTGGGTCCAGAACAGCCTTAAATCCAAGGCTAATTTAATCCTGCTGTTAAGGCAGGGACTCTTCTGTTTAGTGAGATTTTTCTGTTCTGATAGGTTGGAACATGAATCTCTCTCTTCCTTTATAGGAATGTGGACTTCAGGAGGGAATTTTTTTTTTTCATTTTTGCACATTGCAGTATCACCAATGCGTAAAGCACAAAAATAGCATTACTGAATGAATGAATGTCCTAGACACCTTTTAGAAATACACTGGTGAGTAAAACAGACATAATTCCTGTCTTTGTGGAAGTTGACCCCTTCGTAGGGGAGACGGATATGAACCCAGCGAGTACAAGGAAACGCGACGCTTTGGGGAGCACAGTGCAGAGACCCACAAGAGGCTGCAGCCAGGGGAACTGACCCGACACGGGGTGGGCAGGTACGCATCAGGGAAATTTGCTCCGGAAGTAACATTCAAGCTGAGATCAGCAGGGTGACTGAGTTAAATGGATGAAGAATTTTAAAAAGTATCCTAATGAAGCATTGTCAAAGGCCCTGAGGCAGGAGGAAGCATAACACAGTCCAGCAAACAACAGAGGTCGGTGGGCCTCAGCACAAACAGGGAAGGCCCCCCAGTGAGGCTGGAGGGGAGGGGGGCACGGGCTGTGAGGGCTGGCGAAGCGGGCTGGGGCGCTTGGTTTGCTACGTTCATCGTGATACTTTAAAACAGAATATCAGTAGATTAAGAGGCTCATTATACTAGTCCAGCAGTAATATAATAATTTCTTTTACCAATATATGGATGTTAACATTTTGGCACTCTCAAGGAGTGAGAGTCCAACTCTGGAGTTAAAAAATAAATCAAAGAAGAGGCCTGGCAATGAAAACAACGCCGTGAATAAACAGAAAATAATGAAACACCTATGGGTTTTGAAGATGAAGATTATCCAAAACCCAGTAAAACTGGGTGACTAATCATAGCCAAGGGCGAAAAGCCCAATGGAAAAGATCGGGGGGAAGCCAAGGAAAGAAGGGAAGGACAGGAGAAAACTCAAGTGTCAGGGCGCAGCAGATGCGGCGCGCGAGTCAGAAGAGGGGACGGAGGAGCAGCCCCTGACAAACGGGGAAGACGAATGGAAACCAGACTGCTCTGGGCAGACACTGGCTCCAGTACCGGCTTCGGACCGGAACAACGTCAGGGGTACGAGGCACGGACACAGCGGTGCCAGCGGAGTGTTCCAAACCTCGAAGGAGCAGGGGATGCTAGTGTTTACACCCTTCCAGTAGGGAAAAAAGAGAGCTTTCACATTCTTTCGGTTAACTCAACATAACCCTCACGGAAAGATTAATCTCACTTATGAAAACTGGTGCAAAAGTCTTAAAGAAAATATTGAGCATTATTAACCAGAATTCAGCAGTACATTAGACTAAGAGACCACAACTGAGTAAGGTTAATAACAGGATATGTATTAATAAAATTCACTATGTTAATTGTGAAAACACAAAAACAGGAAGTTAGCATATGATAAATGCAGAACTTCACATTGGTTGGAAAACAGTGAATTACATAATAAGTAGTGTTAAATAACTGAAAAAAAAATGTTGTATTCCTAAGCTCTTACATCAAAATAAATTCTGGTTGGGATATAAATGGGGAACATATAAAAGGAATAAAAAGGAAACAGAGAGTTACCAGAACAAGTATGGCTGTATTTTTGAAATTATTAATGTTACATAGAAAAGTCTTCCTAAGCCAGAGACAAAAGTCCAGAAGCCATAAAGGAAAAGATTCATTTCATTAACAAGACTGCAACAAGTTAAAATTTCTATCTGTCATTCACACACACCCCCCCCACACACACACTGTAAGTACAATCAAAATGTAAACAACAGGCTAGGAAACAGCTCACAACACATGACCCAAGGCTAACTTCCTCAGTGGACACAGGTCCATACAGACCAGTAAAACACAAGTAAGTAAAAAATGAGCAAAGAATATGAACAGGTTGTTCACAGAAAAATAAATAAAAGTGGTCAGTAAATTCAGAGAAATATATCCAACACTGTACAAAATCAAGAAATCCTAATTAAACCAACAGTGAAAATAACATCTTTACTAGTTGTCAGATTGGCAAAGATTTTGAAGGGAACTGCATTGAATCAGTAGGTCATTTTGAGCAATAATGTCATTGTAAAAATACTAAGTTTTCCAATCCATGAACGTGGAATGTCCTTCCATTTATTTAAATTTCTAATTTCTTTGAGCAACATTTTATACTTTTCAATGTATAAATCTCTCACCTCCTTAGTTAAATTTATTCCTAAGTGTTTTATTATTTTTGCTGCTGTTATAAATGCAATTTTAAAATTTCCCTCTTGAATTGCTCATTGCTAGCACATAGAAATGCAACTGATTTTTGTGCGTTGACTTTGTATACTCAACACTTGCTGCATATAGCTGACCTTTGAAGAAGGCGTGGATTAGGGCTCCAATCCCCACAAAGTCTAAAATCCACATATAACTTAAGTCAGCTCTACGAATGTGTGACTTCTCAACCACAGATCAAAAACAGTTTTCAGTCCCTGCTTGGCTGAATCCACAGATGTGAAACCCAGGAATATGGAGGGCTGACTGTAAATTTACTTTTAAAGCTCATGTACAAGTGGACCCGCACAATTCAAACCCATGTTGTTCAAGGGTCAACTATATTTGTTTATTATCTCTAGCATTGTTTTTTTGGTGTGGAATCTTTAGGTGTTCTCCTTATAAGATCATGTCATTTGGGAACAGAGATAATTTCACTTCTTCTTTTCCAGCTTGGATGCCTTTTATTTCCTTTTCTTATCTAACTGAATTGGCTAGAACTTCCAATACTATGTTGAACAGAAGTGGTGATATCCAATGACTTTTTAAAGAAAATCAGTTTCAGAGTATTTCCTAAGGTTAATACCTATTTATCTTTGTTTTATACTATTGGTTATTAAATAGGAGTACACATCAGTATCACCTAAGGGGCTTTTTAAAAAATTACGTTCCCTATCCTCACCCACAGAGATTCTGATTCAATAGTTCTGGGATGAGAGTCAAGCATCTAATATTTTTTTAGACTTTCCAGATGTGCACCTGTGGTTAAGACCTCTGTCCTAAACTCTCTACCCAACATAATTTATCTATGAGAACCTGACTTCTTCCAATCTATAACATAAGACTAATTTGAAAGTACAATCCCCGTATTTCTGCAGTGTTAACTATGTATGAGGCAGCATTCCATATGCTTAAATATTCTTTCACTGAATCCTCACCACAACCTTCTTAAGGTCATTATTGTAATCCCCTATCTTTATAGAAGAAACTGAGACAAAAAATAATAATAAGTTAAGCATCTTGCCCCAAATCACACAGCAATTAAGTGGTGAAATTAAGATTTAAATGCAATCTACATGACTTTGGCATTCACACTCTTCAGGATGGTGGTTTTATATGGCACACACCTATAAATGTTACCTTGGTAACAATGAAAATTGTTTTATGTAAAGCACAACAATGAAATATTCATAATGATAGCTCTAAGGCAACAGAAGGGTTAAATGTGTTTACTATTCTTCACTTACTAAAGGTATCAAAGTAATAGCATATTTTAGAAAGGCTTCCATTAAAAATGCATCTTTCATTTAATATCACTTATGGTTTCATTCTCTGCTACCTCAACTCCCCACTCTGTGATAATGCTCATGACGGCTCCTAACTGTCAACTTAATTTCCTATTTTGATTCACACCATTTATGGACGTTGTATTTTTTTGCTTTTAGTTTCTAAAATGCTCCTCTCCGCTGGTTCTCCTCTTACCTCTTTGACGACTCTCTTTTCTTCCTTTCCTTAAACACTGTGCTGTCCTAGTTTCTACCTTTGGCCTTTGCTGCCCCTCCACGTTCCCTCGGCACGCTCGTTCTGGATGATGTCCTCCCCGGATGTGGTCCCAAGCCCAGTAACTCTAGCTCTGCTCACTCTTACCCGCCTCACACCACACGTCCACCTGCCGCTGGGCATCTCCACCCGTCTGTGTCACAGACATCTCGAACTAAAAACATCTGAAGCCAACTCAATTTCATTACCCCTGGATAAATGAGGTGATATTACGTATTCATACCCCTTTTCAAAATGTCTGCCTGGTTTTCTAAGTCAGATATTTGAACCTTGACATTTTCTTTCATCAAAAGCTCTCTTTTCTTTGTTATTTCATATTCATTATTGAAGTCTGTAATTTCCTTAATAAATTTTTCCTCCTCCTCCATCATTTTTTCCTTAGTAGCCTCCTGAAAAAAACAAAACAACAGAATATCAAATACAGGTATTAATTGCAATAATATTTTTCTTTCATGATTTAAAATGCAGTCCTTTGAAATTATTAACAACAAAATATAGTATCATACTCCCTGGTATTGTCACAAAAATGCTTTACTGCTCCAGAAATATTCATAAAAAACTAAAACTATTGTGTAATAACAACCATTTTCACATGAATGTTTTATTCTTAATGTTTGGGGAGAATTATTAATATAGAAATTCTACCACTCATCATTATAGATGTGTTTGTCTCTGTATTAAACTTATAACCATATATGCTGTTTTGTCAATGCAATGTAAATTTGGTGCTAAAATAATTAAATGACCAAACTTGAAAGTAAAAATCTACACACAAAGGAATTACTGCCTTACTAAGAGAGAGAGAGAGGGAGAGCGCACGCTCCGATCATTGTGGCTCAGTTAGATGGGCGTCATCCCACAAAGCAGAAGGTCCCCCGTTCAACTGCCGGTCAGGGCACAGGCCTGGACTGCGGGTTCGGTCCCCACGCGGTGAGCATGCAGGAGGCAACTGCACAATGTTTCTCTCTCACCCTGATCTTTCTCTTCCTCTCTTTCTCTCTCCCTTCCCCTCTTAAGTCTTTTAACAAAAGGAGAGAAACAAGGAAATGACAGGAAACTTTAAATGTGAACAATGAATCTAAAATTATATGTTAATTTCAAATTCACTTTTAAATAATATTTTACATTTTTATGAAGTATCAACATGTGGTAGAAATAAGAATTTCCAAAAACTCTGGACAACGCTAGCACCTACACTTTGGCAATGCTACATTTTTCTATTTTCTCTAAGACATGTCA
Source organism: Trachops cirrhosus (assembly GCA_028533065.1). Classification (NCBI taxonomy): domain Eukaryota; kingdom Metazoa; phylum Chordata; class Mammalia; order Chiroptera; family Phyllostomidae; genus Trachops; species Trachops cirrhosus. The sequence continues at coordinate 147,439,099 of CM052542.1, read as the reverse complement.
GCTAATTATGAGCTACATCTGGAAACCGGCCATGTCATTCATAAACCACTGGTGGCTGATTCTGTTGACTTTAGATAAATATTTCTTTAAATATTTTAAAATGTATTTTCTAAACTAAACAAACAGGACAAACTGACCCATAGATACAGAAAAACTGGTAATTGTCAGAGGGTTGGGGGGTGGGGGTATGGGCAGAAAGGCTAAGGGGACTAGGAGGTAGAAACTTGTACATAAGTCATGGGGATATAAAGTGCAACGTAAGGAATAGTAGTATCTATCACAATAACTTCATGTGGTGACGGATAGTGGACTTTTTGTGGTGATCACAAAAAGTCTGGTGGACTTTTTGTAAGGTATATAAATGTTAAATCTCACAATGTTCTACATCTGAAACTAATACAATATTGTATGTCATCTGTAATTTAGAAGAGCTTTACATTTCAGAATAAAAATTAGACATGAAAAAAAAGTGTATTTTCTTTGAAGTGTCAATTAATTACAAGTCATGTTCCTAAACTGGCCCCATCATTTAAAACTATTGTGTCTATTGGCTCTGATTTTATAATAAAAAGATAAACCAAACCTGTCTTTTTACCCACGCCCATAAATATGTCCATAGTGTAAACCTCTTTGCTTTTCAAAAGCATTAAAACCAACGTCTAGAAGCCTGAGCAATTCAAATCAGTGTCACTGTTTCTTTTATGCTCATCACAATTAATTTTCATATTGCATCCCTGCCAATAAAATTCTTTCAAACTATATTACTCTACCAACTGTTCTTAAATAGCACTTAATACTTTTTTGTATCCGAACAGAACTATCTGCCAATGTGCATATGGATAATTTGCCAAATGTACACCTAAGTGTATTCAAATATGTTAGTGAAATACAGTTAGTGAAACCGATTTTTCTAAGAGGCTGGAGACTTACAAAGGTTTGGAGAAGCATATTCCTTTGGTTTGTAATTTCACTGCACTGTCTCTCTAAAGCATTTTCATGAGTTTTCAAAAGCTGTAGGAGGAAGGATTTTTCAGAAAACTGCTGAACCTTAAAATGAAAAAAAAAACCAAAACAGAAACCAGAATGAGTCAATTAGACATTTCACAGCACTTTATTTCACAGAGCAGATCCGTACAGTATAAAACATGTTCTGTATTTTCTTCAAAATGCAAAATATAATTCACATTAAACACCTTACTTTATATGTTCTACCTTATATTTTATAAGTGCTTTAAAATTACAGTTTTTGTAATCTCTTCCCCCAGTAAGACTATGAGCTCCTCAAGGACAGAGAATTTGTTTTCTTTTTCCTCTCCAACATCTAGCACATTTTTTGCTCAGGTACTGAAAGTTTTTGACTACACACAAAGAAATCTGCTTCAGGAAAGCTTGTTTTAAAGAACAAGTTTTTGTTCTCATCACTTATAAGGAAGATATGGCTGAATAAATCACATATACATTATGACTAATAAAATAATGAGATAAACATCTACTAACCATAAGCACAACCAAATCCCATGGCTATAGTTGTATTAAATAAAACACGAATCTGCTAAAATCCTCAAGTGGGTTTTGAGAACTTACTGTTTTATTTTAGTACCTCATCTGGTTCTAACTAGCAAAAGATATAGTAAACATTAATATTAGACGCGTAACTGTTATTTCATTTGGGCCATAAAAAGTAGCATCTCTTGAGACCATGAATTGAAAGAAAGCCAGAGAATGTTGACATATACTCTGTAATGTATAAAAGCTAAAAATAAAGCTGGACTGCAAATACCCTCTCTGCTAGGTTCAGTACGGGTCCTCTGAAGGAAGCATCACTCCTAGTTTGGGGCTGTTCCTATCTCTACAGAGAAAACAAAAAAGAAATAAATTCAACTTAAAGTGCAGAAAGCAAGATTTATGTTAGCTATAAGAACTTCTTCAAGGTGACGGACAGGCTGTGAAATCTCCATCCCAAAAGACACTGAATAGTAAAGAGCTTAGAAATAGTCTAGTCCAGAGGCAATGGGTTTGGCCTAAAAGACATTCTGAAATGATATGGCTCAAAAGTCCTACAAATATTGGCATTTCAAAAAGTAGCCTAAATAAAACAGAAAACATGATCTTGCATTTATATATTGCCATAGCACATCCGTCCACACCTTCAGTGCATGGTGCTGTGCCCAACTCCATCTTAAGAAAGACAACAGCAGAGGAAGATTAGAGAGGTAAAATTAACAAGACAAAAAAAATCAGAAAATACTTTTAATGTTGTCAGTTTCTTCGGCTAAGTTACCAGGTGTGGAATTGCTGGGTCATAAGGCAGATCCATTTTTAATTTTCCGAGGTATCGCCATACTACTCTCCACAGGGGCTGCACCAGTCTGCATTCCCACCAACAGTGCAAAAGGTTCCCCTTTCTCCACATCCTCATCAGCACTTGCTGTTTGTTGACATACTGATGATGGACATTCTGGCAGGTGTGAAGTGGTATCTCACTGTGGTTTTAATTTGCATGTCTCTGATGATTAGTGACATTGAGCATCTTTTCATATGTCTACTGGCCCTCTGTATGTCTTCTTTAGAGAAGTGTCTATTCAGGTCCTTTGCCCATTTTTAAATAGGACTGTTCATTTTTTTGGTGTTGAGTTTTGTAAGGTCTTTATAAATTTTGGATATTAACCCCTTATCAGATGTATCAGTGAATATGTTCTCCCACTCTGTGGGCTGTGTTTTTATTTTGTTGGTGGTTTTCTGTGCTGTGCAAAACCTTTTTCAGCTTCGCGCATCCCAGCTGTTTGTTTTTCCTTTTGTCTCCCTGCCTTCCTCACTAAATAAATAAACAAATAAATAAATTATTTTAAAAAGCACTAAAATATCGTTTCATGGCTTTCTATTTGCAGAATGCATTTCTCATTGTTCCTTTTGTTATCACAGCCAATTTCTTAAATTATTTTTCACATTTTTTTGTTTGAAAACCAGACTTACTGGTATGTAAAATTTAGGTAAATATTCATGAACATATTGATAGGATCACAAGACGAGGTCATTTCACAGAATAAAGTATCGTTAGAAAACTCTATTACCTCTCTTGTTGCAAAAATGATGGGTAGGAATCAGAATTGGGAAGACAGCAAAAAAGATGTAAAATCACGACTTAAATATTTTTGAAATTACTGACTTTATTTCCTAAGTTACACAGGGATCTCAAGAGGCCACAGACAATAAAAGGAAAAGGATGGAAGGTTCCTAGTAGCACTGATATAAATTCCTCTCTCTCTTTTCTATGAGTACAAATTGAAGAAAAATATTTGCATGCAGGCTTAAAGTTACATTATAGAGACAAATAGCCAAGCTTTGTCAGAAAATACTGCTGCTACAGAAAATGTTCGTTTATAGCAATGCCAACACTCTGGTTAATTCTGCTTCTCTCAGCAATAAAGTTTTTTTTTCCCCTTTCCCTACTTCACTCCTCTTGGGGCATCTGATTTTCGGCAGAGCTTACAGTCTTCCCACTGAGCTGACTTATCTGGTCGACCAGATCAGTTTCAGACAGCCAGGATTTGGGACTCAGCTCGCTCCTCTTGCTGCCTGGGTGCCTTTAGGTATTTTTCCACAAGAAGAACTTGCAAACTGAAAATGACTGGGGATTTTAAATTAATGCTTGGGTCCAAGTAAGCAAAGCACAAAGCTACACTTGGTTGTGATTGCCATTGTTTAAAGTAACCTCAGCCTTCAGAAACTGACATTTTGCTGGTTAAAAGCTCCGCCCAATAGTACAGCAGGCAACTTTACATAAGAAAACATAAAGAGAGTTATGCAAAAGATTTCACATTTATAAGATCATAGCAATTGGGGAAAGAATGTGTTTGTTAGGCTATGATAAAAGACATTTTAAACACTAGAGCACAGCAATGAATATTGTATCAGTAGCAGACATAAAGGTATTTCAAAAAACTATACTTTTTATAAATACATTTCTTCACAACAAATGCAGTGCCGAAGGCATAACTCACTATGACACAGTAATCCTAACGCAGCACGGAAAGTTCAGTATTATTAGCTAATGGTAGACCTTACTACGTATTCCCTGTCTAATCACATCGTCAACCAGTGTCCTCAGTCACCGGTCTCCAGCCACCCCATCCTCCTTGCTACTCCCGGAGTGCACCGGGAGCACTCCCCACTAAGGCCTCTGCCCTGGCTGTCCTCTGCCTGGAAACCTCTTTCCCCAGACTCTTCACGGCTCAGCCAAGCCTTCGCTCATCTTTCACCTTTTCATGGAGGAGCATCAGGATGCCTGGAGAGACCACTGCTATTTACGTTTGTTTTGGAAGTTCTTGTTAATGCAATATGGTATAAAAACAGAGTAAGACATGTAATTATCCAAAAAGCTGACACACAATTCTCTCTCGTTTGTTTGGGCAAATGTCATTACTATATACCTAATAAATCAAGAAAATCTACCAAGCAACTGTTAGAAATAAAAAATAGAGTTCAGTAAAGAGACTAGTAACAATATAAATACCAAAAACTGTATCTTTGCTTGTTACCAACAAAAAAGCAAAAAAAAAAAAAAAAAGACCCCATTGACCACAGCAAAAACAAAATAAATGAAACACAAAAACTTAACAAGAATAGAGGTAAAGGAGTAGCTCATGATAAAGAGAAAAATACCATTTAGAGTTAACAATCTAATCTATTTTCCTACCGTGGTGGGCACATATACCCCATTCCTTCCTCTTTTCTGTCTTCTCATGGCTATGAATATTTTTTTATTATTGTTCAAGTACAATTGTCTCTGGAAAGTTATGGCTATGAATATTAAACCATATGAAGACAATAAAAATTCACTCCCAACTTTTGACATGTGAATTTTCTTTCTCATATAACTGTACATTGCTTATCATTAAAGGAGAAAATGAACTACATTTAAAGCCATGTAACTCGTCTGAATCAAAGTAGCTGAGGTAGGCAGCCTTTCAACTTATCTTGAAATATTAATTCGGGCAATAGCAATTTGTAAGACCACACAGGGACCAAAAGCTGTATGAGAATTTCTTTCCAGCAGTATTAAGATTACAGGCACAACTGTAAGTACCCAGTTCAGCCTTGAACTCTTTCGTTCACCTTTTCTGAATCTATCTGGTAGTCCAGAGTCCCCTGCCACCTAAATCTACGCTTCTCAAAATAGCCCCCATTCTCCAAAAACTATTCTTCCCTTTTCCTCAAATAAAACACCCATTCCCAGAGAAAGGCTGACTAAGGAAAGAGAAGTACAGTAGGAGAATTATTCCGTAATGATACTTCTTAAGCTGAAAGACTCTTACCAGGGAAACACTTTGCACTGAGGTGACTTCTGTGTTAATTGACAGCTTAGGAGGCGGTGCCTAACTTCACCTATAACTACATCTTCCTATTCTGTCAGGACATAAAACAATGGAATGCTTACAGTAGTGATTTTTCATGTACTGCTTTTAATTGAAAAACCATAAAATGTCACAGATTCCATTAAAATATGCATTTCCTCCTCATAACAAGAAAATGTGGCACATGAACAAGAAGAGATCACACCTCAGTCAAGTATACTACAAGAACACCAGAAGCTGGGTTGGGGACATTCACATAAACTTGTCACCCAGCAGCTTTGCCTTTGAGAAGACAGTACATTCTTCAAGAGCCCAAGAAAACAAGAATGGGACAAAGAACAATTTATATATCGTATCTGTAGCAAAACTGTAAATCTGAACAGCTCTCACAAATGACAACATAAACCCTATCCAAAAAAACTAACAGAAAAGAAAAAGAGAATTACCTGAAAGCTACGTCCACTAAAAAATAAAAGGAAGTAAGGTCATAAAAAAGAGTGATAAAAATGTAGATGCTGAGATAAAAAGGAAAACAGACATTTAAGAACTGTGAAAAGTAACATGGCGACACAGAATTCAAATTTGTAGAGTATTAAATAATAGAACTAACTGCAAAGGATGGAACCAGTGATGGAAAGGAGAGAAAGCTGTCCAAGGCTCCTGAGAACTGGCAAATACAGGTGATGTGGATTCAGAGAAAAGAGGACAGAGACCTAAAGCTGTAGGAAACAGGGCACTTGAGAAAGAGACCAGATATAACAGTTGAGGTTAACACGGGAGGCTCGCCCTCATTCAGGACCAATTTGATATATACATTTATGCACAAATTTTGAATTATAAGGATAAAAACCAGTTTCTACAAGCAACCAGGGAAGGAAAATGAAACAAAACAGGACACCTAAAACAAGTTTTTAAACACCGGGTATTAACAAATTTTAGAAGACAACAGAGCTAATAGCGCTAGATGTATAAAGTTTTCTAAAAATAGGTTTGAGTCAAGAATTCTTTATACAGATAAGCTTTCACTCAAATATGAAAATAGAAAGAAATATCAGATGTTAATGGCTTAAGGAATCCAGCATATACATATTTTTATCCATCATGTACATATTTTTTCTGGAAAATTACTGAAAAACTACATAGATTTACCAAAGGATACATAAAAATAATTAAGAATGAGGAAGTCGAAGCATTAAGAAATTTTATAGTGAACAATTTTGGTTAATATAGCAGTCTAAGCAAAAGTGGAAAAGACCACTTTCCATTCAAACACAGAGAAATGCTGGATAAACAAACTATAATTAATTTATTTTTTTAAATTTTTTATTTTAGTTTATTCATTACAGTTCCTATCCTTTATTCCCATTCCAGCCCACCCACCCATTCCTCCCCTCCTCCCTCCCCTTTCCAAACCCCCTAGTTTAGTCCATGTGTCCTCTATATTTGTTCCTGTAAACCCTTCCCTTCTCCCCTGGAATTCCCTCCCCTCTCCCCTCTGGTCCCTGACTACCTGTCCTCTGACCAACTATAACTAATTTAAAACACATCATTTGAATAGCTAATCTGAAACCAAGAAAGAGAAATCGTCACGCTGGAAATCATCAGGCTATAATTCAAGCCCAAGGGGTGTCTTTGGGGTTAGATACAGATATCACAGGGTAGGGTTTTCAATGCCCACAAAAGACTAAGAGAAGAGTCAAGGCCAAAGTGAGTTGGAACTGGGTTCACTGGATAGTCCGGAATCCAGAAGCGCCTACGCCTGCTAAGCAAGTACAGTAACAAAACTCCACCTGTTGGCTCAGAGACGCAGCATATGAGCGATCTGTTTCCACTGAGCCATGAGTGAAAGAGGAGTCAGACCCAAAACCTAACCCCAAGCTTGAACTGCGCGTGGATGTGAGAATCAAATATCTCTGACCAATGCAGTACAGGAATCCTGAGCTAAAAAATTAACATAAAAACTGCTATGGGCAAGTTCTGCACAAGCGAAATCAGCAGGGGTGAAAATGGTCCTTAGGGACATCTTTTTATCAAGGGATATGTAAGACTCCCAAGAAAAAAAAAGGCCTGCTAAAGATAAGTCTACAATGAAAAATTTTAAAGCTCATAAGAAAATGCATCACCATGTAAATACATTACCAGATAAAGCAAGAAGAATTTACAGAAGAGGAAAGTAGAGAATTCTGTGAGAAAAAGTTTAAATGAATTATTCAGTCAATAATGTTTATTTAACACCTACTGTTCTAGATACCAGGAATAATAGCGAACAAAATAGATACATTTGTATTCCTTGTGGAGTTTACATTCCACTGGGGGGAGGCAAATAATAAACAGATCAATATAAACTACATCAAGAAACATTAAGCACTGCAAAAAAAAAGCAGAATAAAGAAAAGAGGTAGACCGAGATGGGAGAAGGTGACGTTATTTTGTATCTGGAGGTCAGGGAGACTTCCACAGCCTTCTCAAACTTGCTGGTCTTTCAAATTTCAGAGCCTTAAAAAATTGTTGACTTGTTTGACTTTTTGTTAGTTATATCTATGAATATGTTCTGTATCAAAAATTAAAACTGAGAATTAGAAACAGCATTTAACTCATTTAAGAATAATAAGCCCATTTCATGTTAAAATATGAAAAATACTATTTTCCAAAACAAAAGAAAGTAAGATGGGTTGCATTTACACTTTTTGCATATCTCTTTAATGTCTGGTTTAACAGAAGATACCGCACCTGCTTCTTTATTCAATATTTTGTAATATGTTTTTTGGTTAACATAGATGAAGCAAGCCTGGCTTCTTACAGACATGTAGTTAGAAATGGGAAGGGCATTAACACCTGTTTTAAAGGATTTTGTGTATTCTTCTCAACAAGTGGTAGTTCCTTAAAGGCTAGTTCAATGTGGAATGTGAAGCCATTTCAATGAACTTTTCATCCTCCATTACAACAAAATCAATTGGACTATCTTGTGCTTTGAATGGATCTTTTATCCATGAACAGTTTTGTAACATTAGGCACTAGTCATTTGGAAAATATTGCATCATTGAATTATTCAGACCCTCCAAATGCTGATACGTTGCATAATACAATAAAAATAACATTCATTAATATCACAAAAAAACTCATAAGAAATATCTTTAAGTATTGGAAAACTGTCAAGGTTACAATGACAGATCTGAGTCTCCCAAATTTGAATTTTTGTTAGAAAAGTTGGGTATTTTCATTGGTAAAGTAACAGTAATTTGAATTTTTGTTAGAAAAGTTGAATATTACCGTTGGTAAAATAACAAGACAATCAGTTGTTTGCCTTGCAATGTCTGGATCACTTGGCTCTTTATAAGAAAATTTCACCACCAAGGCTGGTGTGGCTCAGAGGATTGAGTGTGGGCCTGCTAACCAAAGGGTTGCCGGTTCGATTCCCAGTCAGGGCACATGCCTGCCATACAGGCCAAGTCCCCAGTAGGGGGCATGCGGGAGGCAACCACACATTGATGTTTCTCTCCCTGTCTTTCTCTCTCCCTTCCCCTCTCTAAAAGTAAATAAATAAAATCTTTTTTAAAAGGTAAAAAAAGAAAATTTTACCAAATATTCAAGTTCACATAACTACAGTTTGACTAACAATTACTCGAGTAAAAATGTTCCAGTTAGCTCATACTACAGCTCAAACAGTCACACAAGCACTCTCCCTTGGGACAACCACTGTGCTTTGGGATCTGGGAGTACAGAAGTACTTTATGTTAACATCCATTTCATCACACACAGTATTAAAAACACGTACACACATACAGCTTCACAGTATTTTTTCCACTTTAATCAAGGGCATACAGTGAAACTGGTAGGTTTTGTTTTTTTACTGTGAGTGCAGAGCAGTGAAAAACACAATGACTATTAGTGCAGTCTGGGGCCACCGCCTCGGTTTGTAATAAGGTGCCAACAACGTTACTCACCACTGCCTGGTATCGTCAATGTGCATGTTAGCACAGTGACAATTGTAAATAATACCTTCGTATTATTAAGAAAATAATTCGACCTCCTGAAAGAGTCTTGGAGACGCATATGGATCCATAGATCCCTCTTTGAGAAGCAGCTGGCAAGATCTGCACGGGACTCTCCTGATGTTAGAACTGAAAGTCTCACGTTCCGGCGGACTAGCTGGCCACCCTACCAGGAGGGACCCAGAAGAAGTGAGTTTGCATGAAACAGTAACAGTTGAGAAAAGCAGCATCTCAGGCAGAGAAGCACACAAGCCCTGAGGTTAGGGAATGGTTGATTTACTCAAGAACAAAAGAACTTACAAAGGCACATACCCCTCGCGAGCCAGATTGTTCCCAGGCAAGGGAACCACTTGGAAATGCCTAGTGCCACACGCAAAGGGCGTCTGGTGGCCTCTCTGTCTACTCCCATGTTCTAGATAATTATTCACGATGAATGTGATTAAGATTTTCTCTATACGATTACATAGGAAAAATGAAAAGCAATTACAAACTTGTTTGAAAAATGAGAACGAGAAGTTTGAGTTTATAGTTAGGTTAATAAGTAGTTCAAGTTGCTTTACATCAACCCTCTAATTAAGCCACAAATTTGTTATGTAATTTGTCAATTATTCGTGTGATTTAGAAGTTGCTCAATGAATGTTTGTTGAATGAATAATTACCCAATGTGTGACTGGAGATATTTAGGAGATGTGAGGACACAGTTCATTGATTTCCCAAGAAATCGCTGTCAAAAGGTGAACTCTTTACAAGGCGTTATTTTGTGCCGCATAGCTTCACCAGGCTAGAAAGTGGAGTTTTAACCTTGTGCTCGCTGCGCACAGCACCACAAACATACTGTTCCCTAATCAGAGGGCCATTCTCTCAGTTCCTGGAAAAGGGGCTTTTTCTTCTGTTCAAAACATTTCTAACATTTCAGGCCAAACAATTTATTTAGAGAAGCTCTTTTAAAAAAATAAAAAGAAACACAGGCACACTGGTAGATTTTACAATTAGAAACAGTGCAGTAGCTTTTTCATTTTATGGATCCAAGGCAGGAAGTATGCAACTTTAGTGATTTATAAGCACTTGCAAGCACAAAGGCTGGCTGGCGTACTGTTAATAGGGTTTACTCTAAACTGTTATTACCATGAAATATTCTTTAGATTTTCTTAAGATCCTGAAAACAAAGCTGAGAAAAAGGGGTCTAATAAATGCTATGTGTAGTATTTTTCACTTCATTTAGAAATATGGTTTCAGTTCAATTAATATGGAGATCGCTACTTCTCAGAGACCAGCCCTCCCTCCCCTCTTTAAAAGAACTGAACCATCCATGTACGTGACAATTAATTAGCTCATGTCAAGAATAGATGTGCCAAATGACCAATGTGCACCTGAAAATATGTGTGACATTAATGTCATTAGGGAACTGAATGTCATTAGAAATTCTACTCCTAGATGGAATACCCAGAGAATCGAATGTTGAGTTTCAAATATATAAGTCGATACAGACAATATGTGGGAACTGCTTTGAACAAGCCATTCCGAACAGAACTTCTGTTACTTTCAACCAAGAACACTCTGAACTGTGTCAGCACGAGAAATGTCCAAACCTGTGGAGAATTTTTAAGAGTTGATTTGAGCCAAACTGATGACATGCCAGGACACGAGACCCAAATGCTCCCGAAATGAGTTCTCTGGTTTCTTTTCTACAGCCAGAATTACGGAGGGAAAGGAAGAAACATTAAACGAATGGGGAGAAGGAAAGGTGGGGGTTGGGTTACAGGATAGTTAACACGATTGTGTGTTTTCTTGAAGGTGGTTATGCTTCTGAGGGGTCTGAGAAAAGGAGCTTTTCGAAGGCGTGCTAACTTAGATGGTTAGCCTAGAACAATGGACAGGGCTTGCTGTCCAGGGACGTGAAAGGCTTGCAGCGTGATGACCCACCATGGCCTGCCCAGGGAGGAACTTACTACCGGATCACGCTGAGAGGTTACTTTTGGTTAATTTATATAGTACAGAGCCCAATCTTTGTCCACAACTGAGAGAGCCCCTCTCTAAGGAAGGGGCAATACCTCTGGCTTGACTCTAAGTCCCTCAAGGGCAAAGGCCACACATCAATCGTCCTAACCTGTCTGACTAATATGGGTCTTTCGTGAGGAGGAGCCCGAATAATTACAGGAAAGCTTTTCCAAACTCAAGTTATTACCCTGCTCGCATGAAGTCACCCAACTGGTAAAGCAAACGAACGAAGAAATACAAGCAAAAAGAACAACAAAAACATTTGTATTAATAACTTCATTAAGCATAGGACACAAACTCATCAAATTTGTTGAAAGAGTAAAGCGAGGAGACCACTTTTACTGAATCCCACTTTCAGTTTCCTGTGACTAAGTCTTCAAGCCTTCCAACGTCCTGTGTCCTTCTTCCCTCCTTTCACACTGCACCACAGCGGTCCACAGTGAGCTCTCTAGTTAGCCCAAGAGACTCAGATCTTAGATTTTTACTTACCACTTACGTGACCTCATGCAAATGATTTAATTTCTCTGAGTCTCAGTTTTCTCAAAGGAATAATAGGAGTAATAATACTGCACTATCAGCCTGATAGGGTTCTTGTGAGAACTGAGATGATGTTTGTAAAATGCTTAGCATAAGGCCTGAAATACTAGGAATTGTTTACTAAACGTTACCTTTTTTAGTTTTTACAACAGAAGAGGTGTCCCTCTTCTTGTCTACGGTTCATTCTTATGCTCTAAATCCCATCTTCCTTCCACCTCCTGGGGGACCTTTATTGATTACATTTTCTCTCTAGTCTTTATTGTTAACTTCTCTCTACAGACGCCTTTCCACTAACATGCACAAAACAACGACGATGATGATGGTGGTGCTGGTGATACAGATGATGAAATTTGAAGCATAGGTGGAAGAGCTGTCCTTTGTCAGAGGGAAGGGCACCATCTCCCTAACAAGAAGGAAAGGGGAAAAGATGGGCATTCAAGTAGGAGGTTTAAAATGTGTAGGTTGGAAAAAAATTGGATAGTTTCCATTTTCTCTTTGAAATAAAAGGCAAATATATTGAGTGAAAGTTCAGTGCAGAAGAGAACACAGAATGTGTGAGAAGGGCGACGGTTCCTAACAGGCATCGCAGTGAGTGAGAGAGAGAAGCGGAGTAGGATTTCCAGGCAGTGGGCAGGGCTCGGTGGAAGCTGAGGCTGTCATCCAGGAATGGACACGGGACCCAGTCTCTCCGGGAGTCACCCAGCTGCTGGCACAGTAGCAAGTGACTGGTTCACCTAGAGTTGGAGGCTTGCAAGGGGGTGCAAAGAAAGGAGAGAGGAGTCAGGGGCAAGAGGGTAGCGATAAACCATGGACTCTAAGAATACATAGGAAAGTGAATGCAAGGCACGTACTAATGGAGAAAGAGACAGAAACGGACTCAAGGCCCTGAGGAAACTGGAGTGCAAGTATAGTGGTAGAAAAGTGAAAGCCTCATTGATTTTGCAAGTGTTTTTAGGTGACGGCAAAGTCCTGAGTACGACTATGGAAACAGGTGGCTGAGGTGGAAGGAAGAAAAGGTCACTAACAGGCCAGGGTGGTAATGGAATAGTCCGCAAAGACAATGACATCATCCAAGATGATGGCAAGAGCGGAAATAGAATGGAAGCCTGGGGGTCAGGTACCAATTTCTAAGGAACAAGGGACTCTCCAGTGAGTCAGTAAAATGAGAGAGAAGACACGGGGGGAGAAGATGGTAGAGTCTAGAGAGAAGGCTAAGCTCCATCAGTGGGTGGAGAAACGTTCCGCCAGTATCGCTGGAAAGTGAAGAGGACACCCACTGATCCTCCCACTACGAGGTCTGAAAAACAAAGCATCCTCCACAGAACGGCTTCCAGACTCAGAAATATGTCCACTGGCTGTAGAACTACACATAAGACCAAGGAGAAGGGTCAACATACCTAAAGTTCTATACGAAGACTTTAAAAAGCAGCTGCATGTGTTCAGGATATGAGATTTGGCTTAAAGGAATTTCAGAGGAGAAAGCCACAGATATTGCAAGCAGCTACCCCCAAAATGTCTTGGTCGCAATTAATAGAACTATAGACATGTATTAATTGTGATAAGAATTCTTATTTTATTTTCTAAAATTAAGATGAAATAATCACACGTAATGCTATTTAAACAAATGTTAATTAGAAGCAACAAATAATGCTCTTCTTTTATCTGTTTTTAAGCAACTTTTAATCAATATTTAAGCAAGATACAAATTTCTATTTGATACGACTTAAAGATTTAAAAATCTTACTGTATGTTTCAGACTATAAGACTCACTTTCCCCCAAATTTGGGAGGAAAATGGGGGTGCGATTATAGTCCGAATGTAGCTTACCTGGCTCACTGTGGGGGGGGGTGGAGCGGGGTCACAGGTTATTAAATATTTTACCACATTTTTTGCTTCAAAAATTATTTTCCTCCTCTATAACCTAGGTGTGTCTTATGGTATGGTATATCTTATAGTCCTAAAAATATGGTAATTACAAAACTCCATCTCAATATTCTAAATGATAATAATTTGTGATTTGGGTTTTTTCCCCAATTAGGTAATAGAGTACTAATGGATATTACATTGCCCAAGGTTCCGATGGGGATCCTAACTTTTATCATTTAAAAAAGAAGGAATGGGTATATTTTAAAGAAGGCAGTAAAAGAAATCACCTTAACTTACTTGTTTATGTCAATACAATTTTACTTTAATAGTTCATGGAATTTTATTATTGTTATATGTACGCAATAAGTTAAGACTGGGAGAAGAAAAAACAGACAAAATCGCCTCAGACTTTCTTCCATTTACTTCCTCTGCAGGAAGCGCGGTACTATATTAGGTTTTATATGTATTTTTATAAAGATTAAATAGCCCAATTTTAACTCTAGACTATTTTTTAAAACATAAACAACTTTTATAGGTGCTTAAAAGAAACGACAAATATTCTGTGAGTCCTGAATTTTGATTTGCTCTGTCATAATATTGCAAAACTTCTCCTTGACTCTCAGAAGCTTCAGCATATTGTTAGGCATTAATGCAAATCCAGGGCAAGTTCTTGTCTTCCCGTTTTCGCATTACCAAACCTAACCAGGCATACTGCAGCTGTCCAATTCGCAACACACTCACACTGTATAATTTGAGACTTTTGCAACCACATATTTTAAAGAACTCACTGAGCCCTGAAAGGCAAATGCTATCATTCAAGTTCTAATTACATGCTACCTGAGTTTTACAGGATGGGAGAAAAGTGAATACTGTACTTCCCAAATACATTTTTTTTCTTTTTTACCACAAACAACTTCTAAACAGATGCACAAAATATTTTCTGAATGTTTCACTATACAAATAGCTCAAGCACTGGCCTATTCAAATTATGTTCTAGTTTCTCTTCATGCTGCTTCTATTTGATAAATCAGTCAATAAATGCCAAGTCAAATATGCAAATAAATATATTTTCATTGTTATTGGCAGCCATATAATTAACTCTGAGAATAAAAGAAGGAGAAATCAATTTATTATTACTTCTTCAGTTCTTCCTATTAATCATTTACATTATAATTATGGTTCCACTTTTAAAACCTTTATATACACATGTACACACACACACACCATTTGACTATATTATAAATCATATAATGTTATATGGACTATGACCTTCATGTTAATGTTATCAGTAAGTTACAATTGTATTATTGCCCACACATATGAACTGATGAAAGAGCAATGCACATTTATGAGACTATATTAATTAGTAATTTCAGCAAATGTTTCTAAACAACGTTAGGGATTTACTCTCTCTTACCTCAAGTATAAATATTGGTGTCAACATTTTTTATGTATGTATATATATCAACAAATTACACTTCCATTTTCCAGCAAAACTGGCTAACAAAGAAAATAATATAGAGAGTAAACTTAATTTTTTCCAAAGAAATACTCAAAGAGTAAATCCTTTATTTTTTAACATTTGTTATCTGTCGGATCAATATCTTCACGAATCTGAGAAAACTATATTTTATACAAAAACTTACATAAGTGACCTTTTAAAAAATATTGCCCTAAACTAGATCAAAAGCTTCAGATACATTATCAAATGTAAAACAAGAAGTTTAAGATGAGTTCAAAACTCTGTTTTAATAAAATATGCTGTCACACCTGCATTATGGTAGTTGTGTTTTTAAATAATATGATACAGCCACGTCGTTTAACCTCTTGGTTCCCTCCCCTCGCCGAGAGTGGGATTAGAGACGGCGCCCAATCGCAGGAGTCCGCCTGGACTGATGCAGTGATACAGGGTGAGCAGGCGGAACGGCGCCCCGCATGTAGGAAGTGCTCAGTCAGTGCTCACTATGCGTTACCTAGTTGGACATGTTTTGCCTATTATTTCTAATAGCTTCTAGTTAGCAATCCTGAAAGTTTCTTAATTCTTTAAAAAAAAAAAAAGCTACATCATGACGTTCCTAATGCTTTGCCCATCCCAGTAGCTTTTAGCACTGTTGTTAGCAGCTAGTTTATCCGCTACTCACAAGCTAAACGGGACCTAAGGTTTCACTAAGTAATAGTTCCAAATTCTATTTTAAAAGATAGCATGACTCTCCCTACTATGTCATTATCGGTACTCACTATTTCACTTAAAATGCTAACGTTTTATGTGCTAGGCATTGGATATAGGCTGTGGGAATAAAAAATGGGTGAGAAGAAAATTCCAGACACATTGCTCACAAAATAGTGAAGGACACAAACACAAATATGTATTAATTGTAAGGTGGTGCACTGAATGTTATATAAAAAATCTCCTCCAAGATGTCCCAGGGACAGCTTCCCAGGTGATGCCTGAGCAAGACTTGGAAGGAAGAGCAGAAGCTTCCAGGTGGAGAAAGGATCTATGATTACTTTATTCAAAAAGAGAACTGAAAATTCCCACAGTGTAAAGTTAAAATGGGCATAGTTTAAGAAAACAGGCTTCCTCAAACAGATTTCCCATTGCACGCTGCCTGCTTAGTACGTGTATCTTCAGGAGCTGATTAAATAAATATTTTTGCATGACTGTCTGCTCCTGCCCACAGCAAGGCCCTCATTGTGATACCCTTGGACGATGTTCTCAGCTCCCACCCTCCCCGGGCTCAGAGAGACTTCTGGAACCCACTGTTACCACACAATCCCCAGTCAACAACCTGCAACGGTTTACCCCACCTGACACCGGCTGTCTGCCCTGGTCGATTTCTCCACTATGCCTGATGGGATGTCTCCCTTCTGTTCCTATCCTGCCCAGCCCCAAATGCTTTTCTCCAGCTGCTCTTCCTCTTGGAAATTCTACCCACCCTTCAAAGTCCTCCTGCAGGAGACCACCAGATCCCCTCACTTCTGTGTAAATCAACAGAACTGAACAAATGCTGCAGAAAAGAAATGAGTGGAAAACACCTGCTTTTGGATGAAAGGCACATCCAAAATGTGGTTGAGCATTGAAAAACAAAAGGCAGACACTCATCTGAGAGTTACATTCAATAGTTACATCAACCTAGTCCACTTCCTAAATGATTTATGGTTCAAAATGTATATACCGCACAAACCACTTACAGAACAATTATTTTTCCAATGACATTTTAACCACCCCTCAGTATGAATCATGAATTCTTTTTTTACTTAAACTGGTTTCTTTAGGACAAATTCATACTAGATGGGGAGGTGTCACTGGATTCGGAACTTTAAATGCTCCCGGGCAACGTGGGCCTAGCCAACCAGCCCACTAGCCTGCTTCCTACTTGAAGCGCAACTAGTTAAACAGTAAAATACCCTCAGAAAGTCAAGTTAAAACACTTTTTCAAGTGATAAATGAGCATGCACTCCATGTCAATACCTTAGATTCCAACTTGATTTTCTCTTCATTCAGCTCCTCTGTTGCTTTCTTAATTTTTTCACGACATCTGTTTATTTCCGACCTGACTGGAAGACAAATCAAACTGTTAAGCACATCGATCGTTCTCACGTCCCCATTTCTGCAGCCCGGCCTAAGGCACCTTTCAGCTGTCCTTCCCTCCACGCGGAAAGCAGCCTCCGCTAAGTGCCCTGACCTTTGCTTTGGGGACTTCCTTCCGCTCCAAGCCCCCACCTGCAGGGGACAGAGGCCCCACGCAAAGTGCCAAGTGCCCCACGGACCTTCTCGCATCAAGCGGCGACTCTCCTCGGCCTGGTGCTCGGAGAAGATGATGTGCTGAAACAAGGATTCTAAACTCATCTCGGCCCCGGCTCCCGGCTCCTTTTTTTTTTTTCTCCTTAAATATTTTATAGCCGAATCTGAGGATCCTGGAAAGCACAATAAAGAAGAAGGATTATTCTAGGGCTCTTCCCATATTGGCCTCCAGCTCCAGGGCCCCGCCACAGCACCGACAGCGCCCACACAGGGCGGGAAGAGACCTGGGGGTCCCGGGCTGCCCCGCCCACCTCACAGCCCAGCCCGGGCCCTGTTCCCTCCGTTGCAGAACAGACCCGGTTTCCCCTCCATCTGCCCTCGTTCCACGTGGGACAACAGCCTCAAACGGTGCCGCCCGGACCAGGCCTGGACCCCTTCCCTTGTTTTCTTCTCCGCTTGGGGACAACATGGAGGCCCCAGCCCCGGCCCGTGTGGCCGGTCGGTTGGAGCCTGGTCGGTAACCGCAGGGTCTCCGGTTCCCTTCCGGATCCCCGGTCAGGGCACACGCCTCTGCAGCAGGTTTGATCCCCGGTAGGCGCGCAGGCAGGAGGAAACCGATCTTTGACGTTTCTCTCTCTCCCCTTTTTTTCTCGAATGAGAATAAAATAAACCTTAAAAAAGGGAGAGACCCCGGGCATCGGCTTCCCAGCCATCCGGGTAGCAGCCCTTCCTGGCCTTGGCCTTTACCTCTCAGCCCCCTTTCTTTGGAGAGATAAGGTTCTCCACCTGCTCTGTCTCTCAGCAAAATGTGGATTTGCTAACAGTACTATTCTCGCTGGAGACCTTCCCGAAAGCTGTGACCTCCGCTCTGCCAGGCCCGGCGGGACCCACACTACGGCGGCCCCTTTGGCCCATTCTGCGTTCAGGTGTTTTGCTGTGACCCTGTGGCCCCCGAGGCTTCTTAGGCCTTTTCTTGGGGTTGGGGTGACCTATCTCCAAGGCACAAACACCCAGTATGAAATGTACCAAGTACCCGTGTTTCTAAATATAAACTTTTGCAAAGTCTTAGCCTTTGAATGTGGCAAAGACTGCTATAAATGAGCAATGTCTGACATTCTGCCTTAATCATTCCTTTGTAATCAGGGCATATCTTTTTGTGTCTGCTTTAAAATTACTCATCGCCCTTTGTAATCAAGCTGCAGTAATATTAACACTTCGATATCTGCGCAATATGTGTCAGAGACCAAGGTGGTTGCTAATTAAAGATTACACATGAAAGGCACCTTTGGGACTTTTGAATGAGAATTTTTAAATTAAAAAATAAAATATTTTTAATTTTAGTAGGTCAAAATATTAAGATTATAATAAACACGTGACTTTACTCCTGAATGTTAAATTGACATTGGCTAAACTTGAAAAAGTAATTTCTACTTAGAATGTATTTAGAATTAAGTAAAACAAGCTAAAAGTAATTTCTGGCACATCATCTGTATAATAGACTTAATTAATATTTCATAATGCTATAGTACAATTGGTTATAACTTTTAACCTATTCCAAATTTCCAACTTAATTTCCAAGCCATGAATGCATAAAACTTAATTTTTAAACTTCGGAAGAATACACACTGCAAAGTGTAATGAAGTAGAAAAGAATTGCCCACGAACATCATTTAGAAGCCAACAGTAATGATATTTTGACCAAAATATCATTGCCTTCCAGGAAATCCTCCTCATCTTGCATTTTTCCTTTACAGACTTGAAAATATTGTGAATGAGTAATAATAATTATTATTCTTTATTGAGTAAATTTGCCAGGCACTATTCTGGACACTCTCCATCCTCTTGCAATTATTTTTTTATTATTAGGTTCATGGCATAGTTGAGGAAACTGAGGCACAGAACAAGTAAGTATCTTGTCAAATTTGCATATCTAGTGCATGGCAAAGCGAGCTCTGAAATCAAAAAATCTGGCGTCAGAGCTCATGAATTGAATTTTGGATTCTGCTCTTTTTTCCTCTTATGTATCACAAGCATTTTGGCATTTCGTTGAAAACTCTTCATAAATACATTGTTTTACAACCTTACAATCCCCTATCACATAGATCCCTGTGTGAAATACTGAAATAAATTTGACTCTTTCGTCTGTTCGAGGATGAAAAACAAAGCTGAAATTGCGGTTTAAGCCATTTTCTTTGAGCACTCGTTTAGAGGCTATGCCATGACAGCCACCAAAGGACAGGCTTCCCGAAGATAAATTTATTACTAATTAGTATCACTCCTTTCAGAATTAGTTCCCGTGGACTTGCACAGGGAGCATCCTCATAAAGAGGCTGGTTTTCAGAAGCATGCTGTCCTTTAACATTCTAATTTTATTAGTTACCCTCAAACTCACATTCATTATTCAACATGCTCTTTCTGTACTGAACTTGGCAGCATGCAAGCTGGCCAGCCTGCAAGGAGCCCAGTTGCCTCACTCACCCAGGAGTAAGGAAGAGAGAGCTGCTGGAAATTCTGGGAAGAGGTTATTGGGAGAAATGGCTTCTTCATCTTCTGCAGTCTTCTTCAAATCCTGGAATATTTCAGTGCCTTTAAATCCTAAATTTGAGTCTTTTTTGAGGAACCGCGACTATAGACATTAGCAGGATGTTTTGCTTTATTTGTGAAAACAAATGTGATTATGCAATTCCACAATTCAAATTTTAAAAGTGTCTCATAATAATGAGTAGAAGTAACATAGTAAGATATATAGGGGGGATAAAAGGTGATGGATGGAGACTTCGGCTGGTGAACACACAATACAGTGTACAGATGATGTGTTGTAGAATTGCACGCCTGAAACCTGTATAATTTTGTTAGTCAGTGTCACTCCAATACATTCAATAAAAAGGAAAAAAATATTGCTATTCTATATCTTGCTTTAGTCATACATTTTTCCTTATAGATATACCTCCGAGCAAAAGTAGCATTACTTGAATTTATGCCAAATAAAAATGTTATATGAGATTGTAAAACTAGAGCATACTATTTTCTGAAAATGAATCTTGTAAATCTAAAAAAAGAGAAATGATTCATTCAACAACTGTTTAATGAGTCTCTGCTACTCATTCAACAAATATTATTGAGCATCTCCTATGTGCCATATTAGAGAAATAACAATGGGATTTAATAAAAACAGACCTACATAAAAAGTATTTTTCTTCCCCCAGATATTTCTAACCTCATTGGAGAATTATTGTATTTCTTTAGCATTTTGGCAGCAGTATAAACAACTACTTTCAGATGTTTCAACAGATGTTCTGTAGAAAGAAAGCCAATTATTTGCATTATGATACCCACGTATGATTCTCAGATCTAAACTTTCCATCTGTGCGTGTTTTATTGAGTTGCATACCTATGGAGTATAAAAGTTAAGATCGCTCATTGTCTCTAAACCTCAGACTTGTGTTCATAATCACACCAGCACCTGGGTTATTGAGCCATCAATAATTGCTTTGCTAGAAGGCCTTATATAAGGCTATACTGCTCTTGTGATTTAAAATGCATTGCCTCTCCTTTCTTAGATGGATGACTTCCCTAAACTCTAAAGCAGGCTTGCAGATACCCACTAGCCCAGGGCATATATATTGCAATGGAAAGAAGAAAAATAATTCATTTATCTTATGTTTTTCTTATGGCATCTGCCAAAAAAATGTGGGTTCAACCAAGTTTAACAACCATTTATTGAGCAGCTACTAAGTGTAAGAACTTTGTTAGGTACTGTGAGGGATACAAAATTGAAAGGCACAGGTCCTGCCATCCTGAAGGTCATAACCTATCAAATGGGACACAGTGGCACAAATAATTCTTAGGCAGGAGATATATAAGAGTCTCACCCTTGTGCTATGGGAATATGGCAGAGGGAGAATAAGTCTGATGTAGATGTTCCAGGAAATCTTCCCAGTAATGAGTAATATATGAACTGGATTTTAAAGGAGGGTGGGAATTCAACAGAAGTGAGTAAGGGAGAAGGAAAGCAGAAAGTAAGATGGATCCAACTTTTGGACGTTGTCCAACATTTTCTTGTATCTGATGGAGGAACATGTAATGTTTTCTAGCAGGTGGGTGGCATGTCAGAGTTACTTCTTGCAGTCTGTCTGTGGCGGTGGGTTAGAAACACTAAAGAGCCTTTTAATCAACCCACCAACCCTGTGAGATAAATGCTTTCACTATTTCCACATGGAGAACCGAGGCAGAGAGAGCTAAGTGACTTGTCCAAGGTCACATAGCAGAACCAGGATTTGAACCCTGATCATGTATCAAGGCAAACCCTAAACCTCTTCATTTACTGCCTCCAAAACGAGAAAATGAGACTATTTCAGCACTTCGGTTTCATTTTAAGGCAGATACATTTCCTAACAAATGCTTATCAGCAACAAATTAATCTTTTCTGAAGATATTTTCAGACTTCTAGGATGTGGGTTAGTAATATAATGCATCTATAATGTATTAAATTTAAATGTGATCTAAGGAAAAATAATTGAGAATGGGTCATACCTTGATATAAGTGCTTATTTAACCCGCTACATATCTACTATGTAAAAATAAAAGTAAAATTTGTATGCAAAGTATCATATTTGTTTCATAATATTTACATTAGTTGCCTAGGGCTACTATCATAAAGTACCACAACAGAGTGATTTAGAATAACAAAAATTTATTCTCTCACAGCGGTGGAGATCCAAAGATTGAAATCAAATCAAGGTGTCCCCGGGGATAGCTCCTCTGGGCCTCCAGACAGAGAATCTGTGCTTTGCCTCTTTGTAGCTTCTGGTTGTTGCTCGTGATCTTTGTTCTTTGGCCTTTAGATGCATCCACTCTGCCTCCCTGGTCCCTTGGAGTTCTCTCTGTGTGTCTCCGCCTCTTGGTGTCTTTTTCTCTCCTTATTAGGACACCAGGCATATTGGTTGAAGGGCCCATCCTACTCCCGTGTGACCTTATCTTAATTGACTACATCTGTAATGGCCCTGTTTCCAAGTAAGTTCACATTCTGAGCTCCTGGTGGGTTGGGACTTCTACTTATCTTTTGGGGGACGCAACTCAACCCATATAACAATTCTTAAAAGTTAATTTGTGGGAAATAGTTAAGATTTTTAAAAATTTTTGATGACTGCCTTGTCTCTATTATAATCAAAGTATTTTTAGTCATTTAATGGACTTTGGAAAACATCTTGACAATCTTTTTATTTTATAGATGTTAACCCTGAGGCCCTGGAGGGTGATGGATTCCCTCAGCATTGCACAGTCAATTAACGCCTGAGCTAGGACTGGATCTCTCTCCTAATTCCTTCTGCTCCAATAAAAGATCTTCTTTGTGTTGTCAATTCTTGGTTCCTTAATCAGAAAACCAAACTTTTTTTGGTTGTGAAATATATTGCATAAAAAATCCCATTAACGTATCGGGAGTCATTAAACATCAAAATCTTTGGAAGAAGAAAAGATGCAGCATAGCCTGAACTTGGATTCCCACATTGTCAGAGCTCGGAAGGCAGCATAGGGCCTAGGAAGGCTGCGCAGGTGCCCCTCCCAAGGCATGAGCCTGTCAGCCCCAGCAAACAAAACTCTGTTCGCCACCTTGTATCATCTGCTCCCTTACTCAGTAACTACTTATTGGGTATACACAATAAGCACAGAAAGAAAAATTTTGCGATTACAGAGGTGAAGAAAATAAGGGTCTTGAAATTTCATTGTATCAAGTTGGAGTTTCCATGACAATAAATGTAAGTGTTTTAGGATTATACAGAAAGAATTAAAAGAGAAATGTAAGGCTTTTTTCTTACTATTTACATGTTTTAGTCATTAATATATTCTTTGTCTACCTAATAAGTACTTGGTTACTTAGTAAATAATTAACTCTTCAGTTGTTGAATGGCTCCGAATTTAAATCAATGATTAATATGTTTCTATGAAGAAATTTCTATGAAGATTTTACTCACCTGAGTGAATTAGTCACAGCGATTATTTGGAAATATGAGATAAATTTTAATATTTCTATTACCATCTATGAGTTAGTCACAGTGACTCTGGAAAGTTGGAAAAATATTTAATTCGCACATGGACATATATGTGTATAGGTAGAGTGAACCATAAATCCTATTTATTCTTAAAACAACTTACAATATTGCTCATTTATCAAGATAAAACTACTTTATGCTTCCAATGTTTAAAATGACTTTAGTGGCCTTAGTACAATAGTATTATATTATAAAATTCAGACACTGCCATTATTTTCCCTTCACAATGCCATAGACAATTCAGAATGTTGTATCATAGTTTACATGGCTCATAAACTTTATCTTTTATCTGACATTGCAGGTGTGTTGATAATAGAATATGGAGAATCTGTAAGATGGTTGAAAAAAACAATTAATTAGCATTTACGTAAAAGAGCTAGCTCACTAAGAAACATTCCAAATAGGGCATAAGCTGATTATTCCATAGGCAATCCTAAGTTTTGAAATAAAATTTAAGGGGATAAATAAAGAGAGTGAAAGAAATTTAAATATCTGAAAACAAATAAGGAAATGTTTCAAAACACTAGAATTGCTCGAGTTGTACATACATATCACCATTTGAAATTTGGAAGTCTCGTAATTCTGTGCCCGTTACATCTCATTATGCTACTTGTAGAATGTGTACACTTCGGGCTGTACCAATCCATGCAGGATTACCAAAGGGTCCCTAAACCCTTTGATAATCTAGCGTGGCCGCTGCCTTTTTCGAGGTGTCAGCACTGCTGAGATCCCACGCTTTCTCGTGCCTTAGCCCCCAGCGCAGGAGCGCAAGGATCGCGCACATGGGATCCCAACACTCATAAAAAAGACCCATGGTGATTTTCTGAGAAGAAATTAATAAAACCAAGAGAACTTGTCAAAAGAATGTCCTAAAGATTATTTGATTTCGGTAATTGTTGCATTTTAAATGCTTTCATTTTCTTTTGTGGTGTCTTTTATCTAACCTCCGGGTGCTATTATTCATAAAATAGGATATTTCCGTCCAGAAGGCTGTGGCTGTAGACGAGACATGATACTTTCATCTAGAAGTAGATAAAGGGATTCAAACCTCCTGGGTCCCGGTGTAAGCTGAATACTGCAGAGGTCAGAAAGCTTGTTTCCATTCCCTTGAAGCCTCCGCTATGCTGTTTTATGTAAGTGACCAGACAGCTTGTCTTTCCTTTATTCATTCCCAGCCTCTGATTGGTTGCCTGTCTCGGTGGTTTACAAGGCGGACTAGGACTTCAGTGCCTCGAGAGTAGTGGCATGACTTTAGGATGAGGCCCTGAGGTGTGACCCCGAGCATGATTCACTAAGTAGCATTGAAGAGCTACTGTGTCCCGGGATCTGCCGCAACAATGAACAAGATGAATGAGCCCTCTGTACTCATGGAGCCTACTGGGGGAACAAGAAGCAAACACGTTCGTTAATTCAACACACATGGACTTGGCGTCCGTGTAAAATCTAACAGCGTGGGGCAGAGAACTGCCAGAATGTGAACAACAAATTTGTGCTTCCACCAAGTCCCTTGGGGTGGACAGAACCGACTTCGGGAGGACGGAGAGGAAGCCAGTGGGATTGTTGTACAGATGGGGTTGGTGAAAGGGTCAGGGACCAATCCTGCAGGGCCTTGAAGGCAAGGCAAGGAGTTCAGATTTTATTCAAAATGCAGTGGAAGGCCTTAAGAAGGTTCTGTAGGGGAATGCTTACATTTTAAGAATAAGAAGATGACCACTGAACACTGTTCCCTTGGTGGAGAAGTGATTCCACATCCCTGGATAGAGATGGAGGGTGTTGACCCCGGTCCAGGGCTCAATTTGGTTGATAATTAGCTATGTGACCTTGAGCGAGTCACTGACTCTCTCTTCCCCATATTTTTCTTATTTTCGAATGAGGTTGGGAGAGGCAGAGTAAAATAAAGGAGAAAATAGGCTATAGGGGAAAAAATAATACTCAATGCTTACAGATGAAAAGGTCAGTTAGTAAATTGAAACAAACAGCTAAAAAATTAGTAATAAAAGCCCTAAGTGAGAAGGAGTCAGGAAGAGAGAGAAGGAAGGTAAATATCACTCGTGTCCAAATCCCCAGTGAGGGCTCAGGAGGGGAAGAGGACAGAGCAAG
>CM052542.1:147401310-147413357 GCA_028533065.1 Trachops cirrhosus | reverse complement strand
AGTGAAAAATGACAATTTGGATTAGCACTGTGACTTGATGCCTGTGAAACTACTTGGAATTGATTGACGAGGTTTGGGGAAATCTGAAGATGGACAGTTCATCTGCTCGTAGAGGACAGGACCCTATCGGATGGGTTTTGTATACCAAAGTGCTTGTACGCAAACATCCTGAAATGAAATCCAGGAGCCACAGCAGAACGTCAGGTCCACGAGGGAGCCCCTCGTGGTCTTGTGCACCCCTGGTTCCCAGCTCCTGGAGCGGTGTCAGGCACAGAGCCAGTGCGTCGGGACTCTGTGGTGCCCAAAGGGAGAGATGAATGTAGGCAAAGGTTTGAAGAAAACAACCGTTCCTGGCGTAAACAATAAACACTTAAATGTTCCTTTGAATAACTGGAAAATGCTGGAAATCGATACTCAACTCAAAGCACTGACCTTTCAATATACTGTATCGAAGTCTACGTGATCGGCTGCATTGAGGCGGCCTATATTTCTGTCTATAAATAGGGTTGCCAGACTTAGCAAACAAAAATGCAGGATGCCCAGTTCAATCTGAATGCCAGATAAACAATGAATAATTGTTTCATACAAGTGTGTCCCAAATATTGCACGACAACCTAGCTGTAAAATCACACTGCATCATATTTTAGATTAACTGTATCTTTGTGAAGAGGTTATATTCTTAATGCCGGTGTTATCGAGGATGAAAGAGGAAGGACTCTCCCTATATTGTGTTCAAAGAGAGGGTAGGGGAAGGTGAAAACAGATGGGGTCATATTGTGCTATTTTAAAAGCACACTTTTCTGTGAGCGAGTGCCCATGGAGGAGGACTGAAATTCAGCTTGTCATAAATTCTGCAGAGCTACCAGTAATCAGCAAGGATAAAATCTGAAGGGAAGGTTGGGTAGGAGCTGCTTCATCCATATTTCCTAAAGCACACACAGCCCTGCAAAGCAGGACGGGGAAGGAGAACGGCAAGGAAGGGGAGGATCACCCCATGGGAGCCTCCTTAGATTGCCTTTAGGAGAAGGCCCCCATCAGCCCTAACAGCTCTTTTTATTTATGTGCATGTTGTGCTGGTTCAGCCCATAAAATAGAGGTAAGCATGTTCTCTGCACTGTATGGTCTGTCTTCATAACACACTGTTGCTGGGGAAGTAACTCACTTGTTTTCCTTAGAAAGGGCAGCGGGTGCTGTGTTCATTTGTGTCGGAGCGGAAGACTCTCCATTGATGCCTTTTTTCCCCACTAAGCATTTAGATGCTACCTGGCTGTTAGGCCTGAAAATACCAGATGGAGCCTGGGAGCAGAGCAGACACTGTTGTCATGGAAACAAGATGCTATCCCAGCTCAATGCAGCTGCCATCTTATTTTCTCTTTCACTGTGAGGAGTTCTGATAGGAACAAATACTGATAAAATATAGCGATCGCCCCTCCCCCCTCCACACACACTCACCCACCTTGGAAAATACACTTCAATTGTTGCACAGGTAATTCGGTAATACGTCCCTCAGCTTACCGGGAGCCTACAACTATGGAAATGATTTGATTTCCAGGTCTTCTAATCAGAGTAGAACTGGGAAGCCCATGTTCTGACATCTTCTTTCCTCTAAATGGCAATGACACATTTGTCCTCTTCTTCAAATGATACAATATCCTCTGTACCCAGGGGAGGCTCAGCCCTGACAATCCTGGAAAATGCAACTTGAGTTTGTAATCACTCTGCAGTTTCTGCACTCTGCAGGAGAGTGGGGAGTGGCCTCTCCTGACTCCCTGAATTCCCCACAGTGGCGAGCAGAATGCTGAGCACACAGGCAGGCTATGATGAATTCTTGCTGCTTGATGTCCAAGCTTGAGGGATGCAGTTATTGGCCACGGTCCCGCTCTGCTGCCTTTTCTGTTTGGGGCATCGATGACATCCTCAAGGGAATGTGCCTGTGAGGAAGGTGCTCCACAGAGATGGGAAGTGGGGTGGGCAAGCGTATTTTCTAGATGCAAGCCTGCTGTTGTGTCCCTCCAATGGTGGGGAGTAGATTAAATCAGGGGTGTCCAACTCAT
This sequence comes from Trachops cirrhosus, assembly GCA_028533065.1. Taxonomy (NCBI): domain Eukaryota; kingdom Metazoa; phylum Chordata; class Mammalia; order Chiroptera; family Phyllostomidae; genus Trachops; species Trachops cirrhosus. Next base: position 147,411,303 of record CM052542.1, on the reverse strand, counting down.
TTTCACCGGGGGCCACATCAACCTTGAGGTTGCTTTCAAAGGGCCAAATGCAGAGCTCCTTGCCCCTAGTTAAGGATTAGTTACATTTACACAGTTCTAAAATTACATTCGGCCCTTTGAAGGCAACTTCGAGGCTGATGTGGCCCCTGGTGAAAATGAGTTGGACACCCCTGATTTAATCCTAGGACCTTAAAGCTCTGGTTTGAAACATCGTGTTTAGCAACAAAGGACTATTAAAACAGAGATGGTTCAGAGCAATGGTTTGTGTATTTGTTTCTATTACAACTGTAACAGATGGCCACAAAGATTAGCTTATAAAACACCACAAAATTATCCTTTTACAGTTCTAGAAGTTAAAAGTCCAAGATCTGTCTCACCGGGGTAAAGTTAAGAGGTCTGTAGGGCTGGCTCCTTCTGGAGGTCCTAGGAGAGCATCTCTTTCCTAGTCTTTTCCCACCTGCACTCAGGGACTCTCAGCCCCTCCCTCCACCTTCAAAGTCCGAAGCTTAGCATCTTGCTTCGATCTCCATTTTGCCTTCTTCTATAATCAAATCTCCCTCTTGTAAGGATACTAGTGATTACATTTTTCAAAGGGGTTTTGAGGACCAGAGTCCAACCCTGAGACAACACATTTGCATGGCAGGAGGAAGTTGAAAGCTATACCTAGATAATCCAGGCTCGTCTCCCCAGCTCTAGAGTTTTAATTTAATTACGTCTGTAACTTCCCTTTTGCCACATTAGGTAACATCCACAGGTTCCGGGGATTAGGACCTCGATCTCGTTGGGGTCCAGGATGCAGTCTACCCCAATTCCCAAACCTGGATGCGCACCAGAATCACCTGGGAAGGTTTTCAGAAATAAAGATTCCCAGGCCCTACACTACAGTGATGCTGTTAGAACTTCCTATTGTGGCTGGGGCCTGAAGATCTCTCTGTAAGCCTCTCTAGGTGATTCTGTCGAACACTTCTGTTAAGGGCTTCTGCAGGCTCTTTCCCAGACACAGGCCCGTGGGGATTCAGTAACGCTGTGACTGAGTTCTTCAGGGTCAATGAGTGCGGGGGACAGGTTTGAAAAATGTCTTTGTTTGGAAGCTCGGAAAGTCATACCACCCTCTGAGGCTCGCAACACTCCCACAGCCTGGCTTTGGCAAAGGATTGTGTCATGTGACCTGGGCCCAGCGACTCTTCAATTTAATGGTAAAAATATCAAAAGTGTTTGCTAAGGCCTCCCTAGACCTTTAGGTATATGAAATATGTGTCTTGATATCGTAGATCAGCTGTCGTTTCTTTTCCTTGTGGGGACTTTCCCACTGACTGCCTCAGAGCATCCTCTCCCTTCCCAGATGCTCCCACACCGTTCTTGGAGGTCTCCAAGTTGCCTATTTTGCCTGCTTCAAGTAAATGGCTGTGGTAGAGAAAAAAAAACATATAGTATCTTTAGAAAAACTGTAAATATTTCATTGTTTCTTACTAAACATACATTATTTACTCTGCAATGTAAATATTTTATGACCTGCAACTGGCAATTTTGGAATATATTGGTACGTTTGGAGAATTGCAATTCAGTTAAAAATCCTATATGGCACACCCAGCTCATCTTTAGCTTACACAACTCTTTAAAAAAGCATTTATCTCTCAGAACTGAGGGAGTCATGAAATCTATTTTTTACAGGGGCCTTGAGGACCAAATTCTGAACCCGAGACAACACATTTGCGTGAATGGAGGAAGTTGGGAGCTCTAACAGCCCAGGACTGGTCTGCACTGCAGACCCACAGCGTGATCGAGTTACCAGGGCGGAGTGGGTCTCATTTCGTCCAGCAGAGAGAAGGGCAGACATGCCCACAACCAGCTCATTAGAATGTTTACAATCTGGTTGGGCGTGGAATCTGAGCAGAAGAATTTTACCACATACGAAAAGGCAGGAAGTCTGCCCCGGCTTTAGAATAAATATATGGAGCTGTGTATAGGACAAGAAAGTTCTTTCATTAAATAAAATGGCTGCATGTCAGAACATTTAAGCCAGATTTTCGATATAAACCTAAACTGCTGGGAGAATTTTTTTTTTTAATTCCGGTGACTCTCCAATATAGAGGTCGTAGGAGCGGCCATCAGTCTAAATTACAGCCCGCTTCAGAGGTTGGCAGAGATCCAGGAGGTTGCATTATTTTAAATTGCCTGTCAAAAACTGTCAAAACAGTGCCATTATCAAAAAGTGGTCCTTTTAAATAAATTTCTCACTCTTTTCCGTGAAATTTTACTGGCAGTGAGCCTCAATATCATAGCTCATAGGCATGGTAAGTAAACGCCTTTCAAAGAAGAAATAGGGAAAAAAAAAAAACAACTCCAGGCATACAACAGCACACAACTATTCCAGGCAGAAAATTGACTCCAGTTTCGAAATGCTATCTTGGCCAGAGCAACAGTCATGCTAATCTACACGTGAAATAGTAACCGATGAACACGGAATCACGAGTCCTTAATAGTATGACTTTTCCCCACACAGTGTATGGGGAAAATTCTATAGTTAGTTGCTATACCCCATAGTTTTCCTTCTATTCTCTCTGTCCATACCAACTTTTTTAGTGAAACATGTTGTACCTTACAGATTACTGATGTCTGTTCCTTTCATTTCATAAATATGGAAAGTGACATCCAGATAGCGGTCTGACGTACCCAAAACTTCATGAAGATCTAGATCTGGACCCAGTGCTCTTTATTTTTTCCTGATTTTTTAAATTTTTTGAAAAAAATCGTTCTATTGCAGTTGTCCCAATTTCCCCCTGTTGCTCTCCCCTGCCCCACCCACCACCAATCCCACCGTCTACCCCACCCTGTTGTCTATGTCCCTGGGTCGTTTATACCTGTTCATTGATTAGATCCTTCCCCTTCTTTCCCCTCTGATCCCCCGCCCCCCTCCCCTCTGGTCACTGTCAGTCTGTTCCATGTTTCCATGCCTGTGGTTCTATTTTGCTCGTTTGTTTGTTTTGTTCATTAGGTTCCTCCCACACGCGAGATCCTACTGTATTTGTCTTTTTGACTTGGAAATCCATCTCCTTTATCTTCTCTTCCTCACTTTAGACTTGACCCTATGGAATTCATCTGCTTGGAGTAGAAAACCTACCCTCAAAAGAGCAATTGCTGCCACTTCCAATTGATCGGACATAGACCTTCTGGCAAAGAATTCCAACAACTCTGTTTAAGATCACTTACCTTTCAAACGGTGTAAGACGGCAAAGTATTTTAGAGAGGCTGCTCTTATTGCGAGTCATTACAATTCAGGCAACAAATTAGGAAATCAACTTTGTGACTCGGTCCTGCAATCTCAGTGACAGCTGTATTTGTCAACAGCTAGTTTTCGGAAGACATGGAACTCAAAGAAAATACATAGCTTCCAAATTCAGACATGTTTCTTTAAATTATCAGTAGAATATTCTAGAGAAAATTTAATATACAGGTAAATTCTTGTAACAGAAAGACAATTCTTTGAACAAATGTAGCATAAAGATATTTCAAGATAGATCCGCAGCTACTGAGGATGCCAGTAATATATGAAATGGTGCTTGATCTCATTAACAAGCAGCTCAAACTCTTCAGCTACCATGAAACACAAATCACCAGCGGCTCATTCTCTGGAGCAGTGTATGGCTCTGCTCTGCAGTGAACAATTTTGTTTTAATCCACAAAGAAGAAATTTTCATTATCTCTAAATGGTGCAAATGGGTTTCCGAAAGATCACATTTAAGTCCAGTTTTCATGGTGCACCCTGTTCTATGTTCCACAGCAAACTCTAGGGTGTGGGGGCTCTTCTCTTTGAAATTACTGACAAGCCATAATTAACTTATTACTAACAAAGACAACCCCAAGATCTTTCGATGGAGGATTCCATGAGAACCTTCGCCCCCGCCAAAGAGCATTCTGTTGAGTACTTTTTGCTGTATTAAAAATGCACCAGCTTTGTTTAAAATACAAATACAGTAATTCTCTACGAGAATAATTTGGAGAACTGCATTCCACAGCTTCCCGGGAGACTCACAACGCACGTGAGTTGATGAAAGGTTCTGAGATATCCTGCAATACAGAAACCCTGCCGATTAACAAAATGTTCCCCAATGTATTTGGCCATGACCCTTTCTCCTGAGGTGTACTTAACCAGGTCAGGGTCAACGATGTTCTGCAGTGTACAGTTTCTGGTTCAAAGCCTGGTATAGATTTCCGTTACAGGCCACTCAGCTTCCCTCCGGCCAGGAGTCCTGAAAGCTGTGATCCTGGCCTAGGCTAGCGTTTTGGTAAACTGTCATTCACCAGGGGGACAGGACACGAGTGTCCGCTTTGAACAGAGTAAATCCCCTCTGATTACTTTGGTGCTGAACTATAGGCGCCATTGATGATGAACACTTACTCGGCACTCGCAACACAGAGACACCATTCTCAGTACTTCAGTCCACATGGACGTAACTATACACTTTTTTCCTCTTCCAGATAAGGAAACTGAGACACAGCAAGACTGAGATTAAGTTACTTGTAAGTAGGATTCAAATGTAAGCCACCTGATCCCAGAACCCCTACTCTTAATCCATGTGCACACACACACACACACCCTGGTATTTACAGTGCATAGCTGGGGCTATCGATGCGCTTTTCCTAAACACCTAAGTATGACCAATATTTCCTTATGTCTCCTCAGCCTGGCATAAAACTCAGATGCCTTTGGAAATAACATATCATGTCACGGTGCTTCCACACGAGACGATGCCTAAGCTCTTTAAGAAGAACTGATAGAAGTCATTCTCTTTAAACTAATTGATTTTCAGACACTAATAAAGGCATCTTACATCTGTTATCTCATTTGATCCTCACCACAATTCTGTGGGGAAGCGGCACAATTATAATCATTTTCTCTGATTTATAGATCAAGCAGCTGAGGTTCTGATTTGCTCAGATGTGCGCGGGAGAGGTCTGGTTCTAGCTCAAAGGCCCCACTTTTGATTGACGTTTTTTAGAACTAAGAAGCCTTAAAATGCAGAGCTTCTTTGTTCAACTGCAAAAAAATTCTCTCCAACTTTACACTTTTTGTAAGGAAGGTGGGAAGTCACGGTGGGAAGTCATGGGAAGCCAAAGATTATAAAATGTCACTTGAAAAATGGACTTAAGATAGCAGTATTTAATTATGACTCAGAATCATGGTTTTATACATTCTGCAAAGTCATGTTTTTTCCATTTTTGCAAAATTTAACATACCTATTATGATGGGGTTTTTGTTAATATTTTTTTTCTTGAATTTCATGTGAATGCCAGCCACGGTGTGGCCCATTCCTGTTATCCCAAATTCATGTTGCTCTTTTTCTAAATTGCAACTCCCTTTTGATCTTAATTATCGTTCAGAATGACAGATGACCACAAGGAACCACATCCTGCAGCTCTCCGGCTGTTTCAATAAATCACCAACAGTCGACACACCCCTTCGGTGTGCATATCCAGCTAAAAGTGAATTTGAATAGCAGGTATGTGAATGAAGTCATGAGAAAAATCTACCCACAAAGTGTATAGCCTTGAGCACTCTCTTTCACGTATTTATTTTCAATCTGTCTGCAATCCGTCATACTTTCCTCCTTATGTATTAAGTGAGATGAATTACAATGTTTCGAAGCATTTAACTGTACAAGTAAGACACAAAAATATCTATTTAAATAGAGCCAACCGAAAATGTTGCCCTGACTTCTGTTTCCACACAAATTTCTACTTGAGCTCCTTTGTAAGAAGTGAAATTCCGGGTGAAGACTCCAGTAGGCAACTAGAAAGATATGCGGCACTGAATTATGTACCTACCTCTTATGTGTACCATAAAGGGAACACTCATCGTCACTTTCGAACCACAGACAATTTCAGGGTTACCCACACTGCCCTTCGGTTAGCAGCTCAGGCCTCTTCTGTCTTATAAAGAGAATATGCAGCTCAAGTCAAAGGCGACACATTCATTCGTCAATCCTTAGATTTAATGTCCAGAAAGCGACATGTCGTTTTGAAGTATATGTTCAGACAACAAGGGGACATTCTGCTGTGAGGGAGGGGAAAGGCTTTGTTTCGTGGCCTGCGGGCCCAGCCCTAACGTCGCATTGGGACCTCCTCCTCTCTCCACAACCGGACCCTGGTGGTGCCAGACGGCGGAGGTTTTCAGTGAAAGCAGTGCCCTGCCCTTATCTTTCCTCTTTGCAAATAGCAGGAGGGTAGAAAGCACGGAAGGTCGTTCGTTGGTCCTTCGGTGATATCCAGCGTGGATCGAGGTCTTAACCATGATTCCCAAATCTTGTTACCGTAGCGCCTTGATGAAGAGATGAACAGATGACACAGATGGTACCGGATTAGAATCTTTTTTTTTTTTTTAAATCCTCACCAGAGGATATGTTTATTGATTTGAGAGAGGAAGGGGGGGGAGAGAAACATTGGTAGGTTGCCTCCTGTACATAGCCCAATCCAGGATGGAACCTGCAACCTAGGTATGTGCCCTGACTGGGAATTGAACCCACAAACTTTTGGTGTATATGATGACAGTCCAACCAACTGAGCCACACAGCCAGGGCAAGATTAGAATCTTGATGTAATGTTTGCTTCTGTTGTTACTACCACTTCTAGAGCCATTTTTTATAATTCCATCGCTCTGTTGATTTCAAGATACTATTGTGTACCTTATGCTAAGTAAAAAACATTTTTTTCCCTGTGGATTATCCCTTTTAATGCTCCAAATACCTCTACAATGTAGGTATTGCCATTATTCCCATTTTAAAACTGAGTCTAGAGAGGGTTAGAAACTTGTCCGAAGCCACAGAGTAAACCATGGTGCTGAAATTCAGACTGAGGCCCACTCCACTTCTGTTCATTTGTGGTGCATTGTGTGGACTGTAAGTGAGAATCTCTCCCCTCTTCAGATTTCTGCAAACATCTCTACCAAAGACTTATTTTCATATAAATCTGTAATCTCTTTCCTTGCAAGGTAAAAATTTAATGCTATTTCATCTCCCAAAGATGTATTGCATGCTAATAAGCTACCTAGGCGTTTGGGGAGATGGGGTAATGGATGAGAGGGCATGGGACTCAGTTCTTGGATTGCACTTGATTTTGCTTTTGATGTTAGTAATTTCTTGAAAAATTATTTGAATAATTATCACCATCTGACTATTAGTCTTTATTCAGTTCTCACAAGGTGTCAATTGCATATAGACGCATGGTTTTTGCCCCAGTGGATTTGCCCTCTGCAGTGAACTCTCCCCACCTCCCACCCCCCTCGAAAAATAAAAAAAAAAAAAGGAAGAGGGAAGAGTGGAGAGAGAGACAGGGAAGAAAGGCTTTTGTTTTCCTTTCTTAAAAAGTCTAGTTTTCCCCAGTTGAATTCAGGTGCTCTGGTTTTTCTCTATTCTGTCTAAAAAATGGTTTTGCCGTCACTTAACACTGTGTGGTCTCTGGAATCAGGTCTTTCTCCTACAAAAGTGCTTCAGCGGCCAGATTTCCACAGCTCGGAGAAAAGGCAGGGCTGAGACAGTTTTCTCGATAATTGCTTCAATCTTCCCCCTTCTGCTGGCGGTAGACACTTGGCCAGCGACTATTACAGAGATGTCGGATTGATTTCGCCCTCCCTGTTGCTGTTTCCTCTGCCCGAAATGCTGTCTCCTCCTTCCAAGTCCTCACACTCCCTCTCATTCTTCAGGCCAGATGTCACCTCCCCCAGGACACCTCTACTGACATCCCTCTTCCTCCACTTCCCTGATTACTGCTCACTCCCTCCACTCCCAGCAAAACGAATCACCTGTTGTGCTTTGTTACACTATTTTGAACATTAATCGTGCTGTGTTCGTTACTACCTGCTTTGCTTTTCTCCTAAAACCTGTGCATTTTCTGAAGTTAGGGATTTTTTTTTTAAATTCCTGGTATGTAAGAGGTAGGCAATACATCTTTATTTGACTAGGTTTGCACCAGAAATAAATATTCACCCCCTTAGCCAGATTCCAAGGAAAGAGAATTTTTCCCCATGCCGACGCCTCCCCTCATTTCCTGCAGTAAATACCAGCGTCGCTACTCCATGACCTGGCTTCACGCCCATGTTCTGAAGCCTAGGCACATGCGTAGGATTTTTAAGCGATGCATTTTTGATGAGGGTATGCCCAGTGCCACAGCATCAGGTGGAAACAAGCCTGCCGTGTACCGTTCAGCTACCAGTGACAGGTCCCCATATTGGTATTATGTCAACTCGCTTTATGGATTTCAACTGAAGGAGAAAACTGAGATGAAGGGAAATCACATAAAACAACAAATCCTGTTCTCCACAGTGAGTTCAGAAGTTGAGGTGGACTCTGTTTCTTATTTGTGTTTGGTAGAACACTTCCTTTGGAGAACTGCTTCTTTCACTCCAATTGCACATGTCCTTGTGGGGTGGGAGGGCTGTCCATCAAACTATGCTCTGGCTCCCATAGGCTGGGCGTGCCCTAGGTCCATCAGAGTACTCATACCACTGGGCACAGTGATTGGCCAGGGTTGGGGGTGCGTGTGTACCTTAGCAGGACCAGTTGGTGTTTTGTTTCTAAGTTTGATATGGATTGGGAGGGGTCCCGGGGGTGGGGAGAGAAGGAAGAGAGAATGAGAAACAGAGATAGAGCAGGACAGAAACAGAGAGAGACTCTTGTCTTGTGAAATCATCATGGAAGCCCATGAGCTGGACCAATGAGAGGGGACAGAGTTGGGAACGTCTGTGTGCTGAGGGGTGGGGAGATGAAGTAAGAGATCCAGGAGCGTGCTCTGGGCCTCAGTGTACCGATGGATAAAAAACCAGCGTAGAGGTTTTTAACCACTTCACCCCGGAGCACCTGAAAAAACTGTCCTCCAGGCTGCACCAGCTCTCAGCAGCCTTGACCGTCGGGCCCTCCACGTGGTCGCAGAGAAAGCAGGGCTGAGAGACGGAGAGAAACAGACATCCTCTGATGACATCACCTGAACCCCCGGACCCAGCCTTATTTAAACTCTCTAACGACATGGAACAATAAATTACCTTTTTGGCCTAAGCTAGCTGGAGTTTGGTTTCTGTCACTTGCAACTGAAAAAGTACTGACCAATTGATTTTTCTAATATGCGAATCTGCTTCCCATTTCCAGGTTATGGAAAGAGGACTTCACAAGTCCTCTGGGACCACTGACTTGATTTCTTAGCTCCTTAGGGGAAGATGTTGCCTCACACTGATTTTAAAGAAGTGAGCAGGCTGAGTGAGTTCCCATTCAGACTGTATGAGAACACATCTCACCTATACATCAAAAGTTAGTTCCTGACCTGGCTGGTGTGGTTTAGTGGATTGAGTGCCAGCCTGCGAATCAAAGGGTCGCCAGTTCGATTCCTCATCAGCGCACATGCCTGGGTTGTGGGCCAGGTCACGTCCCCAGTGGGGAGCACACACAACAGGCAACCACACATTGATATTTCTCTCCTTCTCTTTCTCCCTCCCTTTCCCTCAGTCTAAAATAAATAAGTAAAATCTTTTTAAAAAGGTAGTTCCTGATAATATTTCTTGCCTACAGAAATATACTGGGCCCCTCAAGAATGATTGCTTTGCCTGCTAGAGTTTCCATTAAGGGCTGTCACTGCCTATGGAGTCTGCCCAAATGGGCACTTCTTCCAGCACAGAGAGAGTTTATATTCTAACTGGACATTCAGTGCTTTTCAAACTATTATAAAGGTGCCTGGTATGAAAGGTTTGACGTTAATGAGATTCTTCTTAGTTTGCATTGTTTTTTTTCCTATAACCTAAAAACCAAACAAAACCCCAAACCTTAATAATTTAAAATGACCGTTGACTAGTCAAATAGTCCTCACATTTTCAATTTTCCTGTAATAGATCATGCCTCTATTGAAGCGGACTATTAGAGCTGCCTGAAAAAGTATTGTTTGATGTCTGTAAGCGCAGTCAGCAATCAATAACTTGAAATTTGTACCATTTGTACCTTTAAATCCTGGCAC
>CM052542.1:147301310-147401210 GCA_028533065.1 Trachops cirrhosus | reverse complement strand
ATCTTGGTGAACTCACTTCTCGTGTTTGACCGTGACCCAAATACAAATGTAGCAGGGAAAATTCCCTTTAGCACTTTTTACGTGTCAGCAGCGTTGTCAGTTAGCAATCATAAGAGCAGCCTATCTCAAAACCATTCTCTGCACATCCAGATCATGCCACCCCACGTACAACACACAGGGAGAGGTTTGGGGGTGGGGATAGCTGAGTGACCGCCCCCTCCGAGGAACGCCGCAGTTCAGCGTTCTGGGAAGAAGGGAAGTCAGTGAGCCAACACCCAAGAATCCTGGGAGGAGCATCTTCGGGAGGAAGAAGGAAGACTTCAGACTCCTCAGGAGGCCTGAGATGCTCTCAGGCCGTTCAAAGGGATTCGGAATTTAGGCTGGGCAGGCAGGCCGTCCTGTCCCCGAAGGACTGCTGCCGGAAGGAGAGGCACACCCTTCACGGAGGATAATTACCTTCCGGGAGAGGCAGTGAAACTGGATTCTGTCCTGTCACTCGCTCAAAATTTAGGTCAGTTGCTGTGTCTTGCGAACAGGATCATTTAATAAAAATTACATCAAGCGATTTAACTTGCATTCTGATGAGGCCTGTCTGGTGGCGTGATGTGCTAGGCGCTATGGAAGGGCTGGGGGTGGGAGAGCTGGAACACGTGGCCGTTACAGCTAGGAGGCCTCTGGTATGGTGGGATCAAAAAGCAAATATAGGAGCCATAAGACACTGGAGAAAGAGATAAGTGCTGGCAGAGATGTATAGATAAATGCTATAAATATTTACAAGAGGGAAAGGCTCTCTCTACCCTGGGGAATTTGAGAAGACTTTATGAAGGAGAGGGTGCTGACTTGAATCTTGCAGGGTGGGTAGAGAGAGATGGAGGGAAGAACATAAAGCAGAGGGAATCACACACGCAAAAGGCAGGAACATACATAATGTGTTCGGGAAACACTGTCCAGCATAGATAGCATACGAAATAGAGAGAGTAGAGAAGCGAAGGAGAAGACTGGAAAGGCAGACTGGAGCCAGACTCTGGCAGGGCAGGTCTCAAATGACAAAAACAGAATTTGGACTTCCCTCTGCAAACCCTGGGAGGCCATTGACTGTTCGAGGGGTGGGAGAGCCAGGATCCTACTTAGGGTCTAAGGACCTCATCCCAGTACCATTCTCCTTGCAAACGAGGGCGGGGCAGACAGGAGGATGACATCCCAGAGGAAGGTGGTGAGGGGCCCACTGGGGTGGGACAGTTGGAATGGGAAAAAGGGCAGTAAGAAAGGAGATGAGCAGAGATAAGACTGCCAGGTCCCAGCACCTGCCTGAGTCGGGGTACCAGAGACAAAGGCAGGAGTTGAGCCTGGGGAGGGGGAGGGTGATAGCCGGGGCGGGCTTCCATTCCAGACGCATTGACTTCAAGTTTCCAGTGAGATTTAGGAGAAGAGCCCAGCAGACAGCTGGAAATGCTCCAGGAGAGAGACTAGTTGAAAACTTGGGAGTCAGCCACAGACAGGTGAGGGTCGAAGCGGATGGATGAGATCACTGAGGAAAAACCATATGGAAGGAGGGCCAAGGATGAGCGTAGGGAACTGCAAATGGAAAGGGTAACGTGCTTTGGAAGACTGGCAAGTGCCAGAGAAATGCTATACAGTAATGAGAATTCATAGAATAAGAGGCCAACAGTTGGAACTTAGAGACCTTAGACATCAGTTGGGCCAGTCTTTTCATTTGACAGGAAGCAGGGGCTCAAGAAGGTTGAATTGCAGCCAGCGAACAGTTGTATTCTGGGCTGTCCTTAGTCCAAAGTGAAAAGCAAGTAAATCTTGCCTCCCTGGCCCTCCACCTCCCTTCCCAGACGGTCCCCTCTTTCTTTATTGTTTATAATAACATGCACAGTAGTACCATTCGTGAAGATCTTTCTTGGAGATGTGGCATCTACCATGTGGTTAGGGACTTTGGAGCCAGACCACCTGGGTTCTAAACTTTCCCTCTCCACTTGCTAGTTGTGTGACTTGAAATAAATGAGTAAAACTTCCCAAGCCTCAATGTTCTCAGTCGTATTCGAGGTAATAACAATATGCATCTCATAGTTAACATGTGTAGAACACTTAGAATAGTACCTGGCATCTAGGAATCGCTAAGTAAACATTAGCCATTACTTTCTGAAGTACTCTAAATTAGGGTCACCATATAATGTATTGTTTGAATTGAGATGGACAGTCTGAGGCAAAAGGAAAAATCACTAATACTGATGCCTCTTTTATTTAAAACTTTTGTATTTATTTAGATGTTTAAATATATTGCCTTAAAATGTGACACTCTGATTAGTGAGTTTTCTGACGCTCTTTCAATTTCACACCCTAGGGAAATACCTCACCCACCTCAGTCCCCTAGTTCCGGCTTTGCTGTTGAGGGTGCTGTGGAGGACTTTTAATAACTAGGCTGGGACAGTACTGTCCTGGGCCGTCGGACACAGGGCCCCCCCACTGTCAGTGGTGCATCTGTAGAACCGCTCTGTATTTGTTAGTGTTTGTACATACACGTGTGTACATCCATGTGTGTCTTATCTCCCACCAGTGCACACACTAGCTTTCCCACTGCTGTAACCTCAGGACCAATCAGAAAGCATGTAGGAAGTTCAGGTTTGCTCCACGAAAGCTCCCCTGGAGTTGGACCCTGAGCCCCAAGCTGCTGCCTCACTGAAGTTGTTACCCCGTAAGGTTGTGGCCTCAACCTTTAGCCCTTATGTCCCCCAAAACCTGCCATGAGGCCCAATGATTAAACCGATCTCACGAGGCAGAAGTGACTAACAGCTTAATGCCTTACTATTTCCCAGAGTATTTGCCTTACTTTGAGGGATAATGTTAGAACCTACTTCATGAGATTAAGTGAAATTAATGTATATAAACTACATGGCAAAGTATGTGGACGTGGTAGATACTCAATAGGTGGCAGTAGCTGGTACTGGTCTTTAAGGACAAATAATTATATAGTACCTAAATAGGTGCATATTATTGCTATAAAACTGTGAGATTGTTGATAGGCAACCGTGTTTGACCTACAAAACTAGCCATCTCCTATGGGTCAACCTACTACCACTATTAGTATGGTAATTAGAATATTCGATTGAACCACATTCAAAGACCACTCAGGAGATCAAAAATGGTCAAGTGTTTGCAATTGCATCTGATTCAAACTCATAAAAACAGTATATTGTTGGCAACATTGAATTAATCCAAAGCACTGAGTAATTAACAATTGTTATATTGGGTAATGACTTCACATGGACAATGGCTTGCTTTATGATTGGAAAGCTCTTTCTAATTATATGCTTTACAATTACCTGCATAGCATCGTTACATTCATTCCGCTGCATTCCGCAAACATTTATGGAGCCTCCCCAGCATGCCAGGTATTAAGAGGTGACTAAAAGGACGAGGTGTCTGCCTGCTGTAGGTTGTCTCCAGATTGTGTCCATTTGGAAGCTAAAATTACTGTCATTGCTGCACACAGTCATTTTCCTCTGTTGTTAATTCCAAGATTTTTTTTAAAAAGCATTAATTTTTTTCACAGAGCCAGTGAAGTTTTCAGGAATGATATATGAGTTGGTTTCAGGTGGTGGAGGAAGTTGTTGCATTTCCTGCTTTACTCCCAGTTCCATAAGATACAGCCCAGAACAAGCTGGGAGGAAGCTCACACACTTGATTTTGATTTGCTGACATACGCTGTGACCCCTTCTGCTCAGGCTTCCTAACATCTCCAGGAGAAGACAGGATTTAAAAATGTACACCATTACACTCTCTGGAAACAGTGCGGGGTAAGTGACAGTTTGTCAGCCAACTTGACCTTTTCATCCGTGCATTTGGAGAGAACTGGAGGAATCTATAAACTCTTCCCTCTGTTTTCCCAAATCCTCTCTTAGATCCCAATACTGATTTCTTAGATTCTCCCCCCATTTTGCTAATTCAGCCTCCCTTCATTTACCAAAAAAAAAAAAAGGGATCTCAACTAAAGTTTACCTAAAAGTAAGTGCTCTGGTTAAATATGGGCCAGAAAACTGAGAATCATCAGGCAGTAGAGTGAAATGCAGGGAAACCAGTTACCAAGAATCTGTAAAATAAACGAATTCAAGTTTTTTCTTGAACTCCCATTAAAACCAGTGAAGCAATAACTGGGTCCTGAATAACTCTTAGAAATAGCAGATGGGAGATAAGCAGGTATATTCAAGCTTCAACATAAACAACTTTGACTGCAAGAAAATTTCCCCCTGAAAATGGACAAATATGAAAATATTTTTTAGAAAAGATTACTTTGGACATAGATGTTTTGGGATCACTTAAAATAATATTTGGAGACTCTTTGTTTTACTGACTACTTCATTTATTAGCTATAATTTTCCCTCTTTTTGTGGCGAGAACATTTAAGATCTACTCTCGTAGCAAATTTCAAGTGTATAATACAGTGTTAATAACTGCAGCCACCATCCTGTTTATTAGATCTCCAGAACTTAATCATCTGCATCACTGAAACTTTATACCTTCTGGCCAGCATCTCCCATTTTCTCATCCTCCAGCCCCTGGCCACCATTCTACTCTTTGCTTCTATAAGCTTCAATTTTTAAGATTCCACATGTAAGTGACATCATGCAGTATTTATCTTTCTGCACCTGGGTTACATCACTTAGCATAATGTCTTCCAGGTCCATCCATTCTGTTGTAAATTACAGGATTTCCTTCTTTTTAAAGGCTGAGTAATATTTCATTGTATATGACTGTTTTGTTTAATTCGCTTTGTCCCTCTGGAATAGAGGGGAAAGAATCTTTCAAACTTTAAGTTACAACTTTTCCCCTTTCCTTTTTCTCTGTGCCCCTTGCCCTCTACCCATTTCTTTCCCCTGACCCTTTCCCTGGAGGAAGCACTGATCACGTGTCATCCTGAGCACCTGGATTCTTAGCTGCAGAAACAAAATGTGCCTGTCACTCTCTCATCTTCTGTAACTCATTTGAACAGTCCCTTCATTCCAGGCGGGGTGAGGTCTTCAACTTCTCTTAGCCTGATGCTTGCTCTGGTCTGTCCTTTCAGACATATTCCCATTTCTGAGAGGGGTACTTTTTTGAAGAATAAGCCACAAGCTTCTTGGGTTATCACTCTTTTTTTTTTTAAAGGAAAGCTTCTATTTGCAACAATTTGTTTCATAATTGTTTTGCTGTCTACCTTCTCTGACACACAAATGTGTTAATTTTATGCAAACTGCAACCCACTTATACTTCTTTCCCTTTGCTCTTCTGTGAGCCCTGCTCATTTGTTTGTTCATTCACTGAATTTCTGTTGGATCTCTATTTTGTTAAGGAAGTATTCAGCACATAATCTATTGTGAGTTCTTCAATGCTGTGAGTTATCAGTACTGTAGCTGAGAGCTGTTCGAAGATGATTAAGAAATAGTTCCTACCTTCAAGAAACTTGCAACCTGGTAAGAAAAAAGTCATAAATATACAATGTAGATTATAATAAATGTCATCTGCATTAAGTGATTTAAGTGTTCAGAAAAGCATTCTCCTGAATTTCTTTGAGACTCCTACAGCATAAATTTTTTTATCTCGGACTCAAGCATAAAAAAATTATATCCCACCAGGCACTTTTATGATACCAGGTTTTTGAAAAGTAATTTAGCATGAGAGAATTTCTCTATTTTCCCTTTAAAGAACCACAGCTTTCTAATCAATGTGTTAAGATGTAGCATTGGTAAACTCTGGTAAATGTGAGTCATTCTGAAAGGTGGGAACCAATAAATCAATACTAATATTTCATCAATAACAAAAGGATGGATAAATTATTGAAATAAGTAATGTCTCAAAAACTCACAAATCATTATCTGTGATAATTCCTTTATGGCTAAGTAAAAAATAAATAATGCCATCAGCTCTGGTGCCTACAGGTAGATATTTAAGTATTAAATAACTCTTGACATTGGGGAGGGAATTTACTGATAAGTAGTATGTATGGATTTTGTAAAACTATTAACAAAATTATATACAACAACAACTTCCTGTAATTTTTCAGCACCTAGCACAGTGCCTGGCTCATTATAAGTGAACAGGTGAAAGACCACGTGATATTTCTTACAGCAAGCAAGGTGCCTGGCATTTCATAAATATTTGTTAAAGGAAAGATTGATTGATAACTCTTGTTCTAGGTACTCAACCCAGCGAGGACACCCAATTACAGTCCTCAGTGCTGATGAATGTTCTTGTGACAATTGCAGCATCTCGCGGTATTTCGGGCGAAGACGGGAGCTCTCACTTCCAGGTTAACAGGGTCATTGCTCTTATCTCTTCATTTGATCAACTCTTATTCACACTTGGAGACTCGGTCTGAAAGTCAGTGTCTCAGAGAGGTTTTCCCTGACTCCTAGATCAGCATATTTCAAAGTCTGGCTCATGACCCACTTGTATCAGATTGGCCTAGTTTATTGGCCCAAGTACAGATTCCTACTCAGACTCATCCTGGGGCACCTGTGTTCACAGCAGCATCAGTCATACTAGACAAATGGTGGGAGCAACTCAGGTGTCCATCAACAAATGACTGGATCAGCAAAACATGCTCTATGTATGCAACAGAATATTATTCGCCCCAAAGAGGAAGGAAACTAATGTACATGCCACGACATGGATGAACGTTGAAGACGTGCTTTGGAAGGGGGGGAGACGGGAAATTATTATACGGCATTTCAGATCGGGAAGATGAGAAAGTTCTGGAGACAGAGGGCGCCCACCGTTGCACAACCATGTGACGGCATTAATGCCATTTGACTGTACACTGAATATTAAAGTAGTAAATATTTTGTTATCTATACTTTACCAAAAAAAAAGACCAAAACAAAACAAAAAATGGCGGGGTGGGGGCAGATTCCTGGCTTCCACGCTGGCCTTTTAAGTCAGAAAATTGAGAGGAAGAGATAGGCAAGAAGTCGGAAGCTGCAAGGTCTCCAGGTGACTCCGATACATAAAAACCTCAGAATACTGGCGCAGACAACATTAACTCCCCCTCGCTTGGTCCCTCTGCGGTAACCTACACTTCCCCTTCGTGCGCACGCCCGTGGTTTGACACGAGCTTCACGGGGGCAGCGCCCAAGCCGTCTTGCACAATGCCGCGTGCCCAGTACTTGGTGCTGCGCCGGGCTCAGAGGGGCATTCACTGTGTGTTGACTGAGCTACTTTATTTGAATGTGAGTCTCATATTTTTGGTTTATAAAATAAATATAATAATCATCTTGAGTGGTCGACATGAAGGTTCAAGGTAATACACAAAGAACCTCAGACCATGTCTGATTCACACTAAGCATTCAATCACCAAAAGCTGCATCATCATTATTATTATTGTTTTTAGGAGGAGGAAGGAGAATATAGTTATTCAGGGTTTGGGCCAGGAGTTACAGACTCAGATGCCTATGGGGTCTAAGCAGGTAAAACAATTGCATTCAGCATGCTGGTTTTATATTATCCACTAGGACGTGGTGGGAACTTTGGAGAACTGAACTCGTATATTCCAAGTAAAGCAGGTTACCACTATCTAGCTCTTGCCTGGTGGTACCATGTGGGTACCCAGGCCTAGAGCTACCAGATCTTTTGATTTTTCAAGAGAAAAAGAATATGGATTTTCATCTGAATTTTCCCAATTTTTGAAAGCCACCTCATTATTTAAAGGTTTTTAAAGCTCTGTACTAAGCAAACAGAACACATTTGTCCATGGGGGGTATATATGTATCCCCTGATTCGTGCCAGGGCCTAGAGTATCCCAGACCCCAAGGATAGACCCTCTTTCTACAGCAAAGGGAGCTGGTGAACTTTGTTTCTGAATTTGGGAGGCCATCTAGTTCAAACCAATCAAAACACCTGGGGAAAGGGTGGTGATGTTGTCCTTAGAATTGACCTGTTGAGGTCAGGGGTGTGGAGGGCCGGGATAGGTGTCCATGGATGCACAATGGTGCTGACATTACTGCCAACCCAAACGGTAAGGCCATAGTGGAAGATCATGTTGTACGTTTTTATGTAATGGTTTTCCGGTAGGTTTCTTGGTAAGCTACTTATTGCCCGTGCAGTTAGGTTATGGAGAACAGAATCATCTCCAACAGCTAGAGGGCTCTAGCAGTCCACCTTTCAACACAAATATATTTGCTGTAACAGTTTGAAATTTAAAAATGGATGGTTCTTCATTGTCATCTCTAAATATCAATATATTAATGTCATCTCAACATTATTTACTCCATGTGCAAAATTATTAATATTCTCTGTCAAAAACTTCCTTTTTCACTTATTTTTTCTTACATTAATTTTTTTCTATATGTCATGAAGCTTGTTGATTTTATGTTGAGAGTGTTCTTCAAGTTATCTAAATTAGAAAGTAAATTTCTACTGACGGGTAAATTGTTGAAATGCCTGGTAATCATCTTAAGCATTTAGGTTGTTATATTTTAACTCAATTCTTATCTAGCACATTTCAAAAAGAACTATATATTGATCCTGATAGGCAAGAAAAATGAATGCTCAATCCACAGAAATTATATAATTTGACCACTTTAGAATCAAGACAACTTTCCAGCTTTTAGGGAAGCTCAACAGAAGATTTAAGTGGAGCATCAGAAGTTTTATCTGCTCATCATTCCCGCTGTTTTTTTCTGACATTTCCACTATCAAGACACTTAAATGTAATAATTTAGCCTTAATTTCCAGTTTCTCTTTCTTGTGGCCTCCATTCTGCTCTAGGTCATGTTTTAAAAGCACTTAGAAGCACTTAATGGACAGATTTAGCAAAATCTTCATCCTGCTTCTACAGCTCAGTCGCATACAAAAGCCTGAATAAACTCTTTCCTCCTTCTGCCTTCATCCCCTAAAAATATTGATTGTGGTGGGGGTGGGGGGTGAGGCAGAGGGAGACTTCTCTCATGTGAAAGCTATACAGAAAAAAAATTTTTTTGAATTGGTTCTTTTCAGATGCTAAATGACCACTTCCTCTCTCTTATCAGCCACTCTACTGTAGACTGGGAAGACCGGTACTTAACCAGGCACCCACACGCATTTTCAGTTCCGCGAGTATCTCAAACATCGCTGTTCCCAAATACATGACTTCAGAAAAATGAAAAAAAAAAAACGTTTTATTCCAGACCCTTCTTTCCAATTTGCAAACCCAAGAGAGTTTAAGGGAAATGCAATCCACATGTTTCTGACCATTTCTACTCAAGTGCATTCATTTAAAGGGTGTTTTTTCCCCCCTTTTCTTTATAAAAGTGATTTGATGTCTACAAAGTTTTTAAAATAAATCTTGGTAAGACTTTTTTTCTAAAAAACAGGAAGTTTCTTTGGCTAAGGTTAAAGTAATATAAACCCTTTAGGATTTGACATTGGCCTCATGTTTAAAAGTCATTTTGGTAAGGGAGGGTTCCAAGCTGACTTCTAAACTATCAAATCGTCTAGTCCCTCATCTATTTTTATCACCCCTTTATTCCATTGATTCAAATCCTTTTTATACTGTAAATCATTCACTCACCCAGCTTATATTTAAAGTGCCACGCCCCATGCTAGGTCCTGGGGTGCAGCCAGAACACAGCAGACAAGCTCCCTGCCTTCTCGGAGCTTAGAGTCTAGAGGAAAGCAGAGACAATAAACGAGGCATCGCAAATCGGATGAAAGGATGCCAGGGGATGGCGGAGAAGGCTTCCCAGCAGTATCCTGTAAGCCAAGGCCTTCAACCAAATAAAACAGGGATTAAGTCAACAGCCAAGTTGAGGGATCCGCAAGGGCAATGCTCTGAGGGAGAACACTATGTCTAGTGCTTAGGAAGGCAGGGGGTGGGGGGATGCACGATGAGGCTGGGGCAGATCACAAGGGACCCTGTTTTCCCATCTGTCCCTGAGAATTAATGGCACAATCAAGGCCACTAATAGGGACAACACGTGATCCTCCCAGACTGAGACCCCTCCCAGACCAGCCCTCTGTGAGCTTTCCACCTGAGTGGCACCAGCCAGGTGGAGCGAAACAAAGGCTCAAAGGGCGAGGGCACCTCCTGTGAAATCCATCATAGAGATAGAAATAAATATATATTTGTATATGGGAATACATATTTATATATGCATATGTGTATATATGCATGAGTGCATATTTGTTTATGCATATGTATGTATACATGAATATGTATTTGTTTATACACATACACATATGTATGAATATGAAGATGAATGTGAACCTCTTTTATTTTTTATCACCTTTGAGTGGCTGTCTTCTCCCTCCCATGGCTGCTGCCTGGGTTTAAGCTTCCTTTCCATCATTCCCGTAGACTTTGAAATAGCCTCCCCAGTCTCCCTGCCTCCAGCCTCTCCTCCTCCCATCTCCAAACAGCTGCAGGTTTAATCCTCCCCCACCCACCCCCCACCCCTGGCACCCCACACTGTAGTCATCCAGCCACACAGCCTTTCCTGTCTTTATGAAATAGAGCGACGCTCAATCTCTGCCATGAGACTCTGGTTCCACGGGCTGTTAATAGGATTTAGGCTTTCAGATGGTTAAATAAGTTGGGGGAAAATGAATCATCTTCCCCTGAACTCATACTCTGAAGTCCTCATTCCCAGTGCCTCAAATATGCTTGCATTTGAAAATAAGGTCTTTATGAGGTAATCAGGTTAAAATGAGGTCAGTGGGATGGGTCCTAATCCGATGTGATTAGTCCTTATAGAAAGGGGACATTTGGACACACAGACACACACACACACGCACACACAGAAGGCCAAGCAAACATGAAGGCAGAGATTGAGTGCTGTATCTACCAGCTCAGGAATGCCAAAGATGGCCAGCAAAACATTAGAAGAAGGGAAGAGGCATGGACCACACTCTCCCTCACGGTCTCAGAAGGAACCAATCCTGCAAAAAACTGAATATTGGGACTTTTAGACTCCAGAACCATGAGACGATAAATTCTGTTGTTAAACTCATCCAGTTTGTGGCACTGTGTTACGGGAAGCCTAGGCAATTATTGTAAAGTTAAACAGCTTATTTCAGTGCAAGAATTTCAGAGGTTTTAATATGCTAATGCACACCGGAAATCTCCAAGAAGGGGTAGAGTATCTCAAACATTTAACAACAAGATTTTTTCACCCAGTGCATTCCATGGGGATCAGTATTCTGAAGGATGCATTTTGGGAAAGGCAACCGCATACTTCGAACTTAGCTAAGGGTTCAGGGGGAGGCTCTGCAGGGAGTGAATGAGTAAACAAGTCCACAGGAAGTGGTAACTGACAACCACTTAACATTCCCGGGACATTCTCCTCCAGCTATAATCCAATCTATAATTGGTAGAGTTCTAGGCCCTGTGGGAGGTTGACTGAAGAACTGCCAGTGGTGAGAGGGGAAGCCTTTTGGGTGACAAGTGGGTCCATTCTTTAGTCTTTGAGGGTCACCTTGACACAGGACCTTTTTTGGTATTTGCAGGGCCCATGCAAAATGAAAATTCAAGATCCCTTTTTCATAAATTACTCAAAATTTCAAAATAGTGACAGCAGTAAACCAAGCCCAGAGCCCTTCTAAGCCAGGGGTGCTCTGTGACTGCAACAAGTCTCCCATTCAGGAAGCCACTCCTGCCTCGACCCGTCAAACGTAACACTGTACAACACCATACTGCTGTCCGCTCCTCTCGTGACTTACGTAGAATATTTCTGCCGCGAGGTCCCTGAGACCACGCCCACATTCAGCGGGGTACTCAGCATCCCGTTGCAGTTGCATTCGTAGTCACGATTCATGACAGTGAAAGGAGACAAAGCAAGATCAAAAAGGGCAAAGGCACATGGTGTGAGCTTCCAACAGTCCCCTCCCAGAGGAGTCACCCAGGATCTGCTTACTCCCCCCGCAACCCAAGGAGCTGTGACAACTTGTGATATGTTGTCTACTAGGGAACTCGCTATTCGGGCCTGGTCATAGAGTCACCCTCTTCCTAGCATGAACCAAAATTCTAGATTCCCAGAAGGAAAGTATTTAACATAAACCATATTGCTTCTACAAATCATTTAGGTGCAGTGAGCCATTCCTATTAGGAAACGATGGGAACCTCCTGAAATCCAAGTTCCCAGACTCCAGCCAGGGCCAGCCTTGTGAGCGGACCTTTCCAAGGCTAACAGTTGCAGACCCGCTGTGTTAACTCATTTCTGCACAGTTTCAAAGGTGTGTTTTCCGAAACGCATTAGATTTTGTTGATATGTGTTTACACTAACAGGGAATAGTGAATTTAAGTGCAAATTGGCTTCTCTGAACATTCTCTACATCTCATGCTGAGCGGACGCACTTTTCAATGAATTCAGATTTCTTCTGTCCGAGTGTTCCAGGCCTCCTGTAAGAAACCTTTCAAAGATGGCACACGATCGTAGCCATCTAGTGAAGAAACCTTCTAGCTCTGCTTTTACCCCTTGCTCAGGCATGAGTTGAACGTGAGAGTTTATCATACCTTTTTTTTCTTAGAAGCTTTACGTTCAAGTGTTTGGGTACTGTTAAGCTGCGGTCCTCCCTGGCACACCAACCCCATGCCTGACCAGTTCCCAGAAGTGAGACTCTTTTGGGGACTACGATGCTCATTTACTCTAGGACACGGTGTCAGGGATTCAAGAAGCTCTTTGTTTTTCCAATGAAGGGACACAAACTCCATCGTGCTAAAGTGAAATCAACCAAAACCCCTTCTGAGTTAAATCTCCCAAGGGTGTGGATGTGTTGACAAGGGACACTAATTATATCAACACTTTAGAGATGGGCCCCAGTCAGCAGTCAACAAAGTAGAAAATCATTTTGCTAGGACAGGGAACTGACCTGCGGTCCCTGAATGGGCATCACAGTCACTGTAGAATTGGTAGCATTTAACAAGTCTTCAGTTTGTTCATTGAAAGGCTAAGTTGACTTGACATTCTTAAACAATTCCTAATTTTCATATTAATATAGTGAGAATAACTCAGGTTAAGCCAATGGTCCCCTAATATTTGGGAGAGACATGTAGGGGATGGGGCCTGGGGTGACTCTCCAAATTATCCAAATTTCTACTTATCCAGATTGTGTTTCGTTTTGATCAATCCATATGAGTTGCCACCTTCATAAATGGAGAAATGAGAAGATTCACCAATCATTTTAAAAGATAAATTAGTATTTACAACTTGTTAGGCCCATGTGCTAGGGGATGTGAAATATAAGAATTTTATTTTTGCCTTTCAGAATATCATGAACCTTGAATAGACTGTGGCACAGGGGAAGGGACACTAGACTGGGAACTTGGCTCCTGAGTGAAGGACGTGGGTGGCCTCGGCAAGTCACTGGACAGCTCTGAGCTTCGGTTTCCCCATTTGCTCAATGAAGAAAATAACTTCTGTCCTTCGTCACAGAGTAAGTATAGAGACCAAATCATGTAATTCAATTCAGATGGAAGACGTTGTAAGCTGTAAATTGAATGTGTGTGTGTGCGCGCACGCTCACTTAAAAAATAAGGGAAAGTGACTGCATTTAAGAAAACCGGCATGTTAAATAAATGATGGCAATAACCCAGCCCCATTATGGGGAGCAGTTACTGTCATTGTCTGCATCGCTGATGGCACAATTAACTTAATTAACACGTACCTCTGTGGCAAGTCTGCTGAAATAACACTTTTCCTTTTCTCATGCCCCTGCCTTGCCAGCAAGGCAACCCCAAGCCATGCATCTTCCAAGTAGGGAGGCCAGAGTGTTAAATGGCTGTGGGTTGGTGTGCAGAAGACAGAATTCCAGAATATCCACATCATTAGCAGGGCAAATTACCTACAGTAACGTTAGAAGCTGCATCACGATCTGGTAGAACAGGGCGGGGACCAGCGCATCCTACGGTGGGGCTACGTTTGGGTGAGATGGCCCTCACCCCGTGAGGAAGCCGTTCTCACCAGTCCAGAACGGCTTCCCACAAGGACAGCATTCTGTTCCCCATGACCTTCCAACCAAGGAGCTCCAGCCTCTGGTCTATCATGGTGGTAAAAAAATAACGGTTTTTAATGAGGGAGAATGGGCTTGTGCCAGGATAGGAGCAAGCCTGTAGGCGGGGCACTTTGCCGTAGCGGGACTCCTGCTGACGGCCTTGGGTGAATGTTATGCAGACCTGGGATGGGGAGGCACACCATTTCCATTTTGAGTGTCTTTAATTTCATTCCAGATCTTCGGAGTAGTTGAAAGTATCTCAGGAACATTCCTGCTACTCTATTACTTTTTCTTTTCCCTTTCTCACAAGTCCATGGGTCCATTCATTTTCTTCCTTTCTACCTATCTCTGCTGATTCTGTAGAGTGTTTTTACTTCTGTTCACACTGACAATCGATCTCACCGATCTCACACTTCCGTACAATGCTATTTGATTGCATCAGATGTACCACTCATCACTGAGATTGCGCTCTCCTTCAGAGTCAACGTTCTTCTGTACTTCCCACAATGACCTAGCAGAGGAGCTGGTCCATCATAGAGTCTCAGTAACTCACTGTTAAATTGAATTTATTTTCCTTGCTTTTTTGTGTCATTAGAAATTGGGACTACTGGTTGCAGAAGACCAGCTGCATGTGTTGGAGACCCACTGCAACAGTGGTTAAGTGAAACAAGTTTATTTGTCTCTCACGTAGTAGTACGAGGGCAGAAGGTCCAAGGTGGGCAGACAGCGTGGCTCTAGGAAGTGATCTTGGGACTCCGGTTCCTTCTGTCCTGTCACTCTGCCATCTGTAGTAATTATTCTCACCTGTCTGATCGAGGGTACCACACCAGGCGGCAGGATGGAGCACACAGGGAAAGTATGGACTAAGGGTCCCATCAGAGATTCTCCGCATCATCACTTCTGTGGCATCTTATTCATCAGATCCTGGCCACATGACCACAGTGGCTTCAGTGGAAGCTGGGAAGTTCAGTCTTTATTCTGGGTGACCAGATGTCTAAATACAAATCAAAGTATTATTATTATAAAGCAGTGGTTTTTGAAGACTTTCACCATGACTCACAATAAGAAAGACAGACATGTTATTTTTATGTTATGTATGTATGTATGTATGTATGTGTGTGTATGTATTTTGGTGCTGGGTTGACTTTAATTTTTTTAATTTTGTTTAAAAAATGTTCTTATTGTTGTTCAATTACAGTTGTCCCCATTTTCCTCCTACTTAAGAAAGACATTTCATATGGCAATCCAATACAGTTTCTTTACACATACAGAAATTAATTCCTTTTTTGAAAACAATACTTTGTGTACTGAATTTTCACACTTTTAGATTTTATGAGGTGAGTGTTGTTTATGACTAAGGAAGGGAGCCTGGGCTGCAGTGTGAGAGGCACTGCCACAGAAACAGGAGAGAAAGATCCAGGGGGTGAGTAGGGGTCTCCACCGTTGGTCGGGGAGCGCGCAGGCTGACCTTAGGCAAGATCACGCACCTGCATTCTTTGTACCGCACATCACAGTCCCAGCTACTGGATAGATGCAGACAAATAAATAAATCAACCAAAGCAACCTGTTCATGAATAAATGAAGCAGTGAATGAAAACTTAGAGAATACAACCAAATCTCCACTGACACTTGAGACAAAATATCGAAGGCTAGAAGGACTTTTCACCAAGAGATATTCTAGCGATGGGAAAAGGAGAAATTCTTCTTTGCCTCTTAATATGACTGCCTGTAGATGAAACACTCACACGAATATCCATGCTATTGATCCTCTGGTATTTTAAGCTTAACAGATAATTCAGATCAAAACCAAATTGATCTCATTTTAAATCTTTGTCATGGCCTCAAATTTATGAATTGTGTCAAGGACAACCTCCTGTATTTATAATAACAGCGTATCTCCTAGGCTATTGTAATTCACCTTTGTGCTAGAGTAATCTATGTACGAGATTTGTCATTCCGGTCTATACTTCAAATTTGCAGAAGACCTCATATTATGTGATGTTTTTTCCTTGACAGTTTCCACCGACTTTTGTCAGGTTTTTGACCGGGGAAAACAAACCCAACAGCTCTATGAACGCCACACTGCCCTTGTTTTCACAGCGACCGTCTGGGATGAGTTGGAAATGACTTTTAAATGATGTCACCATACATGCTTTAAAACAGGCCCCAGATCCTTCGTGCCACAAGCACCGGTTGGCTTTATCACTGCTGGTGGGGACATCATCACGCACCACGAGCTAATAGTGCCGGTGGGCTCATACCACGGCGCTTCCAGAGGGCTTGGTTTAGGTAACGAGCACATTTCCACGGCATTGACGGAAAGACGCCAAGGTAGGTGGCACCTCGAGGACACGCTGCCTTACAGAGCCAGGCCTTGTTGCAGCCAGGGCCTCCGAGCGGCTCGCCCCCATGTTTTTGGTCGCCTTTGCTGCTTCCCTGCTTGGTCCCTGCTGGGAGAGGCTCCATCCCACCACTTCAGGCCTAATGAGCATCCATAGGAGTCAGAAGATTTTACCGTCTTAAAGGCTGCTAAGAGGCTTCTGAAGAAATGAGTCAGTGTTTTCGGTCGTGTTTTCATTCTGCGTCCCCAAGCTCATCCGGACTGGCATCTGTGTTTTCTGCCTGCAGAGAGAGAGAGGCTAATTACTGGACAAAGCTGGGGATTAAGCTTCCCTCTTGCCCTTATGAAGAAACAGTCCCTCCAGAACAGGGTTTAGGGCTTATTAGGAGAGTGATGGAGAGAAAAGATTGTTTCCTTCGTGCAGCCGTTCCCCATCCTTTCTGGAAAAAGAGGAGTGAAATGTATAGGGCTTTTAATCCAGCACCTTTGGCAATCACCAAGAAAGCCTTGGAAGTCCCCTGAAGATGGGGTGTCTCTTGCTATATATCCAAGCAATAAGACGTGACAGGCACTTTATTTCATCAGGGCTGCACACCTTGAATGCATTTTGTGGCATAAGGCCAAAGTACAAATGACTTTAACGCTCACGAAATGCAGTAGTCTTTCACAAACGCATTAAAATCCTTGCACTGGCTTCTGTGTACTGAGAAATGAGAATTACTTGAAAACTAGGGAGGAAGAGAGGTTTCCTCAGATAGGTTCCTCGGGGTCAGGCACCTTGACAGCCAATAAGAAGCTGCCATTTGCAAATAATGTTCCAAAGACACCTCTTAATATAGTCATCTTGGACAGGGACTCTGAAATCGGAGAGCAGCGGGCTCTTCCTGTACCGCCGAAGGGCACATGTTTCGAGTGCAGCATTGGATCTGTGTGCACATACAGGTTTGGATGGGTCGCCATTTTCTCATTTTCCTACGAGACTGCACCAAGCCTTGTGTGTTCATAAAAGAATTTTTAACACTCGTGAGTCACATTGGACTTTTGAAAATTTGCCTTTGAGGACAAAGGCTCCAGGGTGTTTGTAATCTGGCCTTTCTCGATCATTTTCTCCCAGAGAGAGGCACATTTCTAGACGAGAGGAGAACCTTAGGTGGGAATGTTACTCTGCCTCTGGCTTTATGCCTTAAAATATGACCTAACACAAGCTATCATTTCCCAGAAATGAAATATGTCATGTGTTACTATTAAAGTGAACCAGAAAAAGAGCATTCTATTACAATAATGGGTTTGTTTAAAAAAAGTACACGTCAAACCCCCAAAGGAATAATACATATTTGATAGTACCGTTGGAAAAGCAATACCAGTAATTGCATGAGGTACTTATATTTAGTATTGTTCATATAGCAAAGAGATTTTATGTAAACCTTCCAGTAGAAGGAGGTGTCAGAGGAAAGTGAGAAACATCGTCGCGCATTATTCAGGCAATCAATATACATTTATTGGGGTGACTGTTACATCAGACATCAGCCTAAATGCTAGGGATGCAAAAAAACCCCCAAAAGAACAGAACATTTCCTGCCTTCAAGGAACTCACATTCCAGTTGAAGAGACAGATATAGCAACTAGCTACAATGCAATATGACAACAGCTGTAGTGAAGAATCTAGCGGGGCCACGAGAGTCCAATAGAGAGAGAGCTATTCTTCCCAACGGAAGGAGTCTTTGCTATCCTTAGTGGCTCATTAGAGCTCAGCTGGAACTTCAGATATCCGGATGAAGCACGTATTAGGCAGATGGGATGGCATGAGCAAAGCAGTAGCAGCAGGAAAAAAAAGTGTGGCGCTGTTAGGTGATGGTGAGTGGTTTTGTATAGCTACAGAGGTAAGCTTGTCACACCGTGTAATGTCAAATACTCTGATGAACTCTTTGAGTTAAAGAAACTTGAGTGATTTTTGAGCAGTATAATTTTTCAAAAATGAATGTATTTTACATTCTAGGCTATAGGGCCAAGGCCATGAGAGCAGGAGACAACATATTGCACGGTGTAAAACTGTCATTCTCACCGGGACTCATCTGTTAACTAATAAAAATACACTGACATCAAGAAGTGCAAGAAAATTGCTCCCTTCACATGCTTACGGATGGGTTGAACCTAATTTTGTAGCATTAAAACCAATTTTCTGCTGAGAAAACATGTCACAGAAGATGGCATGGATTTTTGTACTTATTAATAATATTTGATATTTCAGTGTCACCTTTTATCCTGAGATCAGTCCCGTGCACACGGGAACAGATAAACTCGGAGGAATCAGGGATCGTATGAATACAGTAAGTCACACTGTATTTTTATCTGCCGTATTCCAAGGCCTTTCAGCTGTATGTTTCTTCCACCTTTCAGAGATACTGGATATAGTTGTAAAGCAGTGATTTTTTTATTAGTTCCGACTATAAGGAGTTTTAGGATGGAGTAGGGGCCAATTTTTTTTTTTTTTTGTACATGGCTCTCCTCAGGAGACAGAAATCTCCTCTAGTGATGGAAATGTTCTTTTTCTGTTCTGTGCGACATGGTAGCCACGAGCCGCGTGTGGCTGTCGAACCCCTGAAATGTAGCGACTGCTACTGAGAAGCTGCATTGGTCTTTTCTTTAATTGGAACTAATTTTCATTAAAATAGCCACATGGTTAGTGACTATTGTACTGGACCACACTGTTAGGGTAGCTGGGGGTTTATTTTTAAAAATTTCAAAAACAATAAAGCTCTGTTTTCATCAACAGGAAGAACTTAATGAGGACTAGCTTGTGGGAATGGTTCTGACATATTCTTGAAGCCACAAATATCTGAAAAGAAGCCTCATATTTTACATTTGGAGAACTTTGGTTACACCCCCCCCCCGGTTCAATTTTGATTTAAAAGATGCCTGTGGAATGTTAAGGCAACATAGAGTCATTTCTAAGTGAAGAAGACTTACAAAAGATGTCAATGATGCCCTTAAATGAAACCTTATTTCATTCGACCACGTGTTCAGCAATGACAGGCACTGGTCTATCCACTAAAAATTGAACTCCGGTTACTCATTTTCTGAAGGGAGACATTCACTTTATAAGACACAACGATGAAAGAGAGTTTTACGTGTTGGGTGTCCGTGAAGAAACGCAGTTTTCAGATAAACTCTTAATTTGGCACTCCTTTCTCTAAAATCACCTCCCTAGGATTTCTCTGGTTTCTGTGTGAAAATTTGGGAATAAACTTATTTAAGGTGAAGAAACTGATTGGAAGATTTAATTACACGTCTTCCTAGTCCACCCTGTAATTGAGACTGTTAGCACTGCTAGAGAAAGAGAACGTAAGTAGCCCTTGGTTTGAACCATCTGTCGAGAAAATGTGGCATATGTTTGCTTTGTTTACTCAACAACCAAGTGTAAACTGATACACTGAAAGGAAAATCCTCGTATGGTGCCGCTGTGTGTGTGTGTGTTGAGGGGGTTGCCTGATGAGGGGATCGATTGCCCCTGAGGAACACGCGCACAAGAGCACAGATCCCCGGGATGTCCCCGGGGTTTCGAGCGCGCACCAAGGCGCAGGCACCTTCCGCACAATGCACTGCACGCCCCGGAGCCGCCGCTGCAGCTGCGGGGCGCGCCTGGCTGCAACGTAGTTGAATGGAGAGCTACCAACCCCTCCTCTTCCCTCCTCCTCCCGTCCCCGCCCTCAAACCCCCGGCCTCAAACTTCAACCAAAGCCTATGCCCTTTTCAATTAACCCCCCTCGATCAAAATGAGCGGTTCTTTTTTTCCCCTCTCCTCTGCAGCCCATTGTCTGGTGTGATGGGTTTGCAGATTTGACAGCTGCGCTCACCCAGACTTGATTCAAACTCGGTTTCCCAGAGATACGAACTTGGACATCAGCAAGGATCCCACATACAAGCCCTGAGTGGCATGACCGCCGTCCGCCACTGCAGACTGTTCTCCAGACTCCTGTCTAGACCCAGTGTAGACTTCGTGGCCCTGGCGCCCATGGGCGTGCCGGGAGGGGAGCGAGTGTTCAGGGCGGGCTGGGGGTGGGGGGTCGGCGGCAGCTCTGCTGAGAACCAGTGCTCCTAGGGATTTGGGTGAAGGACTGTGTATGTATTAGGCTTTTAAATTTATTATTTTAAAATTTACTCTTGAAACAGCCAAAATGGAAGTTCGCTCATATATGATACACAGAGCCAGGTTTGGCTCGGTTTAAATGCACTGGGCTCCGCTTTTGTCTCCTTGTTCAAGCTGGAGGACAGAGGTAGAGACTGTGCATGAGTGAGTGTGTGTGCGCGTTGGTGTGGATGAGGGGGTGGGCGCAACCAGCAATGTCAGCTCGGAGGGTCTGGGACTGAGTATGTCTTTAACGCGCCAAGTCTTGAGTCACAGCCGTGAGTGACGTGGGGAAAAACTTTGTGTCCAGAAGAACGATCTGGTTTGACTGCGGTAGGGATTAAGAGTCCTCGTGCATGGTGCCTTTTTGTGGAGAGAGGAGGGAGAGGGAGAGGGAGAGGGAGAGAGAGAGAGAGAGAGAGAGAGAGAGAGAGAGAGCGAGCGAGCTCGCCGCCGGCTGGAGCGCCTGCTGGGTCGGTCCTCCGGTCAGTCCCACGGTCTGTCCCACCGCAGGCAAGTGTCTTTATCCGAGGCGTTCCTGACGGGCGAGTATCCGAGGGGTCTGGCAGTGTGCTGTGGTTCAGAGGCAGCAGGAGAAGGCCCAGGGTCTCCTGGTCTCGGAATCCGCTATCTTCCGCGCAGCTCCCAGTAACCACTAACATCCCTAACCGGCATCTGAGCCCTAGGGGGCTCTGCTCGGAAACCGTCCTGACCCAACTAGATCCTCCGAGCTCTCGAAGATTACCGCATCTTTCTTCCTAGCGCAGACAACTGAGCCCGGAAAGGGAAGAAGGGGGCGGGGACACCCCCTAAAATAAATAAATAAACAAACTGGTTCCTCGCTGCAGCTGGACACGGTCGGTTGAGTCCAGGTTGGTGGCATTTGGAGATAGTGTTCTCATCCTGTAGATTTGGGAACCTACCGTCGCTCCCCCACACACCTCTTCCCCTCTTGCAGGCGCCCCTTAACTTTGGGGACCGGGGACTCGCGCGAGGCTGCACCTGCCCTGGCGCTCGGGGCTGCAGGCTGGTGCGCTTGCCGAGGCTGGTGGCGCTGATGCGCCGGAGTCCCAGGCGCTGTGCTTGTGTGTTAGCGGATGGACGTTGGGGAGGGAGCTGAGGACG
The DNA here is from genome assembly GCA_028533065.1 of Trachops cirrhosus. Taxonomy (NCBI): domain Eukaryota; kingdom Metazoa; phylum Chordata; class Mammalia; order Chiroptera; family Phyllostomidae; genus Trachops; species Trachops cirrhosus. Next base: position 147,379,671 of record CM052542.1, on the reverse strand, counting down.
CGCGGAGGGTAGGGGCGCATCAGCCGGGTTTCAGCTAGAGCTGGGACGTCTGTTTCCTCTCGCCCGGCTGCCTCTGAAAGAAAGCGAGCCGCGGAGGAGGGGATACGGCGATGGGGGGCAGCGATTGGTGGTTTGGGTGGGGAGGACTGGCCGCGGAGCCAGCGAGCTGGCGCAAAAAGGGGGCGGCGAACTTCCCGGGAGAAGGGGCTCTTTCCGCGCCAGGGCTGCCGAGAGAGCCGCCACCGCCGCTGAGTGCTTCCACTCCAGGCAGCAGCCGGCTCCTCTCTCAGCGCTCAGAAAGTAACGTTATTTATTTATTTGCTTGCGCTCAGCCTCTTGGGTTGGACCAGATAGACACCCCCTTGGACTTTGGGAGCCTGCGTCCGACCTCTCCAGCCTCCCTCTGTGGGTGCAGGCGGCTCCGCGGAATATAGGCACACGCACACCCAGTGCCCCCGCCCCGTGCCCAGACACGGGTAGGGGTGGGCCCTCACTCGGGCTCTGGAAAGTACTCCAAGGCGGGAGCAGAAGTGGGCAGAGGGGCAGGGGCGGCTCCAGCCCTCTGGGCTCTCATTTCAGAGCGCGCTCTTCCTTCCAGGTTGGGTCGGACCTGAACCCCTAGAAGCGGAACCGCCTCCCGCCCTCGCGCCAGCCGCCCGCCTGGAGCTGAGTCGCCCGCGGCTGTGGCTGCAGACGGACAGCGGAGTTCCCTCTCGTGCTGGATGGAGCTGAACTTTGGGCGGCCAGAGCAGCACGGCCGTCCAGGGATCGCTGCCTGCTGAGTTCCCTCGGCGAGAACCAGCAGCAGCTCAGGATTTTTTTGGGGGGCGGGAACCAACTGCGCGCCGGCACCATGTTCCTGGCGACTCTGTACTTCGTGCTGCCGCTTTTGGGTAAGTCGAGGCTGCCGCTAGATTTCTTACCCGCTGAGTCTTCTCGCGGAGTCCTCTCGGCGCACAGTGAGTGGGTGTGGGAAGGTGAAGTTTCGTTTTGGGGAAGGGGATCATGAATCCTAAGCACCTCAGGCTGGGGAGGCCGTGTCGACGCGCACTTGCCCGCAGCTTTCGTGCTTGGTTTTTATTTTCTGTGGCTTTTAATGACCAAGCCTGGCGGAAATAAAGGGGTGCGAGTCCTCCATCCTGCGGAGCAGACAGACTCCGCGTGCGAGTCCCAGGGAGCTCGCGGAGGTGTGGCGGGCAGGTGGGGTGTGGGCGAGCATCGGGCCAGAAGACAAACTTGGAAGGGAAAACTTTTTCCCCGGGTAGCAACCCCCGTGCACCCCACCGGGCGGGCCTCGGACCGGGACTCGCCCGCCGTGCTCCCAGAGCCCAGTCCGCTTCTGGAAGCCCCCTGGCTTCAGGCGGAGCTGGCCGAGCGGGATGCTGGAGCCTGGGGCTCTGGCAGATCTGCCCTGGGCTGCGGGGTCGGTGCGCACGGTGGGCAGCGCTAGCTCTCCGGGAAACCCCGGAAAGTAGGTAAACCGCAGGGGCTGGGGAGGGTGGGGTGAGGGGAGACCAAGGGGCAGGAAGTCCCGGGGCGGGAAAATGGACTCGCGGGTGTAATGTGTGTGTGTGTATGTGGGGGGCGCTCCCCGCATAGGTCGCCCCAGGAGCCTAGACAAGCACGCGCCCTTCCCGGGGGCAGGAACGGCTGGGCAGGGGCCAGCCTCACTCACGCTCCCTCCCCTCCACCCACAGACGTGCTCCTGTCGGCGGAGGTGAGTGGCGGGGACCGCCTGGACTGTGTGAAAGCCAGCGACCAGTGCCTGAAGGAGCAGAGCTGCAGCACCAAGTACCGCACACTGAGGCAGTGCGTGGCAGGCAAGGAGACCAACTTCAGCCTGACGTCCGGCCTGGAGGCCAAGGACGAGTGCCGCAGCGCCATGGAGGCCCTCAAACAGAAGTCACTGTACAACTGCCGCTGCAAGCGGGGTATGAAGAAGGAGAAGAACTGCCTGCGCATCTATTGGAGCATGTACCAGAGCCTGCAGGGTACGCGCCCACCGTCCTCGCTCCCCCTGCGGCCCCCCAGGCAGGCGGGGGCCCCTCACCCCCGGGCTGGCTGACCTCATCCTCCACTCACGTCTCCCCAGCTGCAGAATGAGGACCTTTCATTGGTCCCCAGGGACAGCAGCAGCTGGTGTTTGCCGCCTCTCCAGCTGCGTTGTTGGGCCTGGCTGTTGGAAAATCCATAAGGGAGTAAGGGGGACACCCCGAGACCCTGCAGATCTCTTTGAAACCTGGTCAGAGCAGGGAGTAGGAAGCCATTAAAGGCCACCCAAGGAACTGCAACTTCTCTGTAAGGAGAGTGGGCTTCACAGATTAATACAAAAGCTTGCACTGTGTCTGGCCTGGAGTTTCCACCTTTATTCTGTCCTTCTGTCTTGTCTGACATAAGATAAAAAACTAAGCACTAAAAGTCCAGTAGAATCTATTCTATCTTTGCCCCCTACCCCCAACCTGATCAAAGGCTGCTGTGGGAAAAACCATTTGTCATCTTAGATTAGCTGAGTCTTGAACCAGCTGGTGCGGTTCAGCCTTGGTTAACACAGAAGTGGCTCCGAGAGGGAAAGGTCCACTTGTCACAACCATCCACTCCAATGACAGTTTTTTGGCTGTTGGGTGACAGATGTAGGTCTTGCTTGCAAATCTAACACAGACACCCAATGCATTCATCCCCCACTGAGACTCACACCAAAAAATTTGTAATAAACAGAATTGGCTTATCAGCTGCCACTTCCACCAAAGCCTCTCCTGAAAACGTGTTTCCAAGACTGACTGTTTAATAGCCAGGGTGCCTGCTCTCTAACCACATGCCACATTTTGGGAATAAAGGAATGGGGGCTTCATTTGAGTCACCTTTCTTCCATTGGCTCCTGGAAGCAAGCTAGGCATGTGATATCCTAGTTTCTTTCTTGCTGATTTCATTCCTTTGCAAAAGTAGGAGAGTTTGTTGGCAAGATCAGGCTGGGTTGTTCTCAGTGTTTCCATGGCTCTCTGGGGACAGCAAGGACAACAAAGGCAGAGGGAAAGAAAAACGACCGTAGCCAAAGAGAGGCATTTGAAATCTTTGAAAGTTTCAGCATCTTTTTGCTCCCCAATCACAACATAATTAGAATTCACTTTCAGTAACAAAAACTGCCTGGAATATGTGTGTGTTCCCTCTCTGAGCCCCATCTTTCTTCCGTTTTCAGGAAATGATCTGCTTGAAGATTCCCCATACGAACCAGTGAACAGCAGGCTGTCTGATATATTCCGCGTGGTCCCCTTCATACCAGGTAAGCAGCTTCATACTTCCACGCTGGGGCTTTTGCCTGCTTGAAATCCGTTGGCTTGCATTCTCTTTGGCTCTCAGATAGCGTATGAGAAGCTGAATGGCGCAGAGTTTCTGGGAAATTAGAAGTAGGATGATGATAATGAAGAGGCAGAATGCCTAGAGATGATTGTATGACTTGAAAGTAATTCTAAATGAAGTAATGTGGCGTGGTGGTTTGGAAGAGGTTGGAGGGAGGTGACTTGGTTGCATTTTTTTTTCACCTTAAAATGCGATTGGCCAGCTCTTGCAATGGGAGTGCCAGTTCTGTCTGTAGGTGGCAATCGTATTCCCTTCTTGCTACACGCTGTGCACTGTGCCTTCCTGACACGGGATCTGTTTGAATGATGCCACTTACTTTGCAAGATGCCGGACGATGATCTGAGGTTGTTGAACAATTTTGGCTTTACTCGTTTGTCTGCCTTTGACTTAAAAGATTAAGCTCCACCATGTGATAGCAGTTCTTTTGTTTCTGATTTTTCCTGGGCCAGTGTGTGCATACACAAGATGATGCATTACTGCCCCTGTGGCCGTTTAAAAAGTAGTCTTGCTTCCCACGGTTTGTTTTGTCTCTCCTTGCAAGTCTACATTCGGTGGGGAGGTGGACTTAGTTTTAGAATTAAGTTTGTCATAACATTGGCGTTCAGACAGCCACATAAATAATGAGCAAGGCAGTAATCTCTCCTGGTGATCTTCAGATTCCTGACTGATGTTGTCTTTATTTGTTTACAGTGAAGATATTTTCTCAAGTATATGTGGCTGTCACAAATGATATGTTTCTCAGCAGTAGTTATCCGTGGCGGTTAAAGTAGAATTTGATTCTATGAGATGGTGGTTCGTCACTGGTGAGAGTGTTCTGGTGTTCTAAATGTTACATGTTTTCCTGCAGAGAGCCACAGAACCAAGGGAGTGTGTAAATATTGAGCTCATGTGTGGGTGGGTTGTAGATGCATTTATTCATTTCTCCACATCCATGGAGCACCTACTACGTCCCAGCCTTTGAGCTTTTGGCAGTGAGCCAGACAGATGCTGCCCCCGCCCTCATGGATCTTAGAGGCAGCCAGCAACTGACATTTATCAAGCCCTTATTATACTATACCAGACACTGTGCTAAAACCTTCACATCATTAGCTTATGTAATCATCATCAAGTGCTTCTTAGCTATTCTTATTTCCATTTGAGAGATGAGGCGGTTGAGGCCGCGTGAAGTTAGGAAACCGGTCCAAGAATCAAAGCTCCTAAATGGTGCAACCAGAATTGAAACCCAGATGTGTTTGATTCCAAGATCACACATCTTGTGTAATGTCTGCCCCTGGCTACTCTGTGTGTGGGCCTCAGAACAGCAGCGTGGAGTCCCTGGGTGGTGGTTATTAGGGTGGGAACCTCAGGCTCTGTCCCAGACCTACTGAATCAGGATTCACATCTCAGGATCTCTGTGCTTTCTATGCTCATGAAGCTTGAGAAGCACTCCTGTACATTTTTCTGTCTTTCTTTTGGTTCAGAGGGAAAGTGTGTGTGTGCGCATGCATATGTGTTTTGGGTTAAGATATACGGGTGCACGTTTAGTATCAGACATTCATATATTATCCTGAAGAATACCCACAATTTCCATTCCAAACCTCTGTTAATGCTCTCTGTCCCCTTAGCCCAGCCAGGAAAAGTGCACGTGACCATCTGGGCTCTCATGGAAGCAGGTCTGTAGGAGATAGGATGGCGTGTGGCAGATGGGGTACCAGAATGAACTTGGCCTTCCTAGTGCTTTTGAAGGGCACTGCCTTTTGCCTGCTGCCTGCCCTATGGATGCATTACTCCTCAGTCTTTGTATGGATGCCCGGAAGGATATGGACCTCCCATGGACACTGAGAGGGAAGAAGTGGGCAAGGAGGAAGGCCCATTTGGGTTTCATTTTCAGAACTGCTATGGGACTTTTGAAAGACTCATTTTCCCTCTCTGGATCTCTCTTCTCTTGGTATAATGAGGCCATTGGAGTGAGTAATCTCCAGCCCTAACAGTCTGTGATACGGAGGGAAGACCAGCGTCACCCGCAGAATGCCTCCACTGTGCTCTCGCATTTGTGCTTTCAGTCCTCGCCTTCACACTGCACGCCAAGCGGCTGGGTCATTCTCAGATGCCACTGGTTTGTCTGAAAGTCTTTGATGAGTGAGTCCTAGAAATTCTTCTGCACGGACAAAGTTTCACCCATTCATTTTTGGGATCCCTCCTTCAGCCAGGTGTCTTTTCATAGTCGATATGACGCTGAGTTTGTGAGACCTGTCCAGTGAGAACCCAGAAGTCATGATGAATTAATCAGAGCCAAGAAGGCCTTGTCTAGAGCTGCATTTTATATCTCAAGGGCATTGGATTTAGGTTCCAGCGCTAATGAGCTTTGACTTCTGACAGTGACTCTGTGCCTTAAGTGGATCTAGGAAAGCCAAATGGAGCCCTGAGAGGTTTAAGTCATTGAATAATGCATATGATCCAGTTTGGCAATTAGAGGGTGCAGAAGGGCAGAGGAGCAGGATGATAAATGTTGCTGTGCATGGTCTGAATCTGAGTTTCTAGAACATGTCTTCTGTCCTGAAAAATCTCTCTGGGGAAACCGGGACAACAGTGCCTTGTACAGACACAGTAGCAGTCAGAGTTTCCATATTTGGATTTCTCTGCCCAATGCGAGGAGAATGTTTATTCACGTGCATTAAGTGTGAGCTGAACCCTCTCACGGAACATGACATGTTTGACATTCTTGAGTTTCCATTTTCTTTTGGCTCCTCAAAACCCACAGGCGCCTTTGCCGCTGTTTACTGGATCACCAGTTAAAAGGCCATACTGAGGTATCGCCGGTGGCCTGGCAGGAACCCCGGAGGGAATCAAAGGAAGGTTGGATCTGTCCAACCTTAAAAACTGTCACCTGTTCTGAAGCCGGGGTTGCAGACCGGAAATGAAAGGAAGCTGCCCAGTCAGGCAAGAAGCGCGGTGGGAGGTGGGGTGTGGGGACCACTCTGGAGGAAACGTGAGAGCCGGAACGTGGGATCCAGTGCGTCTTAGGCACCTTTAAGGGCTCCAGCAGGTACCCTTACTGTGGGTTGACGCCAGTGTGGTGGACATGAAGAACCAGGTGGTGCGTGGGAGTGCACAAAGGAAAACCTGGGCCAGCGCAAGAGGGTGTTGGAGGAGGGAACACAGAAAAGTGCCTTGGGGACCAGGAGGGGGTGCTCGGAGGCCCAGAGGACAGAGCCACCACGTGGGGTTTCACACCTGCGTTTCTGGCAGCCAAGGCTCTCAGCTCTTGACTCTCCATTCTGTCTGTATTTCCTTCTTCACAGAAGTTCAAGAAGCAGCAAGAAGTAAATAGTGATTTGAAAGGAAGATGAACTTGGCAATGTCGTTGGACTCTCTGGAGCAGGGAGAACAAAGCAGAGAGGGATTTTGAAAGTAGGGTAGGGAGCCAAGGAAAGCAGGGGAGGGAGGCTTTGCATGGATGATATGAGGACCTTGGTGGCAGCCAGAGAAAAAGAGGGCTCCATGGTTTAAAAGTATTGATCGGGAGGTTGGGTTTTGTAGAGGAGAGTCAAGAGATGCCCTACCTTCTTAGAATATAATAGAAGTCGCTGGACTTGCGAACAAGAATCAGGTGGATAGATCATGGGGAAAGAGTGATGTCAGGAATTGAACAACCTAAGTCTGATTTGGTAAAAGACATGTTCCAGCCCTCTGGCTGTGCCATTTTTTCCTTCCAAGTCCTAGGAGTGGCTTAGACCCCCTCAGGAAGCCTGAGCATCTTGAGATTGATTCCCAAGTAATGGTTTGCTCAGGATGAGATGCTTCTGAACTCTCTTCTGAGTCTGGTTCCTTTTTTTTCTAAATGATGCTATGAATACTTAGTCATGCTTAGCATTTCTGTTATAATGTACTATCATTTTATATCACTATTAAAAAATTTTTTTCTTAAAACTTCTACATGTTGAAGAAGAGCCTTATGAGGTCCTCTGATTTCTTATCAAATCATGATGAGAGGGAGGGGTTTGTAAAATATCAGAAACTAGGGGTGTATAGAACCTAGGGGTGTATAGTGGTCCTTTCCTTTCCACTGAGCTCTCTAAAACAGCTAATTATGTTGTCCCATTATTGGAGAGCTCCAGTTTGTTTCTTGTTATCCATTTTGGCATGTGGTCAACTCCTTGGCAGTCCAGCGTGGCCCATCCACCTCCCCTCTACTCAAGCTCACTGAGCAATCCATTCCCCAGGTACTTCACGTGCGTTCGCTTTCTTGTGCCTTTGCACATGGCTTTGCCTCCCTTTGGGAAGTCTCTATTGGTTCTTTAAGACCAAGATCAAATTTCATCTCTGAGGGCCAAGCTGCAGTTCTCCCTGACAGGCACTTCCACCCAGGACTCTTTCATGCTGCATTTTGCTCTTGCCTTTATGATAGCTGTTAATCACAGCATCTCGAGAGGACTTATTTATGCATCTGTCTCTCCCACTACAAAGCCCAGGACTCACATAGTATTAGGCTGGGTGTCTTCTCAGCCTGGAGCATTCTTCCTGGCCCTGAGTGGGTGTCCCATTGACCATGGGTGGTTGAACATCAGAGAACAAGGGCCTTAAAAAGGGTCTAGTGTGACCCTCTGCTTTTACAGAATTGAAGCTCAAAGAAGAGAGGCAGTTTGGCCAGGACCGCACTGCTTGAGGGTAGCCTCCAAGACTTTCACCAGAACATGTCACTGGCTCAGAGGAGGCCAGTAATGGCGTCTTTCTGTTCTGCATACTCTCCGGACAAACTTTATCCATTCCTGGCACCTCAGATACCACTTACACCCATGACTTGGAGTCTTCCCCTCTATTCTTACCTCTTCTGAGCTCTAAACCAGTATTTCTGTCTGAGTCCTGGATGTCTCCATCGGGATGTGTATCTTAGCAACTCCAAACTCAGGACGTCCACAGTGGATCTCATCTATATACCTTATAAGATTTTTTCTCCTTATACCTCTTCTTCCCCAGTCTCCCATCTTACATAATAGCATTATCTACCTAAGGTGCAAGCTTCAGTCTTCCTCCCTAGACTCCTCTATTAATTGATCTTCTGTCTCACCCCAGCCACCCCATGTGAAGACAAGGTGGGTTGTCCCAACAGTGCTCCAGCAGCTTTGCGCCCACGCCTTTGGACACGCTGGTGCTGGAGGAAGAGCACATACTCTGGAGTTCCACCTGCCTGGCTGCACCTGAGCCCTGCCACTCAATTTGTCTTGGGCAGGTCTTTGTACACACTGTGTCTCAGGGTCCTTGGATGTAAAATGTGATGATGGTAATGCCTACCTTATAGGTTCCTGTGAATTAAAGGTGCAATATGTACAATGCCTAGCATAATGCCTGAAACATATTTGATCCCTACAAGTCTGTCATCTTTAATGCTGTGCCCAGGCCATGTTAGCTGTTGACTTGCTCATGACTCCAAGACTTGGGACTCTCTTTAGCAAACCATATGCCCAGATCTTGGAACAGTGATTCTATGCCCTAAAAAAGATAGCAGTGCCAAACCCGCAGGAAGGCTGTTCATAAACTTCCTGGGACGAGAAATGAAAAATCTATCCTTTATCTAACGGGCCCTGGAGGGAAGTTCTGTCTCTTCATAACCCAGTTTGAGTCTTAACTCTCCTTTGGGGAAGGTCTTCTTTATTGCCGCTCCGTGTTCCCCTGTGCCTCTGGGGCCCCCTCCTTATGCTTTTGGTCGGAGGCAAGTTGACTGCAGCCGGTGATCAGTGAGGTGGGAACTCTTCCTGTACTTAAGGATTCTTGTGATCAGCCTTCCCCTCTCAGCTTGACTGATTCTCATTCTTCTAACCTCTCCCCATAAATCTTTCCAACGCCCCTCATAGCAGGAAGAATTACTGCTCCCTGAGAAGGGCATGGCTTACAGCAGGGAGATGCCTCCGTCTCCACAGGCTGTGCTAAGCACCCCTACTTTCCACTTTTGCAGGCCACCACTTTCGGTTTTCATTCTCTCTCCGGCCCGTCAGCAATCCGTATTTACTGCAGAACAATAAGCTATTACAAACAGGTGAAAAAGGACAATGAATTTAAATCACCCACAGCGGCAGCTCCCAAACACAATCACTATAACTGTGTTGATATGAGCCTTTCACATTTTTCCCTATATGTAGATATATGAAGGTGAATGTGTATGTATAAATATACACAAATATGTTTGTCTTTCTTTTTTAACAAAAATGGATTCATAGTCTATATACACTTTCTTATTACCTACCTAATGACCCGAGGAATCTGTGTCTTCCTGTGACACTGACCACTTCCTAAAGGCAACTTTTATCATTGTGATTAACTGCCAACCTCAAGAAGTTTCATGAATAAAAAGTAGCAGGTTGTCCCATTATCTAGGTCCATATAGTGAAGGCTGTGAAGGTAGAAATAGTCAAATAGTTTGCACAGGACCGTGGGTCCTGTTACCAGATGAAGGGACATAAAACATCAGTGAGTGACAAGGAATTGTATGAACTAAAGATTGTTACAAGGTGCATTATTATTTATAACCAATACATCTGTCCTCATCTCTTCTCTTTAGGCCTCTGAAGTAGTTTTTTTCTGACATCTGTTAATTTTCTGTTGTTGAAGCTTATTCTTTCCAAAGGTTGTCCTTCTTCCCCCTGCCCCTCACCCCAGGATCCAGTACTGAGTTCTCAAGAGAAAGTATCGCATCAGGATTGTTTGGCCCAAAGAGCATTGGTCCAGGAGCCAGACTTCCAGCCTTCCCCCTCACTAGCCGGGTGACCTTGGGCAAATGTCCGCTCTTGTTGAAAGGCATCCTTTTATAAAAACGGGGCAATGGACAAGAATCATCTAACACACTTCCCTTCCTTCTGTAAGGGCCTGATTGTTGAATCTTTATGATTCTGGGACTCACTGTTTTTTTTTTCTAGCATTTTTTTCATTCCAAAGAAGTGTGTGATTTTTGCATATATAGTTTTCATATTAATAACATTCATAAAGGATGATTTATTAAACACATACCTTACTTTGAACCAGAATTTATTTATAGCATCTCATTTGAATACATGGAAGAAGATAAAACAAAATAAGAAATAAGGAAGTGGAGAACATGGGGACAAGGGAAATGAGAGGAAAAAGAGAAAAACAAAGCCAGGAGTGAGTTCCGTAGACAAAACGCATGTCATAAGATTTTTTTAAAAACAGATTAAATGTGCGGAAGTGCTGTGTTTGGTTTACAAAGGGATAAATAAAATCACCAGATCCTAGATGCAGTAGGACTTCAGAGGTCACTCCAGGCCAATCTCCTGACTTTACTGGTAAGAAAATGGAGAGTTTCATAAATTTCTAAGACACTGGAACATAAATTGTCTAGGACAGTGATGATAAGTAAAATTAGGTGTGTGTTTGTTTTTAAATTGATATTTAAAACTCTCCACATCCTGGCATTTCACTACTCTTTTAAATTGTCCTTTACCTGCTGGAGTCTGTGCCCCCCTTAGAATGCTGCCCATTATTTTTACACAGGGTGAGACCCATAGCCATGGACTTCAGTCACGGGGGTCGTTGTCCATTGTTCTGGAATTGTTTCTAAGGGTTAATTAATAAGCCTCTTTTGTTTGGCAACAGAAACTGGTGGCTGGAATGTTAATTTTCATATCTTTTGACCCCCTTCAAAGTTGCCTGCAAGGGACACTGAGAAATTATTTGTTGCTTTAAGCCCCTGCCCCCAGCATGTAGATTAAAAGAAAAGTCATCCTTTATCTGGAAATTTTGTTAAAGAAGCTAACCACTTCCTGTAATTTAGAGACTCAACTAGCTGGGTCAGTGATGAAAACGAATGGGTGATTTGCATAAGGGGCTAATTTATTATGTCCCCCGGGCCTTTCTTTCATCTCTCCTTCCTTTCTAATTAATGTTGTAAGAGGGCTTATCACCATATCAGAAATTAGGGGTGAAAGCAGCCATTGTTAACCTTTATTCTCCTGACTTTTTATCTCCTGTGATCTTTTAACCGTTTTCATATCTAGGGACTCGTACAGATAGGGCTGGGATTGTGCGTGGAGGGATTTTAGGGGTGTGCACTTTTACGATCTTTATTCAAAAATAAAAACGACTCAGGATAGGTCTCCAACCACAGGGGGATTTGCAAAACCTACAGGATACAACTGCGATGCAGCATTATTTCTAAACTCAAGCCCTCTGAACATCTAGATACACATGTATACACCCCGAGATAGAGATGTACTTGTGTAGCTGCCTGCTCACGTGTGTGTGTTTTATAGTGTGTGAGCGTGGATGTCTATGTTAGTCAACGTTTTGCCTCAAAAAGATCTCCCTTGTCACGTGTTTCAGTTGGTTCTGGCTGTGACAAAGGCAGCTGTGTGTGAGACAGTGTGACACAGCTGAGGAAAGGCAAGAGAACAAGCAATTTCTTCGAAAATCAATTGCAATTTACTCCTACTAAATTGGCCCAAGGTCCACCCCGTCCAGGCATTAGCATATGACAGACTTTTAATCATTTGGTCAAATGGCCTATTTTTGGTGAGACCGCAGTTCCCTCTGGGACCTTGCCTGTCAGTCCCTGAGCTCTGTGATCTCCAAACCTGCACTCTGTTTAAGAAGGGGAGGGGAGTGCAGGGGGAGGAAAACCCCAGGGAGCCCCTGCCGCATGCCCTGCCCTGGGCAGCCTGTTCATAGGCATTATTTCCTTTTTTTGGTCCCCAGCCACTGCTAAAAGCTGGGAATTATCTCCGATTTCTGAGGAGGAAACCTGAGCTCAGAGAGGTTGAGTAACTTTTCCTGGGCCACACAGCTGGTGAATGGAAGAATTTGGATTCACATCTCTTTCCTGCATCTCTAAAGCCTGTGCCCTTTCTACTGTTGCGTGATGAAATTTTAAGCACAGACCTGGCTCTTTTATTAAGGAGGAGCCCCTTCTCTCCCTCCTTAATTCCCATTTCTTCCCCTTTATGTTCCACCTGAATCACTGTTGGACAAAGGGCCTTTGAAGTTTAAATACACCAATATCTATTATTTCAATATTCACCCCTGCATTTGGATGCCTTCCTTATGGACCCCCGAAATCCAGAGCAGGCACCCTATTAAAACCATTCCTGTGGAACTGCAGAAATATTAAGCAAAGAAGCAATTTCTGGATTGTATCTTTTTTTCATTTCCTTGTGAGATGGCAGGCTTCTAAAGTAGTGCAAAGTGCCTAAGGCCGTTTTTTTGTCATGTTGTCGTATAAATAGCATTACACGGTGGTAAAGAAAGGAGTACATAGTTTCGTTCCACTTTAAGGTGACCTAGTCCGCTCTTCATTCGTCTCCCACCACGCCGCTCCCACTTCCGTTTGCGGCCCCTCTGGAAGGTCTGAGAAGTGCCACACTGACCAAGAGTTCTGGTGCCCTTTGCACGTTACCGTTTTGTCTACAGTTAATAATGTATGAAAATAAGTATTGATTACATTCTTTGTAGGAACCGGCCAGCGGCTTTCTTAAAGCCCATGTTTATGAAATGTTTCATTGATCTCTGTTCTCTGGGTTTCAAATAAACTCTTGAAGAAGATACCAGGAGGGCAGTGAGTCCTGGAGAGCCCTTGATGGAACCCCATTATTTCTCGTATGAGAAATGGCAAGTGGCATTTGAGTGGAAAGAGGAGGGAGCAGGCTGAAACTCAACATATTCCCGAGTGTAGAGGACTACACTCTCTGTGAGACCACGAGAGAAATAAAGCAATAATTAAACAGCTGTGGGAAGCAAGGGGCTAGGTGTTTCGTCGGCAGCAACGTGAGCTGTCCTTGTGAGTAGTGGGTACTCTTAGCCCCACTTGATGGATAAGGAAACCGAGGTTCAGCTAAGAACCCATTCACAGGAATTGGAGGAGCGCGTTCTCATGCGGGAAATCGGGCTCCAGAGCCCGTGCTGTGCAGTGTTTACGTGGGTGTCGCAGGAGAAAGCCCATGAAAGCGAAGTCCTCAAAGTGCGTGAAAGATTACTGAGCATTTACTGAGTGATATGTATTAATATATATGCATATGTATGTATACACTCGTATATCATGGATTACATATATGTACTGGAATGAAGGAAGGAGTCGGTCAGTTTCTCTGATCTCTATCAGTTTTCAGCATTCAGTGTGATGGAATAACATCTCTGCCACATTCACCCATCAGATACTTGTTGAGAGCAATGGGGCCAGTGCGAAACCTAGGCAACTTGGGTAGATAGGACCTTACCATGGCTTTCTCAGAGCTCTCTTTTCGGTTTGGGGATAGGCATAAACAAGGCAAATTATGATGCCACGTGGGAGGTGAACGGGTAAAACTCTCACCGGCTCCGATGCAGCCCCAAGGAGGGAATAACCGACTGGATGGGGTCGTGGGTCAGAGAAGGCTTGCCGAGGGTGACTCGGAGCTGGGTTTTGGGGAATGCATAGGAGTTTGGTACACAGCGATGAAGGGAGGGCGTTTCGGGCCGGCAGAGGCTGCAGTGTGAGCACAGACACGAAGTGTCCAAGGTGCTAGTGATAAGCCCCTTGCTGTGGCTGCAACCCTAGGTCTGAGCCGTAGCAGGAGAGGAGCCGGACGGAGAGGCAGGTTGGCCCACTCCAGAGCCTGTGGCTCAGCAGAGCCAGGGAAGGATACTGGTTAATTTACTTCAGCATTGCTGGAATTTTTTCAGTTGACTCATGTGAAATTGACATTTTTGAAGGTCAGCGGGGTAGACTAGGGGAAATTTCATGTGGCTCAACTTAACGTAGCTTTGTGTCATAAATGCGTATGCAGCACCCCTGGATGCTTCTAGACCAGAGATGGCCTGTTGTGGATGAGTAACTTCTCAACACAGAAGGTACATTCTGGGGAAATAAAAACGAGGCTATTTGCCTCTGCTTCTGGTGGACTTAGAGCAAGTGTGGGTCAAGTTCAATTTCTCTTCCAGAGGTACCTTCTTTTGGGGCAGGGAATGGGCCAGGATTCAAGATGCAAAGACCAGGTGTCCAAAGCCCCCCATTTAGGTGCCAGGAGTCACTGAGGAGGCCAGGGGCTCCAAGGATGGCCCTGGGCAGGTGGGTGGGCACATGTAAAGCTGGTGCCAGCAGGAATGAGTGCAGGAAGCAGGGTGGTCTAGAGCCAAGTCATGAAGGGTCTTAAGGCTAGTGGTAGGAGGACGGCATTTTGACGTGCGGTTAGGAGAAAGGGTGTCACGGAAAATTGCTCACGGGGCCCTTTAGACATTGAGTGACCCACTGCGTGAAAGGAGGCCGCCCCTGGTGGGCAGCCTTGGCTCCCCACCTGCCTTCCTGCACTGCCCCACCCCCAACCCCGGTGCTGACCTCTGTCCTGGCCTCAGAATGGCCTTCTGCATTTTGACCCTGGGGACAGTGGCTCAGGCAAGTGTGAGTGGTTCCCCAGGCCAGCGCTTCCTCCTGGCTGGGAGGGCTGGCCCTGCCCAGCCTCTCTGTGGGCCTGGCGGGTGGCAGACTTGAAATACGGGCTTGTTTCTTCATTGATTTTCTACATTCCCTTCCTATGTCTCTCCTGGCGGTTTTGTCCGCCAAATTTTCAACTTGCTTCAGAACATGTTGCAAGAGAGCGTCTGAATAAAAACTGCAAGATTCTAAATGTAGGCAGTTGTCTTAATTGAAAGAGATGCCCGCTGACCCCAGGGCACGCCGGCGAGGGAAGGATGAGGAGGGCGGCTGTGGGACAGTAATTACCGCAAGTCACAGAGCTGCTTCTAAGGAGTCACTGAACTTTCTCTTTGTGCCCTTTCTTGAGTCCCGGGTGTGTTTATGACATTGTGTTAATGACATTGTGGGGGTGGGGGTGGGAAGAGGAGGGGCTGCCCTTTCCGTCTGCAGCTGATCTTTGGTAGGAACGCACCCAGAGCCAGGCAAGGTCCTCCTTCATCCAGAACCACCCGGCAGACCACGTGCGTTCATTCCAGGGATTGGGGTGGGGCCGGGGAGGGGCAAGGCATGAGGGCCTGATGAGCCTAGGAAATTGTGGTAGAGAGCAAATCTTGGGCGTTAGACACACCCAGACTTGAATTCCACATTCCTGCACTTACCAGCTGTGTGACCACGGTAAATAGTTCCTCTGTTCTAGGTCCTCTCTCTGTAAGTGGGGATAACACGACTGTCCAGTTCACAAGTTCATGGTGGTAACACTTAGAAAGAGCACTTAAAATGCACAGCAAATGGTAGGTGACTGCCAGTCTCCTCCTTTTATAAATGCCCAAACTTCCTTCTTCATCCTCTCCCAACTTACCAGCATGAAATAGGAATAGAAGATTATTCAGGGGGATGTAGGTCTCTTCTGCTGAGAGAGAAGGCAGAGAGAGAGAGAGATGGTGGGATGATGGAGAACCAGGAAAAAACAGAGTGAAAGCCATGGAGGGAGAGGGCAGGGGAAGAGACCAAGGGGACTTGGATGCCAGGAAGCAAGCTCTGGAGGGAGGTGGCAGAGAGCGGGCTGCAGGGATACGGGGAGTGGACTCCAGGTGAGCCCCGGATCCTTGTTGGGGAAGGAGAAGTTATTTACCCGGCACAGAAAATTAGTATTGGATGTGCTGGCCCTGTGCTGAGAAGCTGTGAGTATGGGGAAAACCTAGTGTTTTTCATTGCTGATTATTCATTCTCAAGAATGTTGTGTTAAATTTTGTTTACCCCCCCCAAAAGAGTAATGTTTGCAAACAAAGTAGAAATAGTAGAAGCATTGTTTTCTATTAGCAGTGTAAGGTTCACTGACTAGGAGTATTTTCTCATTCTTGTCTTCCAAATTGTAATTTTAAAAGATGAGGCATTTCATATTCAGGAGTTTCCTTTGTCTGAAGTAAATTATTCATTTCTACCCAGTTTCAGAAACAATGAACATAATACTTAATGCATCACAATTAAGCGGGTGTAGCTTCATATAAAATTATGTTCTGTGCATTTTGATGGCAAATAGAGCACTATATCCTATATCTTGTCGACATTTGTTCCTCATAAGCAAAACACACAGAAGTAGCGACTCTGAAATGTGTTTTCTCTCCTCTTGCGGTGAAGGAGGGGTAACTTTAGACCCGAGCAGCCTTGTTTTTGAGATTCCACAGCTGTTGGTGGCTCTGTCACTGCAGAGAAAGTGAACTGACTGCTACTATTTGTGCGTGGGGTCAGGTGAGGGTCAGAATTCTTGAGCGTTACCCGTTCATCCCAGTCCCCTTTGTCTGGGTCTGAGACTCCTCTGGAATCCTCTCTCAGCAGGGCTGGGTGTGGAAGTGCCTTCCTTTTGGGTTTGGTGGCAGCTGCTTCCTCAATGCCGGCTGGTTGGTGCACCTGTACTTTTTTACCAAAGATCTGGCTCTTGAAAATGCCCTTCTTGGGACAAGATCCCTCAGGAAAATAGGCATAACCAGCAAGGCTCAAGATTTCCATGGAAAGCCTCGTCAGGCTTGGAGGTGTAGCTGGGATGGTCCCCAGGAGCTCAAGTCCCAGCCCTGGGGTCCGTATTGAAGCCAGAGGACAATTGTGAAAACATTAATTGTGGCATCCCTGCGGGGTGCCCAGCAGTAGATAAGAGATGCCTCCATTGGTTATTTCATTTAAGGATCACAAAGGCCCCAAGTGTTTGCCCAGAGTTGGATGGGTGGGGGTGGGAAGTATCCACATTTTACATAAAAGGGCGCCAGAGCTCAGAGAAATCCAGTGACTAGCCTAAGGCGACACAGCTCGTCTCTGGAAGACTCTGAATTCCAGCCAAGCTGGTCTGACTCCAGTGACCTAGTTTCTTGCATGCTATTCTTCTTGTTGCTTTTTTTGATTGTTAGGTCAAGAACAAAAGCAACCAAATGCTTTTGTTTCTCTGCCTTCTCTGGTTTAAGCACTATTTTGTATTTTAACGAGAAACAGTGACATCTTTCTAATATTTGGGAAGCTTAGGAAGAAGACCAAGGACCTAGCCAGTTCTCCTTCATGCTTTCCTGCTATGGACCCTGGTTTCGTTTGCCAAGGGCCTGCCCCGCCTGGCTGGGTGACTGTAGCCCCCCAAGGATGCGGGCCGTCTCATAGTCTCTGCTTCCACCTGTGTGCCCACCCACACCTCTGGAGTCTCTGTGAGCCCCTTGCCCTGACCAGTATTTCCTGTGTGGGGTTCAGTCTCTGCCTTCTCAATCTGAGGAGCCCTCTTTTAGATCTGTCCACCCAGCTGCCTGCTGGACAGTTCCATCGAGTTCTCTTGGCTGTATCTCAGTCACGCTCCATGTTGAATTCACCTTCTCTCTTAAACCTAAGGGAACAGGAATGTTAGAATCTTGAGGAGGTATTTAAAAATATTTTTATTTATTGATTTGAGAGAGAGACAGATCTGTTTTTCCACCCATCTATGGCATTCATTGGTTGATCTTGCATAAGAACTGACTGGGGATCGAACCCACAACCCCTGGTGTATTGGGACGACGTTCCAACCAACTGTGCTGCCTGGCATAGGGGAGATATTTTCATTTCTCTTTGGGTGGGCTGTTAGGAGGAGTGCTGTGGTGGAAAGATTGTGGAGTCAGACCTGGGTTCGAAGCCTGACTTCATCGCTCCATAACGTAGGCAGCTTTGTTAACTGCTTGAAGCCTCCATTTACTGATTTGTCAAATGTGGGCAACAACTCCTCTGTGAGGTCGTTGTGAGGGTCGGATGTGAGTGGTGAGGCAACACGTTTGACTGTGTGCCAGCTGTGTGCCAGCTGTGTGTCTCCCTCGTTACTAGCTGCAGTCCTGCCTCGCGGTTACTGAGCTCCCCAAACAGCCCAGCAGCCCAGCGGGCGGAGGCAGAGGCTCCCTGGATGCGGGGGCGGTCAGCGACCTGCCCCTCCATCCCTCGCCTTTCACTGAGAGAAAGCACAGCCTACACAGATAGACAGACCTTCTGGAAAGGGCCCTTAAGTAGGTCCTGGGGCTGCTCCTGTTGCGGGTGCACTGTGGGGACTGGGGGAGGTGAGTGCTTTTGTGGGGTCGCATGTGGGTGAGCATTCTAAGAGGAATGGAGAATTTTCCTGCCTGAGCAGAACTCAGCACCTTGACCTGAGCCAAGCAGGGCCCGCCAGTAGTCAGCGTAGACATAAAGCACATACAGAGTGTCGTTTAGAAAGTTTAAAATAGAAAAATTTACATTCAGCTGTTTTATATTTGAACATTGTAAAAAAAAAAAAAAAGAAAAGGTCTACTTTTGTGTTCCATTTCCTCTGAGGCACTCTTTATAACAAGGAAGTCACCAAAGCAGTGGCCCCTGTGACCTGTCCGTTCTTGTCCCTTCCCCTCTCTGTCAGCCTTTCAGTTCAGTCCCAGCTCCCCTGTCCCGGGGAACCTGGTGATTTTGCTCCACACGCCCTGACCGTGGACCCGGCCCCACGGCTGGAATCTCCACGGGCTGGATGGGATGCTGGGGCTGGCAGAGCTTCCTCCTCCCCAGCTTCCGGGAGTAAAGGAATCCTATGGACGGAGGTGTCAAACCCTCTAGAGGGCTGGCCTTGGGGGCCTGAGGAATTCCCTGCATGTGTCGCACACTTGGGCTTGAGCCTTTGAACATCCTGTTAAATAAGTTCCTATCCTTTGCTAGGCCCTTCAGTTCCTCTCTGGAAAAGCAGACTATGTATTAGGTCACCCCAGTGGTTCTAACCTAGCGAC
Organism: Trachops cirrhosus; assembly: GCA_028533065.1. Lineage (NCBI taxonomy): Eukaryota > Metazoa > Chordata > Mammalia > Chiroptera > Phyllostomidae > Trachops > Trachops cirrhosus. Next base: position 147,360,699 of record CM052542.1, on the reverse strand, counting down.
ATCTTGCATTTGTGTCCTGTTGCCCCGAGGGGAAGGTGCGTGTCACTCTGCTAGCCCTCCCTGTCCCCACCCCAGATGTGCTGTCTCATTTGAAAATTGTTCTGCTGAACCTAATTGACTCCTGGGGATCTTCCCAGTTTCCACCCCACCCTGTGCTCTCTGATACTTTGCCAAGGATATCTGGATGGTTCTCCCTTCAGTTCATCACGGGCATTTACCAGGATGACCTTTTGTGGGCTGGACGCTGTGCTAGGTGTTGGGGAAGTGGGCACGGGCAGGACAGACGAGATCCCTGAGCTCAGTGTAGTGGAGGAGACATACGAGTTAAAACCAACAAGTGGTTTTTGATGGCAGTGAGTACTCCGAAGAAGCTGGACCAATGTGCCAGCAAACACCGGGGACAGGGAAACTCCGTTACACAGGGAAGTCAGGAGGGACTCTCTGAAGAGGTATCTTTGCCCTGAGACCTACCTGACAAGGAAGAGCTGGTCATTTTGAACACAGCCGAAGTGCATTGTTAGTGGATCACAAAGGCCCCTGGGTGGGCAGAAGCCTGGTTCAAGCTCTGAGACAGGGTGGCCAGTTGGCTGGAGCCTATACTTTGTTATCAACGATGATCTCTTTCTGCTGCCCTGGGCAGTGGGCCAGTGGTGAGGGCGAGGCCATCACCAGGGGTCAGGATGGAGCTGTGGCTGGGTGTCATGGGGCCACTACGAGGCTTCAAGGCCATGACCCCTGCTCTAGGGGGCTCATGCCCCTTACACCGAAAGCAGCCGTGGCTGCATGTCACGGCTCTAGAATTCTGAAAAGGCCAGCAGAAGAGCTGTCTCTAAACCAGAGACTCTGTGTTTGAGTGTGGCTGAAGTGACAAACTTTGTCCTCTTGCCCTTCCAGTGCATGCTTTGAAAATGTAATTCTTAAATGATAGCTCTATTTTAGGGCTGGGTTTATATTTTCTATTGATTTGTCTCCTTTTAAGAAAAGGAAAGGAAAAAACAAAAAAGGAAAGTAACTATAGAACACTGGAGAAACGGTCTTTTCTGACCTCCGAGGCCAGGCCCTTGGCTGATGGCTAGATGACAGAATTAAAGACTGGACTGGTTAAGGGACTTGCAAGGGGACAAACTGCTCCTGGAGGTAGTCCCACCCTCTCTCCTCTCCTCAGTGGACATGCGCAGTGTGCCCAAGTAGGGAGGCCCGAACGATGGGGAGATTCAAAAGCATGAAGCCTCTGTCCCTACAGGCATCCGAGCTGCCCTCGGAAGAAGAATTAAATGATCTGCTCATCTCGCACTTCTTTGGCCTCCTCTTGTCCCGTTCTCCCCTGGAAGGGTCACAGATTCTTAAGTCACTCTGCCTTTACTCTGCCCCTCCAGTGCATCAGCTTGTTCTGTCTCAGAGCCTTTGCTCTTGCTCCCCCCTTCTCTGGAATGTTCTTCTCTGTCATCTTCACTTGGCTGACTCCTCCTTGTCATTTTCAACCCAGAGGTCCTCCATCACCACCCACCTAAATATTTCCTCCTCCTCCCTCAATCTTTATTATATCTCATTATTTCATTATCTGCATAGGACTTAACACTCTCCAGAATAAGTTGTTGATTTCCTTGTTTCCTCATTTCTCTTAGTACTACATTAAGTTGCATAAAACAAGGACCTCATCTGGCTTGCTCACTTCTCTGTCCCCAGTCCTAGAAAGCCATACAGTAGGCACTTAGCAAATATTTGTTGAATGCATAAATGGACAAGTGAGTATGCAGTGAGCCAGGTAGACGAACACAGATTATTAAGTACTTATTTGGTGCCCAGCATTTAGGTGAGATAGGGCGGAAGTGTGCAGGACCATGCTGCTGGGAGCTTCCAGTCTTGGTAAGAGAGGTGTCATTCGGACTTTTTGTTTTACAAATGGCTTAGATGAGAAAGAGAATTGTTAGTTCTTGGGACTTGTACACTATCCAGAGCTAGAGTGGGGTTCTAGCTCGGTGACCCAGAACATGAGTTCTTGACCTCCAGCTCTTGGGCCTGCCCTTTGTGTTGAGGTGTCCCCTCCAGGGCCCACAGAGGGACATCGTCCCGCAGCTCCACACTCCCTCATGGTCACAAAAAGGCCTCCGCATTTGCAGACCTCGCAGCCTTGCCTGCACCTTCCCTGGCTAGGCATCTGGGGGTAAAACAGTGAATAAAGTCAGACTGGCCCTGTTTCATGGATATAGTCTTGCAGGGAAGAGAGACCCAAACAGACAGAAAAGTTCAAGTGTAAAAAGTGCTCCGGAGGAGTGGCAGATGGTGCCGTATGAGATCCTGTAATGGGGAGACTTGGTCCAGGTGGGAAGAGCGAGGCCGGTGGTGAGAGGGAGCAGGCGGTGAAGGAGGTCAGTGTGAGATGTGCCTGGAGCAGCATCTTGGGCTGCTGAGGACTCAGCCAGGAGGCCAGGCCAGCACTCGGCCATGCGCCTCCACGTCGGAATGCACCGTGGTGGGAACTGTGGGGCCTGTGTGCTTTTTCTCAGCCCATTGTCGTCATTGTCACATTTGAGAAGGACCAACTGCACTCATCTGGGGAAAGAGGCCAATGGAGCAAAAGTGCTGGCAGACGTGGGATTTAACTCGCTTGCTTTTTGATGGCAGCCCCATTCTTTTTGGCCTGCCCCTTAACCTTTCCAGCCTCAGTTTCCTCCAGTGTGGACTTGGGTCGTGTTCATAACTGCCCTAGGTATTTTACAGACTTGTTGGCAGGCTTGCATGAAATGACCCGTGGCAAACTGCTTTCTGAACTTGGCAGTTCAAGTTGCTTTTGGTAGTTTTGATTTTCTACAACCGTAGGAAGAGCTATGGATTGAAGATAGACTGAAACAATTAGCCCTAGAATTTTAGGATCAGAAGGAGCCTGTGAGACCTTTTGGTTAGAGTGTGGAAGGTGAGCTGTGAATTGTTGAGGCTATGTACCAGTTGGGGATTTGAGGTCAGCTCAAGGTCACTTATCTGTCCTCTGCTGTGCACAGTGTGCCCCCTCCCGGCCCTTCAGCCTCTAGGAAAGGGAACAGCTCCTCTTCCATCTGATGGGCGCAAGCCTGCCATGTGTAGGTGGAGCTCAGGTGCAGAGACTGTACGTGACTTGCCCCCAGCTTTGCAGCGAGAGACAACAAAGCCCAAGGCCCTCCTGGCCTCCAGCTCTGGTTCCCAGTTCCCCTTCACCCCACCTGGGCCGCATTCTGGAAGGAAAAAGTTCAAGACTGCGGATCGGTCTGATTCAGCCCTAAGAACACACAGTTGGCTGTCCACTTCGTCTCCTACGTTTTGTAAAAGGACCTGTTATCAATAAAGTTGAAGTCTACTGAAAGCGTCACTGAATAATTCATTCTACCAGTGTTTTCGGAGTTCCTCTCTGGGCCAGGTTCCGTGTCTGGGAATTCGCACATTGTGTGAAGAAGTGAGGGGTCCTTGAGACTCCACACTCCTCCAAGATTCGAGCCTCTTTCTGTGCCTTGTCCTCAGACCAGTGAGCGAAGATACTCTGGGTCTGTTTTCGAGATCTGGACCTTCTTGGCTGCTGGTTTCATGCAGTGAGATTTTCAGAGTTTCCTGGGCAAGGGTCCGTGACCACAGTGGCTGGACTTTCCCGTGTCTGTCACAGCGCTTCTCAAGACAGGCAGCATGTTGGAATCACCTGGTGACTCCAGGTCCTGACGCCTGGGCCCCACGCCCAGAGGCATTTTTAAAGCTCCCAGATGATTCTACATGTGTGGCCCAGGTTGAAAATTACTGCATTATTGGTATGTGACCGTTTTTATCTTGCTTTCATTTTTTTTTTAATTGCATCACATTTAGTATTTTCTCTGTGTTTTTCTTCTTTGGCAGGGAGCATAGTTGTATACCTGGGTTAGTTTAGGTGATGGTGCTGACCAGAAATGAGAAGCACTAAATTTTAACCATGGTGCTCAGATAAAAGGATTCGAGGGGAAGGTTTCAAGAGGCCTCCCTGGCTTATTGAATTCTTTCTGCAATTTTTAATTTTTCTGCAAAGATAATTATTTTTATGCTGCCCCTCCCCCATTCATTTCTGTCAGCAGGTGTGCTTATCACATATCTTTAATTAAAGTGAATTTATAGTTTGGGGCTGGATTTGAGTTGGGGGTATTCTCTGCTTCCCCCTTGTGATACAAATATTTGAATATATTCTGCAGGTGGATAATATATCTCAAAACAAGTGAAATTTGGGGAAGCATAAATGTAGGAAGATTTTAAGTGTCACATAAGAAATGATGGAAATTGTTTTTTGAGGCAATGGATAAAACGGATTGTTTGGACACCAGGGTGAGAATGTTTAGAAGGGAGATAATTTTTTTCTGTGATTTCTGAAGCTAAAAGGGAGTGATTTTTGAAAGGGTTCTTTTTTTGAAAAACTCTGTTTTTGTGGACACTTTCTCTCTTCAAATAATGAAAGGATCAAATGAGGGCAGTTTTAAGGGTATGTTGTGTTGTATATGGATTTGTTCTTTGGGAGGGAAATTATCATTGTCTTCTTAAGTGATGTACTATAGGGGGTGGAGTTTAAAAGGAGTGATCTGTGTTTATAGTCAAATTGTCCAAACAGGATTACAGAACTTCAGACTTGATTCTAGCCTGCGGTGACAGTTACATCTGCACATAATTGTCACCATAGACGCTTGTGTTCCTAAGTACCAGTTCTGTCCAGGAGGTATCCAGCCATGTAATATGAAAAATAAGAGACATTTATTGAGGAAGATATAAGATACAAGAAATATTGTACATAGGACAACGATGCCTCAGTCCCCTTCAAAGTGGGCACCTTGGGACCTCACACAGTTCTCACAATCGCTGTCAGCTGCCCTATTGTATTTTCCTGAATCTCATCAACAGTCTGAAATCTCTTCCCTTTCAAGGGTGATTTTAGTTTGGGGGAAGGCCAGAAGTCACAGGGCACCAAATCTAGGCTGTATGGTGGCTGAGTCACCCGGGTGATTTGACGTTTCACCAAAAAACTCTGCACGAGACGTGAAGTGAGAGCTGGTACATTGTCGCAATGAAGCTGTCAATCACCAGTTGCCCATAGCTTCGGCCTTCTGAATCACCCAAATAGTTTCTGTGGGGGAATGTTCAAGCTTAACGCAAAATTTGATGCAGATTCATTGCTCTACTCGGTCAGTCATTTTGAATGTGATGGCCACACAGTGCACATGCTCACTTACCAGTGTCTACTGTCTGCATTGAGCAGTACAGTGAATTCCTCGTTCACACACACACATTCCAGTGCACTCTCCTTGGCTGCCAGGTTACACCAATGTTGAGCAAACTGTCCTCCTTATGTTAACAATGGCTAGACTTTTTCCGGACATACCTCATATGTACTTTGAACTGTCAATGCATAGGGCGGGTTTTAGACTGTGTCTAAACTAAATAAGAGCAGTGAAGAGACGAAGGAATTATCTGGATAATCCGAGCCAAAAAACAAGAATCCCCCATATTATATCTTCAGTTTTCTGGGTATTTCAGTTGAGGGGATGTTTTGATTGAAGTCAGTCTGGGTAATTGCCTCAGTTTTCCACTTCACTTTGTATGTGTAAACACAGCTGTTGTATGATTGACGGCTTTTTACTTTTTTTAAATTTCCACTTGAGAAATCACCATTTTTCAAGAGAAAAACTCTTGCTGAGGGATTGTGTCTGGTTTTCAGATCCTTGATATTACCCACTGCCTTTCGATGAAGATGGCTGGGTGGCAAGGTGCTTTTCCTAAACCTAGTGCTGAAGAAACTTCTTTCTGAATCTAGAGATTTTTCTAGCTAGCCTCTTGAGAAAAAAACAGTTATCTAGCCAGTGCTATCAAATCCTGCACCTAAAAAGCCTTCAGTCCTCACCTGTATTTAACAATCACAAATAACATGGCAAATACTCCCATGTTTAGAAGAATATCCAATTTGACCATCGTAGCAATTCCAGATGGTACCTGCTTCTGATGAGCCTCCGTTTACTGCCAAAGTGGAACCTCAGCCAGTGCATTTTAATTCCATTCCCGAAGTCATCTGCACCGTGTGGCGGTAGGTATTAATACCCATTGAGCTGCTGGTTGGATCAGCTGAGGACGCGGACACGCAGAAGGGAGACAATGCAGACGCTCAGCTGGGAGGCTCCCGAGACTCTGCATTTTTGCATCCGAATGAAGGCACTGTGAGAACTGAGAAACTGCGTGGTTGAGATTTGTTTTGACAGATTTGGCTCTCCAAGGCCTCTCTGTTTTCTCAGTCTCTTCCAGGCAATTTGAAATGCTCATAGGAGAGTTGGACGAAAGCATGGGGACCGTGAACCTCTTCGTGACAGGTTCTTGGATATGTGTGAATTGGCTTTATCCTCCTGTTGTTGGTTTTAAAAGTTCTTTCCGCTCTTCTGGTAAAAGACACTGTGTGGCTTCAATAGCTAAGAGAGTCGTTTTGCAAAAACACACATGACTCAGAAAGCCAATGTATTATGAAATCATAAATGATCCATTATGTGAAGGTGGGTTTACCCATGACGTGAAAATAGGTGTATTTAAGTAGGGACCTGCTTTTGAAGATTGAGTCATTTTATCAATCTATTCACTATTAAGTACTTTGGCAGAGTGACTGAGATCAGCATAAGGTCTGCAGGGGAGGGTTGGGTGTCAGATCCCAACTCTGTAAGTTTCAGCTGGATAATTGTAACCTCTTTAAGTCTCAGTTTCACCATCTGTAAAATGGGATGATCTTAATTATACCTACCTATGGGACTGTTTTGAAGATTAAAAGTTTAGTGTCATCCCTGACCTAGGGGGAGCACTGTGACTGTTGGCTGGTATTCATTCATTTATTCCTTATTCATTTATTTGGTCTGCAGGTATTTGCATAGGATGCCAGGCTGCAAAAATTAATATTTAGTCTCTTCTTTAGCAAGCAGCTTGGGAGCTGATGGGTTAGAAGAGCAGGTGAAAGTTACGGTGATACTGTAAGGTAAGTGGAGGGTAGAAAGACATTTCCTTTCTAGGCATTTCCCTCCTGTTTTGAGGGCTCTGTTTTTCACCCCACCCCAATGTTGTGTTAGGTGGCCACGAAGGGCAAAGTTCAAGGTGAGTCGTTCATTCTTTAGTTGCTTTGGTTTTTGAGAGACGGTAAAACTCATCCCCTTGACAAGAAAACCATCTCTAGAGAATGCCTCCTGGTAAATGTGCTCTGTTCCTGGTTATGAGAATGAAAATAGCCATTGAGTGTCAAGGTCTCAGTCTTACTTTTTGCTGCCTGGGGAGGTGGCTGGGGCAATATCTGGGCCCAGGAAGGGTGATGCAAGGGTGAAGGGGGTAACTGAGCCCGGTGTTGGGAGGTCTCACCAGCTAGCTAGTGAGAACAGAGCTGCCAGACAGGTCCCAACAACGGGAGTGAACAGTGGGTGTGTTAGGTCAGCCTGGACAGAGCAGTGGGGGCTTTGTCCTGAAAACTTAGGACTGTGGCAGCTGCTTCCTAAAACTCCCAAGTCATCTGGAGTTTCTTGATGGTTTCATACACCAGCTACATAACTTAAAAATACAACGGCTTCCTATCTTTTCTAATAGAACATGGAGAAATCAGACAAACGCCTGCCGTAGATGCCCTCTGTCTCCCTGCAAAGGACTCCGATTTCCTGGATCTAGGAAAGCTCTGTGGGACACACTGTGACCTTTTAAGTCTCATGACCCCAACTCGTGTGAGGAGGAGCCAGGCTGTCAGGGCTCGATCGGGCACACTTCCAAAGTTGCTTCTACAGTTTTGCTCAAGTTTAACTCTTCAAAGATTCTGATAAATCCTAGGAGACTTGACTATTAGCTTAAGGTTTTGTTACTGTTATTAGATTTTAAAAAATCTCCAAGTATAACTTATCTTTTAATGAGGACCAACAACCTTTTGTTGAAGCTGATGCTTGTCTATCACAAGATAAATAATCACTTTGGTCATTGCTATGGCATGGGAAACGACTTTTAAAAAAGAATTACATTCTAAATGTTTGACAGACTAAATTAGTATTTGGGAAGTACGGAAAGGGACTCATGGTTAAATCATGTTTTTATCTTGCATCCTATCTGGCTTTCTTTCTTTAATTGAATGTTATTATTTTGGACCTCATAATATTTGCTGTGGGTAAAATAACAATAGCTCATTAGATTCACTGCCTCTGCATGAGATCAATAACAAAATTTCCATTATTTATTTTCCCGAAAGACCTTTAGACACTGCACTTCCAGCACGGTATAAAGGAAAAGGATTTCATAATGATTTACTTTAAAAAGATTTTCACCTCTGATATATATCCGGCAAAGCCCCACTAGAATTGCACTGTGATAATAATAATTATAAAACAAAAATGTCGAGAAATTGTTCCATCGTGATCGGCATTTTGACTATTACTTGAAACCCGAGAAACACAAGGCATGCAAAGCATGACAGCGTTTAGACCCAGGCTTTGTTTGAACAAAATTTATTAACACACTGTGTTAGGAAGAATCATAAATATAAATATTTATAATGGAAAGCCGTGAATGAAGATGAACTTGTTGGCTGAGTGATTGGCTAGCTGATCTCTCTCTCTCTGCATCTTAGTGAAATAGATTTTTCTATTTGCTTTGAATACAGCTGGACACAGCTCATGATGTTCCTGCTTTGAGATTTCTGTTCCACATATTTCATTCAGTGTGAGACCCGCTGAGGAAAAGGAAAAACACATAAGCTTTCAAAGTTTCTCATATTAGGGGAATTGCAAATGCTAATCCTACAGCTAGCAAGCAAAAACATGGGCAAGAATTATAGACGTTTTTGTGTGTGTATTGCAGCCTTTAAAAGTAATGGCCATTTCTTTGGCATGTCAATAATTTAAATTAAATGTGGAGGAAGAGATTTTACATATTCCATCTCAGAAAAATCTGTAATGTCCCATAGATTTTAGATGAAATGGATTAGGTTAGAATAATTGTAGAGGATATTATTCTTTCATTGAGCAGATTACAACCAATTAAGTTGTAATTCTGAGCTCTTGTTAAATAAATAGCTCTTATTATCAAACACGACAGCTAAGTGTCATCGGCAAGACGGGTGTGCATTTCCCATGCAGTTGCCCACTTCCGAGAAACTGCACATATAGGCAGAACACACTCTGAGAACGTGGACGGGGATGGTGTGTATCACGCTCGGAGTAAACTTAGGTCCGGAACTTTTGAAAACAGCTGTCATATCTATTGAGGGATTGGAAGGCTGAATGCAGATGATAGGGTTTGCGGTGTTCTTCTAACACTTGCGTGTCACAAGAAGTAAACCATTCCCATACCCTGTGAGGTCGCAGGGAGGTTACCTTTCAGCCCAGCATTCCCCAGGGCCTGTAACATTGAAAGACACAGCTTTCCTGCTGTCAAAAGCGGCACCTTCCCAGCAGCTGTTCACAAAAGAGCCCGTGACGACATCAGCTGTGTTTGAACGCACTTAATGTTGTGTATAATTCTGGTGTTAAATTTATTGGACGGCTGAGCGGCGTGTAGAACAGTATAAAAACAAGGCTACATGTGTCAGCTTTCAAGTGCTTTTAGAAGGAGGTGAATGTTTTTAGGATGTCCGCGGTGTAGAGGAAAACTAGCCGTGACCCCTGGAGAAAAGCGTGGAAATAGGCAGTCTAATCCAACAGAGACACTCAGATGTGACCATGTGACACCACCCAGGGATCTCTGCCCAGGTGTAGTTCCTCCCAGGAACTCTCTTTCCTCCCCCCTCATGAGTTCGCTGAGCAGATCTTTGGGGCTTTGGGCCAGACAGAGGTGATGCTTGGATCCATTCCAACATGTCCTTTTCCCAGGGCTTGTGAAGGGAATAAATAATGTGTGGGGACCAGGCAGGACCCGAGAATGGCTGGGGACCTCTTTGTTTTACTACTGTGGTGATCCAGGAGTGGGTGCACATGGATGCGATGTTTACAGAGGGAGAAAGAAGAACAGGGTAGCAGTGAAGGATGGAGGAAAGAGAGCAGCATTGCTCCCCTTGCTGCTGCTGCTGCTTCATCTTCTTCTTCCTCTTCTTCTTTTTACTATTGGTTGTGGGTTCATTAATCTATTCAACAAGTATTTATTGAGTATCTGCTGCATATCAGGTGTTGTGCCAGGCAGTAAAATACAGGAAACCGTGGAAGAGCTTAGGCTTGAATCTTTCCTCTGCCAACTGTGTGACTTTGGACAAGTCACTTAACCTCTCTGAGCCTCAGTTTTCTCATCTGTAAAATATAATAATGGGAGTGTCCATCAACAGAAGTGTGGTCAAATATTTTATGGTACAACCAGAGTGGAATACTATATTGCGATAAAAAAGTATAGATCTCCAAGATAAGTAAAGGTGTCAAAGGACAGACTACTTGTATAATGCACAACCTTTTGTATAAAACATAAATCTTATATCTACATAAACTTTGGATAGATATATATGATGCTAATAAAAATAGTTACATGGGAAGCGGGGTGGGAATTTGGACAGAATGGGGGGGAAACTTCACTGATGTTTTTTACGTTTGAATGTTTTTGAACCATATAAGTATATGATGTCTTATAAGATAATAAGAGTTTAGCTTTTAAGTTTGTGATGATTAGATGAGATAATGCACGTGAAGTTCTTATCCCAGTGCCTGGCTGAAAATAAGCACTAAAGTTATGTTTTTATTAATGTTACGCTGTGGGGGTTGAAAGAGAGTTGCATAGAAGTAAACTTTTCCTGTTTCGTGGAGAAGACAGATAATCACAGGTGAGCGATCATAGGCCATGTGATGGTGGTGGGGGCAGGTATAAATTGTTCCAGAAGCACGGATGAAATTGCCCCTTAATTTTTTGGAAGAAAGGGAGCCTCACAGAGGTGGTGGCTAGACAGCACCTTCATTCCCTCTTTCAACTCCTTTCTTGATTAAATAAATGTTATTGAATCCTAACAGCTGCTCCTTCCCTCATATGGGGGATACACATAGTGTATGTTTAATTTGTGTATAGAGTGGGGACTTATTTAGTGGTTTTCATCAGTTGCCTGCTTTTAATCATTTTTTTTTCCTCTGGGTCTGTTTTTTCTCAGATCACCTGCCTCCTGCAAGGCTGGAACCACATTCATTTAACTTGTTTTCTTCCTGGTGATTTGTCCTTACATGGTAATTTTATAGATGTGAAACAGTGGGCACTTTTCTCCTTTTATGTCTGAGAAGGTGCTGGCAGCCTTCTTTCGGGGACTGGAGGGAAAATTTTCTGCTCCAGGCCCCTCTCTCTGCTGAAGGGGCATCGTTCCCAAGTCTGCATGTCCTGGCAAGGGCAGGGCTCAGGACACACCCCCCGAGTGAAAGGGTTGGCTCGGTTTTAGGGTTCTCGCCCCTGTGTCCCCACCTCAGCTGGAGCCGGCTTCCCCTTTATGCTCCTCCCTCCATTCCACTGGATCCCTCCATTCCACTGGATCCCTCCATTCCACTGGATCCCTCCATTCCACTGGATACCAAGATGATGCTCAGTGAAAAGCAGGTCTGACCCTGGCCAGAAGAGAATTAAATGGGTTCCCATAGCTAGAAGTTCTTGCTGGCCTTTAACAGTTTCACTGGAGGGGGAAACAAAGGCAATCTCAGTTGTAGGCATTTTCCTTGAAAGGTATCCCCTCTCGCCCCCGCACAAAAAGACAGTGGATAATTGGCTTTGTTCTGATTTAGCACAAAAAGCCTCCATTTGTCAGGGTTGTAAATATAAGTAAAGTCCTACTTTCTCCCAAAGAGCAGGGAGATTTAAAACGCTCATTCAACCCAGGAGCTGAGGAAAGAGACAAAAGAAGCCATATCCAAAAATGAATCGATCCGCAGCTGCCCGCTTCCGTCATCCACGGCCAGGAACATCGATGACAGTAAATAGCAGACCCTTCCCCAAAGCCGTGATAGAGAGGTCTAAGGAAACTAATTCTTTTGTTCCCTTCTTATGTAAGATGGGCCTTTATGTAGAACTTGTGCTGGGGCAAAAGTGAAAAATCAAGTATGTTTGTTATAAGAAACCAGACACTGTCCTTAGGTCCTTCAGTTTTCAAAGAGGAAGCTAGTTGGGCAGGACAGATGCCCTTGAAGCAGGAAGATGCTGATAGATTGGGAGCACCTGATGGGTTGTGGCTCTGGGTAAGTGACAGGGGCCCTGTGACCAAGGGGAACAGGCTGTGCCTCCAGGGAGCTTCTGGGCTAATAAGGCAGAGCAGAGAGGATGCCGTCAGAGAGAACGGCGAGCTGTGGGCACTTAAACCAAGGCACATCTGGGCCGGGCCGGGCTGGGCCAGGCCAGGCTGCGGCAGGGTCTGCCTGGGGGATCATTGGCTGGGTTGCTCTGAGATGCGGGGAGTGAATCCTGGGAACTCCCTAAGGCAGGGAATCCTTGTATTTTAATCTGCTTACATTGGCCAGGTGTACTCAGAAAGCTAACTCAATTAAAAATAAATGTACCTTTTATGTAATAATAAGAAAGAACTAAAGATGGCTTCTTATGATCCTGGTTTCAGCCTGACTCAAAGTAAGCTGTTCTTTGGCCCAAACTAGCAAACTATATTTAATTAAAGGCCAGAGATCTCTGTGGCCCCCAAAGAACATGAAAAGTGGGCTTTCCAGCAATTAGCCCTGAATGGGCTGATCGAGGATAGGGGGGTCTCAGCCTGGTGACAGCCCTAGGTTGGAGCCCCTGGGAAGGGATGAGGCGCCGGGGCTCCGGAATTCAAGGTTGCTGATTATTTTTTAACACCTTTGAGGAGTTTAATGATTAAATGTGTTGCACCTTAGAAAACTTCAGAACCTGCTGTAAAAAGCAGTTTGTAATTCTTCCTTTTTCCATATCTATGCTGAATGTGGTGTTTAATTACTCCATAATAGCTTTTTGTTCTGATGATTTGTTACAAAAATAGACAAGTCTTTTATCATCATTAAACACAAGGATTAATATTTTTTTAAAAATTAGGGATCATTTAAGTATCTTGAAAGGTTTGAAGAAAAATGGCAGAGAACCTTTTTTCAGATATGAAATGTTAAATACAATGCCTTGATATTTACAACCAATGGATTCATTCAAATGGTGTATATTTAAAGAGAAGTCAAGGCACTAAAATACTCATCTCTTTAAATCACCCAACAGCTCTTTAAGACAAGATCCTGGAGGGCTGCCAAATTGGAGTCTGTAATGTACATTCCCCGGGAGGATGGAGTGGCTGGTGTTTTTGTTCCTGCTATTTCTGAGTGGTGTGGAATCTGTTTCATTTTTAACCTGTTCGTTAAAGTTTCCAGAGTCCAACAGCAGGTTCAGATAGTTTGGGCTAAAAGAGCAGCGCTCTTACCTGAGCCTCCCACTGGTTTGTGTGGTCAGATAGTTGTTGGCATGAAGACAAAGGGAGCCATTAGGGAAGGAAGAGAGAGGCCTGCCTTCTCTCTCCTCCTTGGCTATTCTCTCCATACGGGGATCCCGATAGGATCCCGAGAATAACATCTACTCGTCCCCTGTAGGCACAGCCACATGGTAAGGGAATCCTTCTGTTTGCAGAAGGGAATGCAGTTGATTCACAGCGTGGCTGGATTCATTTTAAATAAGCTCGCGTGCCCAGGTCTTGATTTAGGTGTTGTAGAAACGTGAAATAATGCCTGTCACAGAGCATCAGCTTTTATATTGTAGTGAGCATTTGAATTTGTGGGTATATTCCAACAGATTATTTTTCTTTGCTAAGCAGGTGAGCTGGGAAAAGGTTGGCAGCTGTTTATATTGGGTTGGCTTGAAACTTTTTTTTTCCTGGTAAGGTAAAAAAACCTTTTACCTTTTTTTTACAGGTAAGGTAGCTTTAGTAGTGTTTAGTTGTCTTTAACTTCATTTGAAACAATTTTGTTAGATTGCACTATGACAGCTGTCATATCAGTGTACATTTAAAAACTTATCAGAATTGGTGAATTTTTGTGTAGCCATTTTAATATGGAAATGGAAGAAAATGTGCAACCTTTTTGGCATATGTTTTATTATGTCAAGAAAGGTAAAAATGCAACTGAAATGCAAAAAAAGATTTGTGCAATGTATGGGGAAGGTGCTGTGACTAAAGTGGTTTGCAAAGTGTCGTGCTGGAGATTTCTCACTGGACGATGCTCCACGGTCGGGTAGACCAGTTGAAGTCGGTAACAATCAAATCAAGACATTAATTGAGAACAGTCAACATTATACCATGCAGGAGATAGCCGACATACTCAAAATATCCAAATCAATAAAGTTGTTGGTGAGAATGAAAAAATGTGTCTTTTCATTAATGGAAAAAACTAGACAGACTTTTTGGCCAACCCAACTGTTAAGACAAAGGTCCAGAGTTTGAAAAGGGAAATGGGGAATACTCCCTAAGACTGGGAAAGGAACAAATTATTTCATCAAGGGAACATTCACAACAAGAAGCTTGTACTTGGCTGTACCTAACATATATGCATTGAAAAAAATACTTTTTACAAACTATATCATTTGAATCCATAAGGAGATCTAAGTGATAGGACTAATTATCTCCATGCTTCGTATGATACAAAGGCACTTTTCTGGTGGTGTGCAAAATTTTATAACTTTGAATCATAACATTTAGAGGTGGATGTGGCTTTAGCCATTATTTACTTTAACCTCATCATTTAAGATATGAGGGGACTAGGGTTCAGGAAGTTTCAACAATTTGACCCATGTCAGAGAGCCAGCTGGTGAAAGACCTGGGGCTGGAGATCTAAGCTTTCTGTCATCACACATCACTGTCCCTCAGATCAGTCAGGAGGACAGGTTTTGTGCCTGGCTAGTCGCCTTCTTAGGGACCCATTGGCCATTGCCAATCCCCGTGTCTCTTTATGGAATTCCCTTAAAGCGTAGTTGTGAATATTTTACTTCCATGCTCAGAAGTCTTCATGACTCCCCCATGGAATGCATTTAAAGTATATAAAAAGAATATTTTTTAAAAAACAGGAAATAAAATTCAAACTTCCCTTGCCATTGTCTTCACAGCCACCTCCAATCTGTAATCTAGCCCTGCCTACCTCCCCGCTTCCTCTAAGAACACTCAGGTGCTCCACTCACGTGGAGATGGGCTGTGTCCCCGCCACGTTTCCCTCCCGTGTCTGCCTTGAGTGTCCCTCCTCTCTGAAGCTCACCGAATTAATTGCTGTGGCTGCTGCCTATTTTTGAAACACTTTTCTTGCTGATAGCTTTGATGAAGTACTTAGTTTCTGCATTACACTCTAATTGTGTGTGTGCGCGCGTGAGTACATGTTTGGCTAGTTTCTTCAGTACAGGTTAGGGGTTCTCTTCTCTATGCGCGTGGCCTCTGTATAGTAATCGCTGAACTAATATTTCTAGAGTTGAAACCAGTGTTAGTTATGTCATCAGGAATTCTTAACTAGCTAGGGAAGGTAGATTTCGACTGAGAATTCACATAGAGCAGTCTTTGTGTAGGTGTGTATATTCTTTGCCCCATTTTCCCAGAAACTTGTGGGTAGAAGATAGTTTCATTCCTGGGAGACCGTGCAGCAGAATGAGAAGAATTCATGCTGCGTTTGAACTCAGCTCCTTCGTTTACTATCGTTATGATCCTGAGGATGTTATCAGCCTCAGTTTCCTCATCTCTAGAATGGGATAATATTCATCTCTCAGGGATGCTGTAAGGACTGAATAGGAAAATACATAGGGTATACTTGGAATAGAGTGGACACTCAGGAAATGATGGTAAGAATCATCATGATGTATCAGGAATCCCTTTGGTCAGGAACCATATTTAGATAGTTTTCAAGTCCTTAGTTACCCTCTTTACTATTTGATGATGCCCTTTGTGTTGATGAGATTAAACACTGAGACTTCAAGGAAGTTCACAAATAGGAGTGGTGACGACTCCCTTAGAGCAGGGGTGTCAAACTCATTTCCACTGGGGGCCACATCAGCCTTGTGGTTGCCTTCAAAGGGCTGAATGTAATTTTAGGACTGTATAAATGTAGCTACCCCTTACCAGTTAAGCGAGAGCTCTGTGCTGCCACTGGGTAGAAACAAGGTGCCAGGCCGGATAAAACAAGGTGGAGAGGCCGGATTTGGCCCATGGGCCTTGTGTTTGCCACCTGTGCCTTAGATGGATGGTTGTCAAAGTACAAAACAGCCAAAAGAAGGTCTTCGGGAATTCTGAGGCAAAGACACAGCTAGGGATTTGCTCCCAGATTTTCAGGAAAACCCCCGGGGTGCCAGGTGGGCATACATGAGGCTGTGGAACAGCCTTCTCTGTCCAACACACAAGAGCGTATCAGTGACAACCGATTGAGATAAACTACCACCTCATCCTTAAGGAAGAAAGAAGAGGGAGGACCTGGCCCGGTGGCTAAGCTGGTCAGAACATCATCCCATGCACCGAAAGGTCATGGGTTTGATGCCTGGTCATGTCATATACCTAGGTTGTGGGTTCGATCCCCAGGGAGGGCACATATGGGAGGCAACTGATCCATGTTTCTCTCTCACACTGATGTTCCTCTCTTTCTCTCTCAAAAATCAATAAACATATCCATGGGTGAGGTTTTTTAAAAAAAAGAAAGAAAGAAAGAAGAAGGAGGAAGACACCTACCAGTCCTTCCAACCACCCAGCCCTTTGTCAAGACCTGAGCCTCCACAGTGTTCAGGCACTGACATGTTTGTTAAAAACCTGCATGTGTTTGGGGGAAGACAGTCCTACAGATGACCGTCTGTAGAGAAGCATCATAGGTGCTTTAAGCTGGGAGAGGAGCCACCTCCTCACTGTCATGAGTCACTCCAAGTGTTGTTCTGCATTGAGTACATCATGCCAAAGTTCAGTAGGGCTGGGAAGGGTTAAAGTCTTAGGGGCAAGATTCTGGGGACACTTCTTTTTATTTCCTTGATCTCCTTCCACCTGATAAGAGGTCTGTCTGATACTCCTGTCGGTGCTGAGTGGACCGTAGGGGATGGGGGAGTGAGGCAGGGTTCTGTAGGGCCAGCAAGAGCACCCAGAACCAACCCAGTGTGCTCAGTGCTTTGGTGTCATTGTGCTTGTAGCCCCGTCTTGGAATGGCTCCTTCCACAGACTTGAGTCTCTGTTGGACAGAATTGCCTTGTTGGCTCAGCTGTCTGTTCTGATGGTGCAGTCACCGCCCTGGTTACTACTTGGCGCCATTGCTTGACCATCCCACTCTTTGGCTGCGTAAAACCAGAGTATTTGTTTCCTATTGCTGCTGTCACAGATTACCCCAAACTGAGTGGTGTAGCCAACACAACTTCTACAGGTTGAATGTCCAGTATGGGTCTTTGTCAGCTAAAATCAGGGGCCCCCAGCACTGTGGACGCTCTATGGACTCTAACGGAGAAAATACTTCCTTGCCTTTTCTGATTTCTGAAGGCCACTGCCTTTTTTGGCTCCTGGCTCCCTTTCTCCATCTTCGAAGTCATCCAAAGAGTGTCACTTCGACCCTTTTTGTACTCAAACTTCTCTCTAGAGAAAGGTCCTCTGCTTTTAAGGATTCATGTGGTTAGAATCAGCTTGCCCAGAAAATGCATGAAAAATCTCCCCAGCTCAAGACTCTTAATTTAACTACATCGGCAAAGTCCCTTTTGCAGGTTCCAGGAATTAGAACGTGGACATCTCTTGGGGGAGGGGGCATTATCGTGTCCACCACAGCCAGAGACAGGGAAGGGTGGTACCCTGGGTTCTCCTTTGGAGCCATTCTGACTTCTTAGGAGTCTCTGGCCAGGAGATGATTGGAGGCACCTTTAAATCTCTTCCTCAGAGGCCTCCAGACGTTTGGTGGCCTGCAGTGACATTTTCATCATAATTCTCTTAACTTTCCAAATCACACACCCCTCCCCCCAGGACTTTCCAAGGCAGCCAAACGCTGACTGACTGCCTACCAGGCCTGGCAGCTGATGGGAGTGGTGGGAGGAGAATGGAAAATGACGGTTTTGATGACCTCGGCCCCCAAACAGTCCGTCTGGAAATAGCCATGTTACAGCCCGTTCTTCTGAAACTCTAAGTCAGGTACATTTTGTAATATCTGCTGTAATTTGAAGACGTCTCAAGCCACAAGCTCGCTCCAGAAATGAGCTTTGTTCTTTACGGCACCCTTTGCCCCAAATGCAGGCCGTTTAAAATCACCTGTTAGGCGCTGCCGGAGGAACATCCTGGAAGCAGAGATGGTGGTGTATTCGCCTTTGCCTCTGCCCAGCGCTGAGCACGGCGCGTGGCCGGGCCCAGGGGCTGAACGAACCGGTACGCGCCGTGCCGTCCCATTTCTGAGCACGGAGAAGACGGCCCGGATGCGACGGGACATGGAATGAAGGGCCATGTTCCCTGCCCACTCCTGCCCGGTGTAGGTCCGGAAGAGATTAAGGACCCAGAGGTATTTTGTCTCTGCTTCCATCATGGACAAAATGGAGGCAGTTAAGGCAATGACGCTGTCTTCTGTTACAGGAGATTCTGAACAAAAGTAGGTGCAGGAATTTAGGAGTGTCTCAGTGGAGGAGGTAGGATTCCAGTTCATGTGTCTTTTTTATTTTTTTATCCTCACTTGAGGACATATTTATGATTTTAGAGAGAGAGGAGGGGGACGAGAGAGAGAGATGTGAGGAAGAAACATTCATCGTTGCCTTCCGCACACACAGAACCGGGCTTGGGGATTGAACCCGCTACCTAGGTACGTGCCCTGACTGGGCATTGAACCTGCAGCCTGCTGGTGTACGGCAGGGGTGTCAGACTCATTTTCCCCGGGGGCCACAGCAGCCTTGCTGCTGAATTCACTATTCAAAGGGCCAAATTCACTGTTAAGAAGTAGTTACATTTATACAGTCCTAAAATTATTGCGGCCCTTTGAAGGCAGCCATGAGGCCGATGCGGCCCCCAGTGAAGATGAGTTTGACACTCCTGGTGCGGGGCTATGCTCTAACCAACTGAGCCACCCAGCCAGGGCAATCTTTTTTTTTTCTTTTTCTTTATTTTAAATAAAAAACACCCTGGCCTTCTGATCCCACAGCATGCAGCCCGGAGGAGTGTCGGGGACGCTACAGGGGTGACAGCACCGCCCAATGTTCATGAAGGGTGTTATCTGGGGGATGCGGCGGGCCCACACTGGCACTGTGGCTGTACCACGTGCCGGCACTGCCCTGTCTGGGGTGCTGGCCACGTTACTTCTCGACCACGCCTGCTTTCTTTGCCCCAGACAGCGGGGCGAAAGGGAGTGGACTCCGTCCTTTGGGCATTGTCTGGGCAAAGGAGCAACCAGGCGTGCTGGTAGGGGTCTGGGCTCTGCCACCCTGTGATAGTAGCATCTTTATTATCTCCAGGTTCTGCCGCATCTGAGGTCCATCTGTTTCCCCTGTTGGGGCAGAGGTACACCTCCAGATATTTTTATGAAGTTTCAGCAGAGCCAAAGCTTGCAGCTGGCCTCTGTCTCACGGGCCTGGGTCAAAGGGGAACCCAGGGCAGAAGCGAGACGCTCCCTAAACAATTCAGGGTCCACGTGTGAGGGGTGAAGGGGGAATCTCTCACCGATGCCATGCAAGGCCCCTTCTAGATGAACCCCCTTAGAGGAGACAGTTTCATTCTGTGAACAGCGGTCTGTCATGTCAGCCTCATCTTTAATCATTTTCAAAAGGCAGCCCTTTTGATCGTGGTCCTTAAAGAGTGCCGAGGAAGTTTTCGGGGCCTGCCCGATTTGGGAAACATCTGTGCTTTGTGAAGACTTGGGCACGCCAGTGTCTGAAAGGCCACACTGAGCATCTTCAACTCTAGTCCGAGGGACCAACTGGCAGAGGGCAGCGAACAAGGAACCTTTTGTGCCTTGGTAATTGGCAAGCAGCGGGCATTTCATAATTGCTGAGTGGACTTCAAAGTTAATTACCATTCAGAAGTCTGCATAAAATAATTCCCCCAAAACACTGGGGATAGGGAAAGTTTTGATGATTTATTTATATTTAAAAATCTAAACCAGTACTACACAATCGAAATAGAATAGGAGCCCTATATTTAATTTAAACTTTATAGTACCACATTCAAAAAATTACAATGCGCAGGTGAAATTGAATTTAAGGACATTTAATTTTACTTAATTTTTTCATACCATTTCAGCATGTAACTCCATATGAACAGTTATTAATGAGATATGCTACTTTTCTCACTAGCCAAGTCTTTGAAATCCGGTGTCTATTTTACACTTAATTCAGACTCACCACGTTCAAGTGCTAAGTGCGTGGGTCTTCAGGTGTGTTCACCCATGGAGAGCTGGGTACAGTCATGAGAGACTGGCCTGCCGGGCGCTGTGGCCCAGAGAGGGACAGAGACCGACGATGCTAGTCCTTAGAAATGTAGTCACAACCCAGGGCTTGCTTTTCCTTCAAACGGCTTTACTGAGATACATAATTCTCATACCACTCACCTCATCCATTTAAAGTGTACAGTTTCAGCCTGTCAGTGAAAGGTTGCGGGTTTGACTTCTGATAAGGGCACACACCTGGATTGTGGGTTTGATCCCCAATCTGGGCACGCAGAGGCAACTGACTGATGCTTCTGCCCCGCAGAGATGTTTCTCTCTCTCCCTTCCTCTATCTCTAAAAAAAAAAAGCAATGAAAGAAATACGTCCCTGGGTGAGGATTGATAAAACAATAAAGCGTACACTTCCGTGGTTGTGGTGTATTCATAGAGTCGTGCACCCACCAGACGATCAATTTTAGGACATTGTTATCCCCGCCCATCCTCTTCTCCCCTCCAGCCCTGGGCAACTATTAATGTGTTTTCCTTTTCTACATTTGCCTATTCTGGACATTTCATGTAAATGGCACCGTGCAATAGGTGGTCCCTGTGACCAGCTTCTTTCACTTGATACAATGTTTGGAAGGTTCATCCATATTGTAGCTTCTATTTGTACTTCATTTCATTGCCAAATAAGATCCCGTTGTATGCAGAGACTGCTTGTTATTTACACATTACCCGGTTGATGGACATTTGGATTGTTTCCACTTTTTGACTATTACGAGTAATGCTGCTGTGAACATTTGTGGACAAGGGTTTGTATGGATGTATGTTTTCCTGTCTTTGGGGCGTATACCTAGGAGTGGAATTGCTGGATTGTATGAGTAACTATATTTAACTGTTTCAGGAGCTGCCAGACTGTTTTCCAAAGTGGCTTCATCATTTTAAATTCCAAAGTGGCTACAGCCATTTTACATTCCAACCAGCAGTGTCTGAGGATCCAATTTCTCCGTATCTTTGCCAACACTTGTCATTTGTCTGTGTTTTTGATTGTAGCCATCCTAGTGGGTGTGAGGTGGTATCTCATTGTGGTTTTGATTTGCATTTCCCTGATCCCTAATGAGGTTGAGCGTTTTTCCAAGAGGTCATTGGCCATTTGTATATCTTCTTTTGAGAAATATGCATTCAGATTCTTTGCCCATTTTTTAATTAGTTTATATGCTTGTTGGTTATTTGTATACTTCCTTTGTGAAGTGTCTGTACAAATATTTTACTCATTTCCAAAGCTGTTATTTTTATCTTTTTGTTAGTGACTTGAAGGAGTTTCTTTAATTTTTTTAGATGTTTGGATATAGGTTTTGTGAATATTTGCTCTCCCAAATAAATTATTGATTCATTTACTTAACGGCGTTCTTTGCTGAGCAGAAAATTTTAATGTTGATGAATTTTAATGTGTTTTTTTCTATTGCTATTGCTTTCAGTTTACTAAGAAAGTTTTAGCTACTCCTAACTAAGGAGGGTATCTTCTTATTTTTTTTCTAGAAGTGTTATAGTTGAAACATTTATCTCTAGGTCCGTGACTGATCATGAATTAATTTTTGTGTATGGTGTGAGGTAGGAGTCTACGTTGACTTTTCTCCGTATGGGTGTTCTAGTACCATTTGTTGAAGAGACTGCCTTTTCTGCCTTTGGATTGCACCGGTTCCTTCGGCAAACATCAAATGATGATAAAATCGTAGGTCTGTTTCTGGGCCCTTTATTCTGCTCCTTTGATCTGCTTGTCTGTCAGTGACACTGTCTTAATAGCTGTAGCTTTATTGTACGTCTTGAGGTCAAGTAATATCAATGTCTGACTTTGCTCTTCTTTATCAAGATAGCTTGGCTGCTCTAGATTCTTATAAATTTTAGAATTGACTTGCCATTTCCTACAAAAACATCTGGTGGCATTACTATTGAGATTGTATCGAGTATATAGATTAATCTGGTGTCCTTCCATCTATGAATATGGCACATCTCTCTCTCTATTCAGGACTTCTTCAGTTTCCCATGAGCCCATTTGATTTGTTCTGACTCACTTGCCCTGTCTCTCCGCTGTCTCTCATTTCCGCCGTTGAGTCCCACAGTGCAGTGGTGATAGGGGGGTGGTCCCTACAGTTGGGGTCCCTACAGTTGGTTGGGTTACCTGTGGGATCTTTGGCAAATTCATTTATTGGTAAAATGAAGATGAGAAAGATATGCCCTTCATAGAGTTTGGGGGAGCATGTGAAACAGTTAAGTAAAGCCCTAAAAAGTGAGGGCTTAATAACTGTTAGCTTTGTTTAGGATCGCCCTTCATGAACCAGCTCTTATTGTATCTGGTCCATGAAGACCTCTCAGAGCCCCGTCCCCCGAATTTCTCTCTCCCTCATTATACCAGTTTCATTTCCATGGAGAATTGAGCACTTTTGCCCTGAGGGTGTCGGACTCCCCCGTTTGTTATAAGCTCCGGTGGACACTGACAAAGCATCAGGAATTTTAGTCTGTTTTTTCAGAGTGTGAGCACGTCCACTATCTTACTTTTTCCTTGAAGAATTAGTTAAGGCTTTGACTGCAACTAAGGCACCGCACAAGAGACTAAGTCACCAGCCATAGCTAGTTAGGGCAGAGGTGGACCTAGAACCCAGCTCTCCGGACTTGCAGAATAATAGCTGGAATCCCCCTTTCTTTTTCAGGGTAAGCCAGCTGCACAAATCCTTCATGATATTGACATTTATATGTCATGACTGTGCTAAGCCACTGAATAATATCGTACAGGTTTAAAAGAATCTTCAACTGCGGATTGAACTTCTTTTTTCTTGAAAAGGTGCTCAGTAGGGTATGACCTGTGGTAACCAGATTTGCTGCTTGCTGACTCCTCTTCACGAGGATGAAAATGCACAGCTGCAG
The DNA here is from genome assembly GCA_028533065.1 of Trachops cirrhosus. NCBI lineage: Eukaryota > Metazoa > Chordata > Mammalia > Chiroptera > Phyllostomidae > Trachops > Trachops cirrhosus. The sequence continues at coordinate 147,337,531 of CM052542.1, read as the reverse complement.
AGGTTGTTTGGAAGGGGTCCTCAGCTCCCTCAGTACTCTGCTCCCCAGAGATACCTGGCTTCCTTGTAGGAGAGCCCGGCCCAGTGTGCGGTCCTGCCGAGCACAGGGGACGAGATGGAGAGAGAGGAGCCATATTTAGCTACTGAGCGTAGGAGTGAGTGCCTTCCAGAAGAAAGACCTGTGCACTGAAACATTCATGAAAGAGCCGACAGTTCCCACTTAATTTCTTGCTCCCAACTACCTCTGATGAAAAACACTAGCTCTTACGTGATATAGAGTGTGGGGTAATACTTGTAGGGTTTACTGTTTGTTCATGTGATAAACATTGTCCTGCTTCCAAAGGAGCAGATTTGACGAGGGGAGAATGGATGCTCCATTGCTAGAGATGTTTTGTCCCTTCTCTTCCCTTGCTGCATCGTTCCAGGTTGGGGGCTGGACGATATCGGATGTAGATTGTGGCACATTTCCCTGGACTCCTCCACTTTTTTGGTTTTAAGTTCCATGCAAGGACATTTTACTCATCACAACAAGTGTAGTTGCCAGGGTGCCAAAGAATTTTGTTGATCTTAATGATATCCTGAAACTTAATTTCTCACAGCTCTCCAAATTATCTGCTCCCATAACGTACCTTCTACGCGTCAGCTGCTGTATTAAGTCTCTTGATCTTGATCTCCTTTAATCCCCACTACGGCCTCCGTAACTCCCAGGGTGTCGATGGAGATGTGAGTTGTAGAGAAGGCATCTAACTTCCCCAGTAGCAGAGTCAGGTTGAGAACTCAAAAGCGCTGACTCCAGAGCCCGCACGTGGGCTGCCCGCACTGCATAACCTCTTACCCTGGTTCTTTCCCTCCCTCCACCTCTCACACCCTCCTTTCATGAATCCTAGCGCGATCAGACACAGCGGCCCAGTCTTTGTGGCTCAGTCATGTGCCCTTATACTGTTCTCCCTTTCCTTACCCTTTTCTGGGAATTCTTATCTTTTCATCCATCTCAACATCCTTTCCACATGTCCTTACCTTAGCCATCACCATAAACTTACTGAAATAGTTGCATTGTTTTTTTAAAGAGAATTTGTAAAGTGTTTAAAAGTAAAGACACATTCAGGTGGTTTCTGCAATGGGACCGAGATCCACAGATAATAATAAAGATACAGAAAAAGTGTGATTGGAGACCTGGAAATGTGGTCACAACATTGAAACATTATAGCTGTGGCTCAAGTGAGCCCTTCGGGGTGTTTTTGAAGGAATGAAGCGTTTTTGTTTGTCAATCCTTCCGCACATCCAGCAGCTGGGTGTTTGTGGGGGACAGTGTAGTGTAGTGGTTAAGAATGTGGGCTCTGTGTTGAATCCCAGATCACCTGCTCCTTGACCTTTGGCACCTTCAGTTACCCTTCGTGAGCTTCTGTTTCCTTATCTCTAAAACAAGAGTGATGATGACAGCTATCTTTTTGGGTAATTGTGAAGATTCAGGACATCTGCACGTGGTACTGAAAATGTGCCCAATATATGGAAAGCTCTGAAAATACATTAGTTATTGTTAACATGAAATGTACCCACCGTGCTGTAATATTCTACCCTGGTTTTGGGGGCTAAAAGGAACAAAACATCCCTGTTACACGCATGGCACTTTCAGCTTAGCTGGAGAGAAAGTGAGAGAGAAAATTGTTAAGCAGATATTCGTGCACCAAAAAGAAGTGCAGGTAACTTAGGAGTGTATAGCAGAGGGTCCTGGTGAAAGATTCTTTGTAGAACTTGAGAACTGGGAGGGGCTGCAGAGACTTCCCACTCAAACCATCCTGAACGCTTAAATGATTTATCCTCGTTTATTCAGCGGATTGATGCTGGGCCTCGCCTGAGCCGGCACCTCCCGAAACAGGTCAGGCCAGAACGGATCACGTGGCCAAACTTCCTCCTTGAAGACTTGGGCCAATTTGCTGAAACATATTTACTTTCAAATCATTCTAATCAGCAATGCTTGATGTTGGGGGCAGCTTCTCTGAACTCAGACTTTAATTGTCTCTGGCTCCTGGAAGCTCTCCTGATAGTAATTTGTGCCAAGCCATCAGAATAATGATGATGACCATTGTCTTATGTTTGCATTACGGTTGTCCATCCTGGTAATGATCACCTGGCAAAGAAAGCGATTTATTCTGCTGGACATTTGTGAATACCTACTTTGAATTTAGGAGAACGGGTAGCTAGTCCTGTGAAAGCCTGGATTTCACAGACCTACCTGAGGAATATATACGTGATGAAACTAATCAGTTGACGTGGAAATGGAGATGACAGAGCATCCTCCAGGAAGTGTATGTTGGGTGGATGGTGGCGGTGGTGGTATGAATAGAAATTGATTCAAGAAGGTCCTGTAACCTTAAAGGTTTCATCTGGTTTATAATTTATCTGTAATGGGAAGGAAATACTTCACCACTGCAATAATATCTTGGGATAAATCTGAAATCACCAGCCATATTATGAACGTGTCTGTGGATGTGTGTGAATTGCAGGGATGAAATTTTTTCCCCATGAATGTAATTTAGTGTGGACGAGATGATAAATAAGCTCCATGCAATACAGCCCATTTGATGTAATGTGTGTAATTTTACACTTGAAACCATCATGTTTTAGAACCGGAAGGGACCTTAGAGATCATCCGGCACAAATCAGCTTGCAGATGGAGAAGCTGAATCCCCGAGAAGACGAGTGGCTTTGCCTTTAGTGCCAACTGGAAGCCAGATATGTAGACTGTTGGGTTCGGAGACTTCGTAGAAAATAAGGCTTAACATTTACAGGCTCACTTTTAGTGTTTTACCACTGGTGGTTTTATGTTACTGCTGATCGGAGCTGTAACTGATTTCTTCCGGAAGATGGACCGACTCTTCAGCCCTTTGCATGTGTGGGTGCTTAATAAAAATACTTCCTGTGACTCCTAATTAGCACTCAGTTGTGTAAGTTTAGGGACATTAGAACAAAATTATTTGTCAACCTCTTCTTTTGTTTGAGCTATTAATGGGGCTTCTTGTGAGTTCTTAGTCACCTGATCTAAAAGAATTCAGATAAAGTCACGTACGCTGTCCTTTGCAAAGAAAAACACTGGTTGCTAAAGGGATTGAGTTTAATATAGTTTCATATCAGAGAGGTTTTAATAATGCAGTCTAAAGTATTTGTACATGAATTCATTAAGCCCAGATTAGTCTCATTATAATTACTCAAAAAATAATTCAATTGAAGAGAAAACATTTTAAATGGATATAAAATACACTGTTAGCTGGGAAGCCATCCTGTTCTACTTTATCAGCTACATAAAGTACTAGCAGATTTGAACATAACTTTCACAGTATACAGAATGCGATCATAAAAAGTATTATTCCTAAATCTTTTTTTTATGTGCTTTCAGTAGTTAAGAGCTTTATCCTTCTGTGTGACGAATGAGAAATACTAGGGATGGAATGTCATAAAAATGTTAGGGACTTACTAGCTCGTGTCCCTTGTCCCTTGCACTGCCCTCCCAAATCAGGGTAGGCTGATGGGTTATAAGCACATGGCCTACGATTGATGCTGGTAGCACATTCCCTAGAAAATGTGGCAGGAAGATACTTCAGGGCTTTGATTTTTTTTTCTCTTACTCACAAATAAAAGACATTTTCTGAATGCCATGTGCCTTCAGAGGTATGACGATGACAGGCAAAGTCATGATCTTTATTTCTAACATGATAAAAAGTTAGGGTAAGCCAGGAGTAAGGAAAATGATGGAACTTTTTCGGCCCTGCATTGAAAACGACACAGAGAAGAAAAAGGACAGAGAGATGCAAGGCCTGTCCACATTAAGGAATGGGTTTGTGCCCTGGCTGGTGTGGCTCAGTGGATTGAGCAACGGCCTGTGGACTGAAAGGTCACTGGTTCGAATCCCAGTCAGGGTACATGTCTCAGTTGTGGGCCAGGTCCCCAGTTGAGGGTGTGAGAGAGGCAACCAATTGCTGTTTCTCTTGCACATCATGTTTCTCTCCTCTTTCTTCCTCCTTTCCCCTCTCTCTAAAAATAAATACACACACACACAAAAGAATGGGTTTTTTTTGGGCACCAAGGGCTGGAGACTTAAGCCCTTAACCAAGGCTCACCGGCTTCTGTTCAGTCGCAGCAGCCTGAGTGTGCCCGCGGGAAGCGGGAGGGGCATGGGTGTTGGCTGTGTGGCCACACGGCTGCCTGAGCTGTCTGGCTTTGGAGACACAGGAAGCTAATCACAGCCCCTGTGTGGTGCCGTTGAGGCCACACAGGGATGCTGGAGGAGCCCTTGACTTTGGCTGTTCTCCAGGAGAGCACAGACCTGCACCCGGACAGGAAGGGGCTCCGTTAAGTGGTTTGTTGTGTTCAAACTTTAACTGAGTTATTTAATAAAGCAGCGGAACCCTTTTCTCAGACAAATTTCTCGTAGAACCCCACTGTACCAAGTAGAGGCTTTCAGTTCCGCTGCCCCCATGCGGTTTCTACCTCTTTTGAATCTACGCTTCCAAGGAGCATGGCTGGAAACCCTGGTCAGAGCCCGGGGCAAGGCTGAGTGAGCCCTTTACTGGGGACCTGGAGAAATAATGACAGGTCCAGAGGAGACAGGCAATGTCAGAGGAGTGAGTGGTGCCAAGATAAAGGCAGGGCCTCGGGTTTCTGGAATTTCTAATCACAATCCCTTAGATCATTGATTGAAGATAGGATGTCATTGGACCTCTGATCTCAAAGGTTAAAAATAATTCATTCATAAGGTAGTATTTGGGAATTGCTTTAAAGTTTTTAATGGCATGTAGCGACGTGATGACAAGATGGAATTAAAACGATCAATTTATTTTGTGGATTCTCTCTTATGGTAACCTTTATAGCCCTATAGAAAGTTGCAAAGGTTTTTCAAATAGTAGGCAATCAGTAAATGTTGACTAATAACACTACAGTTCATAGAAGTCTTTCTGAGTACTAGTTACTGTGTACTCCATACGTATTACCTCATTTAGGCTCCATAGCAATGAGCTACCACAAAAGTTAACTATTTCTATTGTCTTCAGGTTGCTGATGAGAAAAGCTAGGCTTAGGCATCCTCAGTCACTTGCCTAAGGTCATACAACCAGAGACTCAGGGCCAGCTCTGACTTCAGGACCTGAGCTCTTCGCTACCCTCTTTTATTGCTTATTATTATAATGATGGTAATTTTCACTTACAGTGTGCATACCATAAGCCAGCTAGCATGTACTAAATAAGAGCTTTACGTATATGATCTTGGTGGTTCTCATGAATTTGGAAAGATAAGTTTTATTATCCCCATTTTATAAATGAAGAAACAGAGACTCGGGCGGGTTAAATAGCTAGCCCAGGGTGGCTTAGATGGTGGACGAGCAAGGATCAGAACCTAGTATTAGACTCCTGAGTCCATGGGCTCTGTGCTGATTAATTATCTTCCTTGATCCTGATGATATCGCCATGGTGGGACAAAGCGTGTCTCTATCACTCCCATTTTATTGATGAGAACACAGACTACTGAAGGCTTCACTACCCCAGGTTTCCACCTCCCGAGGAGATGGCACCCGGTCTTAGGTTATGGGACCCAGTGGCCACAGTCATACTGTGACATGGCACTGGATCGTCTTTGGGAGAGGAGACAACCCTGCCCTCCCCGGGAAGCCCATGGCTTTTGGACCTAGCCTTGGTCAATATGAAGCAGATCTCCTCTGGAGTGCGGCGCTCAACAGGAGGGAGGCATTGGAAGGACCCACTTTGTAACATAGAAAATTCACTTGATTCACAGAGACCGGCAGAGCACCAAAATCACAGACTGAATTCTGGTACTCTCCATGTCTGTGTATAGAGCCTGCTGGTTTTTGAAATTTGGCAAGGGGGCCACCTAACCCGTACTGAAATTTACTTTGGCTGTTGGTGGACCTGACCCACTCTAGGAATCAGCATTTGTTCCAGCCCTTCCCTACCTCCCTTCCTTTGCCCCTGGTTAGTTGGGTCCCAGTAAAATGTACAGTGCTTTACTGTAAAAGCACTTGTACTTGAAAGAGAATTTTCACTCTGTAGCTCAAACCACAGGAGGACTCACAAGACAGCTGTCTCCCCAGGTGAGATTTCTTAAATGGGAGTTAAGTGCATGCATTTTCAAGAAACTAAACTCCCCTCATATATAATTTAACCTAGAAAAGAAAGCAAAATTGAGAGAGTAGTATGATTACATTGTTTGAGAACTAGTAGCTTTACTTCCCCTGGTCTATGGAAGCCGTGCACACTTTCACTGTTTGGTGTATCTTTAATGCTGTGGGGTGTGGGTTAAGTGTGATATCGTAATAATAGCTGGAGCTTTGCTAACCATAGTTGTGGACTGTGGATTGAAATAGTAAATTGTTCTTAGCAGACTGAATGGGCAATAAGACTGCCATCCAGTTCTGCTCATAAAAGAAAGCAATAGATAAATAAAGGAGAGCCAACTCACTTAACCCGAGTGGCTCTGTGCACTGCTAATTATTAACCCCGGGCGCAAGAGAGGGGTTCACCCAGAGTGTAGTTAAATCATTTTTAATAGAGGTAAACACTGGCCATGTGGATGAGTAACACTCAAGAAAGTTTTTAATCAGCCACGTTAAGGAATCATCCAGCCTAATTGCCATAACTTATTAATACTAATAAATAATCTAGTCTTTTCATAGCCCCTGTCTCCGGAGGGCTCCGTGTATTACAGATCTCTGGGGTGTGAATCTCTCAGTAGCTGTGGGGGAGGAGGGAAGGTGTCCTTGATGTTCTTTCCTCCCCGAAGAAACTGTACATCGAGGCTTATCTAACTAAGTTCCTTTTGTCTTATTTTCTTCTTGCCACGTCTGAGTCACCAACTTATACATGGCCTTTCATCTTATCTATAGGACCAGAATGGCTCCAGGGGGTGGGGGTGGGGCTGGGGAACAGGCTTGCTTTGTTCCAGGGAAGGACTGGGGTTTGAGGTTTTCTCCCTTGGGACGTGAGTAAGAGCGGAGCTTTGTCTGAAGGAGTTCATTTCCTCTGCACAAGTGTCCCTGGAGTCCTCTGGGATCAACCCGACTTGTGGCCAGGGTGGGCGCTGGAAGCTCCCGGCTCTGAACTGTGTGATTTCCATTTTCAGGGAAGACAAAAAAGATGATGCTGGATCCTCTTCTCAGACATTCTCCACAGCAGCTGGTGGGAAGGGTTTGTGTAAATTATCGAACTTAACTTTCCCAGCACCAGTGTTGTGGATGTTAAAGTATACCCAGGTCACCAATGAGGAAACTCAAGCTCAGAGAGTGTAATTGACTCCCAAATAATTTGTGGAGGTTGGTTAGACTAAAAGGAGAAGATCACACTCAAATTTGAGGCAGTTTGGTTGTATCTACCAGTCCCTGTGGGTTGGAAGATGGGGGTGTTGGACATGAACACCAGCCTGGGAGATGGTGAGAGTATTTTCGTGGCTAGTATCCTGTGAGGTTTACAGTTGGGAGAGGGAGGTAAAATGTAGCTGAACAGCACAAAATTTGCCATCTTCTTACTTATTTTCTCTTCTGTCCTTGCATCACTTGAGCCTGAGCCTGGATGGCAGATTCAGCCAGGAACTGTAAAATTTTAAAGAAGGCACTCAAGCCATTATTAAACAGAGCAAAGAGCTAAATAATGCTAAGAACCAAATGATTTATACCACAGACTACAACAGACATGAATGTAGAGTGTAAATTACAAGATAACTCCTGGGCAAAATTGTTGCAATATTTATACTAGTGTTTATTAAAATTTTCATTTGAATAAAAAGGTGCAAGGGTAAATGCAGCCGAAAAGGGGTTCTTGTAAAAATCTAGAATAGCTTATATGAAAATCAGGAGAGTTTTGGGGAAGAGAAGATACGATTTATGCAGATTTGTCTGCTAAGGCATGGGAGACCCAACGGATTTGGAAGGAAGAAGGTCACTACAGTAAATAAATCCCTGCTGAACTTCCTGCCTCCCTGCCCACTGATGCTTTCCAGTGATTCAGATCTGCACTGAATTCCGAAGGATGTGCTCCCTTTCCAAGGCCGAGGAGAGGAGGTTGGGGATTCTGGATGGATGTTGAGACTGGATCTGTATTTGAAAGACTTAATCTTATTTCACTGATGTTTTCAAGGCTGGAAATTTTTGTCTGTATTCATTAGAGGAGAATGATAAAGCTCTAATTTGTACTTTGCTAATAATAGGGATGAGCTTTTGTGCTTCGATGAGGTTAAATGGATCTCATGTCACCCTGGCTCAGCCTGTCACGCCACGTGGGACCTCGGGAAGAAGCTCTTACACCTGTAGACTCAGTTTCCTCATCTGTAAAATGAGGGGGTTGGACTAGGGGGATGCTGAGACAGACCAACCCTCTTCCCTTCCCTCCTGGGGGAACATACCATGCCAGGCAGTGAGGACCCACAAAAAGTGATTAAGACACCTACCTCCTGTCCTCAGGGTCTACATAAATAACTAATTAAAATAGGAACTATAATTGCAACGTGTACAGATTACTCAGGGAGCACAGAGGCGGAAACAGTGACGCCCCTCTCTGTGGGAGCAGGCTCTGAGAAACTTGGCAGTGGCTGTGACATTGGCAGGCTGGGGAGGAAGGCTCCTCCAGGTGTGCAGGCTGGTCTGGGTGGGTGGTTCAGACTCTGTTGGAAGAGACAGCAGATGCATGCGACCTGGCATATGCTTAGGGAGCTCACATGGTCCTTCTCAGTCTCTGGACAGTGTCAGGGTCTGGGAGGTGAGTGGCATTGCACACAATGCTGATGACGAGTTACTGAGGTTACAGAATGATGGAGAAGACATATCAATTAGAGCAGAGTTAAAGCTGTCCCATAAGGGTACCAGATGGGCCATTTACATCCCAGTTGGCTTTTGGGAGCGCGGGAGAAAGGGTGGTGTGTTAGCCAGCTCCCTGGTGTGGGGAACTGGGAGTCTGCAGTCTGGTCCGAGTGTATCCTTGGGATCATGTGTATTGAATGTGAATGACATTCCTCAGAGGGGTCACACGTGCCCCACTGAACTGACACCCGCTCCCACAGGTATTCTGTCCTTGCAGTCTGCTTAGCCCACCAGGGGCCTGTTGCATTCACACCATCCAACAGGCCCTTGGCTCGTTGTGACCTCGTAGGAGCTGATGTTTTAGCTGATGACTGACAGCAAAGTTTGGTGTTGATGATACCGTTCTTACTTAGTTTTAGAGATGAAAATAACTTCTTTTAAGGTTCAGGAAATATAAGGCATGTTCACTGTCAAAAATTAGAATAACACAGAAATGCTTACGTAAAATTAAAAATCATGCTCTACTCACACAGTGGAATACCATCCAGCAGTGAGGGTGAACGGTCCGATACCTACTGCAGCGTGCGGGACCCACCGTCAGAGCAAAGAAGGCGGACAGAAAGAGTTCACACTGTATCAGTCCATTCATACAACGTTCCAAACTAGTCAGAACCAACGTAGGGGGATACAAGTCCCGCCAGTGGTTTCCCCTGGAGGGGCGTGTTAGTTCATTTATGCTTTTCGCTAGCTGTGTGGTCCCCAGTGCCAGCCATTGTGCTTAGCATATAGTAGCCTCACAGATATTTGTGGAAACAAGTTTTTTTCACCTTTCAACAGCCTGTGAGCTAGGATTTAATATGAGGACATGGTGTTATTAGTTGTGAGTTATGATGTGGAGAATATACACCGATGTTTTGTTAACGTGACTTAAATATGGAGCTTCAGTGAGGTCAAAAGCCCTTCCTCTGTTTATCTTCCTGTGTGTCCTTGTTGCTTCCGTGGTTACTTACAAACTAGTCAGGCAGCTCAGCAGTGGGTAAGAAGATGGTTTTTGGAATCTGATAGACTTGGGTTCACTCCTGAGCCCATTACTTACTCGTCTGTGGTTTAGGATGAGTTCTTCGACCTTCCAGAGCCTCAGTTTCCCCATCTGTAGGACGAGAGTGATCACACAACCTACTTTATAGAGTGGTTGTGAAAATAAAGAGTATTAATAATTTAATGACCTAACTTTGTATGTGTACTCTGTCTTGGGCAGTGTTCTCAGCCCCTGAACATAGGCCATAATTTGTTTAATCTTCCCAGTACTCTGATCTGTTTGTGGTTTAGAGAATGTCAGCCACGGTGTTGGTAAGCGTTGAGCCAGCATTTTAGCCTGAGCGCGGTTTCATTCCAGAGCCCGAGCTCTAACCCACTGCTTCTGAGTTAAAGGAACCGATGCATGAAGAGTGCCTAGCAGTTAGCGTGTGTTAGCTGCGATTATCATCGTTGTCATGTTCGACATTATTATTAATTTGTTTTTCTCCTCTCTCTCTCCCCGCCCTCCTCTGCTGTTTTTCCTCCCTCCTGACAGATGTTTTCCAGCAAGGTAAGTTCACTGCCTTCTGCCTGCTTTCCCATTGCCTGTGCTCTTTTGGGAACAAGGGGACCGTCTGGGTGCAGAAGGTCACGGGGCCTCTCAATCTCTCTAATATGCCACGGGGGCTTTAGGAGGCGCCATGAAGACAATGGCTTGAGACAGCCTGATGTGCCATCCAGTTTCTGGTTGCTTCTTCGTGATCATGTTTGTGGGTAGGACGGGACCTGGATGACTGGGGCAGGGGCACGGGGGAGGAGCTCATGGCTTAGCCCCTGTCGGGGGGCAGGGGTGCTGTAGGACACGTGAGATGGGGAAGAGCAGGTGTCTCTGGAGGGGGTCAGGTGGAGCCCTGATCCTCAGGGCTTCTGCATCATCAGGGTGGCTGAAGCTTGGCCAGAACTCCACATGCCAGCTCTACATGGGCGTTTCTTTGCCAGACAAATGTGTCGCTGTCCTGGAGGTGTGGGCAGAACCATAGCTAGCTGGTCGCTTTGTGCCCTTCAACCCAGGCGTCCCCCATGACCCCTCTAACTGGGCCTGTGACAGAAACAGGGCCAGGTTGGGGCGAGCAGTGTCTCATGTGTTTTGCCTGCCAAGGTCACGTGTTCTGGGGAGCTGGAGGCTGAAAGCTTAACCCCCGACTGCGTCTTCCAGTGCATGTCTTAGTCCCCACTTAGGATGCACAGCCACTGGGCTCTGGGACACTCGTGGCCATGGCCTTGTGGAACCTGCTAGACATAGGTGAAAGGGGAACATCCTCTTACCCTTTTTTATTTTTTAATCACAGTCTGAAGCTAGTGGGCAAAATGGCAAGGAATAACTGTTTGTATTCAAGCTGGGAAACATGTTTGTAGCACAGTCTGCTACGTCTTTCTTGAATCCAAGTCTGGCTCAGAATAAGAGACTGGTTTAAAAATACACCCAGGCATTCCATAAATAGCTTCCAAATAATCTTAAAGGCTTGCTATTTTCACAACTATTATTTTACCCCCAACAGGCAGCCTGTGTTATGGAGAGCGTCTGCCTACTCTCCCTCATAAAAGCGCAGTTGTGGATGTTAAGAGTGAGGGGACTGTTGCGGTGTCTTTTAAGAGTCTGGAGTCATAGACCTACTTTTATAAATAATTCATAGATCCCAACACGCTACAAGTAATAAGTTCCATTTGGTTGGAGACCAAGAGATGAGCAAAACTGAGAAGGAGCCTCGCCCGCACACAGAAGGAAAGGGTTGCCGTCGGAGCCCCCGGCTGCAGTCCATTTTCTTCCTTGAGAACTTGGGGTTTCGGTGGGGAGCCCTGGAGAGGGAATGGGATTTTTTCCTTCTGTGAGCTAAGAGTGCAGGTACAACCCAGTGCTGAATGGCATTTCTCCTTGCGAGGCACAGAACGTTTGAGTTTGGAAAGGCTTTCTGGAACGCACGAGCGTTCCTGGTTGTTGTCGTCGGCATAAAAATGGCCCGTCAGACCGCCTATGTCAAGTTTGCCTCCTTTTTGAATCAGTCACGCCATTCGATGGATGGCGTTTGCCTGTCAGTAACAGTGATATGCAGAGTGAAAGTCATAATCATGTGCAAATCACGGACTATTGAGACTTAATAGCATCTTCCAGAGACGGAAGCTGCTCGCTACCCGCTGTCCTGCGCACGGGTGGGTGGCAGTTCCCTTATAAGATATTACTAGGATTTCAAACGGAGAGAACTGAGCTGGCTTTTGTGAATTATTTACGTGGCACCAGCCTTAGAGGACCATTTTGTATGCAGAGAGATTCTTGAAATGATGGCACAGAACTTGCCAGCTGGTACCTCCTCCTTACCTTTCCTTCTGGCTATTCTTCCTGGGAAATGAATGCTCAGTAAAATGTGACAGTAAAAACGGATCCGTGACAGTAGCATTGGACCAAGACAACAGGTTCTGTGTCTTATAGACAGAACCTAAAGTATGACTCTGCGGCGTCTTCTGTGGTTGAAACTCTGTTGCAGGGTTGTGCCAGTCACTTGAAACCTGGAGTCTGTGAATTGTGCTAGGAATAACCAGAAAACTAGGAGGCTTCGGATGGATAGGAGCCGCGGGCTCATCTCTGAAGCCCACTCACGCAGGGCGACTCCCACTGGCTCTGGCTCCTGCCGTGTCGGGGCATCCAGGCCCTGCGTGCTTTGGGGCAGTTGGGGGGATGCTGCTTTGCAAGTGTGTGGATCTGGCAGTGAGCGAGTGGCGCCCCTTTGCCCAGAGGAGGCCGCGTGTTTGGGCTGCTGTCACCGTGGTGGGAGAAGAGGGACGCAGGCTTGCAAGTTGACAACATCAGACGTCCTCAGAGGGAGCCGCAGTTACTTCCTCTGGATTGCATTGCCTTTTATTTCCTTGCAGATCAATCTTGTTACAGCCGGTGACAGTGCAGCAGCTACCGCTGGGCCTTTCTCTGCCGCATCTGTGCCGTGTGCATGTGGGAGCGTGTTTCTACGCTGCTCCTGGGCCTTCATAGTGATTTTGGCTCTTTCATCTGTAGATGCCACTTGCTGTGGTGGTTAGTCCCAGGGCGTGAGGACTGTCAAGGACAGCGGGCCCACAGCTGGGCCTTCCCTATGTGTAAGTTCTAGGGCCACGGGGCCACATTTTCAAAGGGCCTTTCCTGACCTAGATTCTCTATTGTCCACAGAGCTCAGAGCCAGGAGATGGCTCTCAGAAATTCCAAAGTGCCCCAGACTTGCTCTTCACGATGTCAGATGCAATTGAAAATGTTCTGTGTGCACACATGCCTAGAATCTCAAGTGTCAGAGCACTTATGCCAGCCCTTTAATAATGAAGTCAGAACCACACGCACGCCTCATTTGAAGTTACTGGAGCACCTTTTGAATGCTCTTCCATGGGCTCAACCTTGATTCTGAAATCAAACAGAAACCGAGCAAGTGGCCTGGAAATCAAGCGATACCGCTCGGCAGGGTGTTTGAAAGCGTAAGTGGGCACAGGATAAAGATTTCACCGCTGAGTTAACTCTCTGCTCCGCGCTGTGCTCCCAAGGCCGTTCCAGACTCCGAGCCCAAAGAGGCATAGCTTTTCCTCCCGCCCTGTTCCCCGCCCTAGAGCTGGCATCTTGCTACTGGAGGGTTTTTTCTTCCAGCTCAAGTAACTTTTGATACCTCTGGAGTGTAGCGAGTTTTGCAACCGGTAACTGTGCCGCTCACCTTCTGGGCCTTGGGGATAAGAGAGTGGACAAGACAGCAAAGGCCCCGTTCTCATGGAACTCAGGCTGGCTTGGGGACATTGGTGCCAAGCATGCAAATCAGTAAAATCAGTAAATCCCTAGAGGGATACCTGCCATGAAGAAAATATCACAGGGTAGTATGCTGGTGACTGGGAGGGCCACTTTGGATGGGGTGGTCGGACAATGACAAGAAGGGCCAGCTGTGGGAGGACATGGAGAACCAGAAGGGGAGCTTGCAAGGGAGAAGCCTGTTAGGCAGAAACACCCATGGTTCCAGGATCTGAAGGGAGCTGGTGTTGCTGGGGCTTGTGAGTGAAGGAGGGACTTGTGTGAAAGGAACAGGCAGAGGAGAGAGAGAATGGCCGTTTGGGGATCAGAGGAAGGAAGCTGGTAGTGGGTTTTAAGCAGAAGAGTGGCCTGGTTTTATGTACACTAAAAATCGCCAAGCTGGCTGCTGTGGAAAGGCACAAGAACAGTGTGTGACTTAAAGCAGGACCAGAACGGAGTGCTGAGCGAGCTCTGGCCGGCTGAGATGGGGCCCTGCCCACAGTCTTCATTGTTCCCCTTAGTGGGTCTCTGCCATCCTGGGCCATGGGACCCCCGGGCGGCCCATGCCCAGCAGCTCGCCTCTGCTGGGTGCCACACTTTCTGCCTAATTTGCCTGTGCGGAGTCCTGTGCCCATGACTTTACACCTCCTCTCCTTAAGGCTGTGGCAACTAATGCTCATCGAGGGCCTTGTTAAAATATTCCTCTGTGTGTCTTTAGACTTTTAAAAAGCCACTTTAGTCCAGTGCATACACACAGGTGTATCACACGTATGACGTATTAATATAGATGCATGTTCATTTGCTCAGGAGACCTCAGTTGGGCTCCCGACGGACGGGGTTGCTCCCTCTGTGGGGAACTTGGACCGGGAGAGTTGCCCCGTGGCCTGAGTTTTCTCATCTGTACAACGAGAGAGCTGGGGCGATCCCCAGCCCACCTTGGCTTCCTGCTCAGGCTCTGTGTTACGGATTTGCCCTAATAGTGCACAGAAATAGCCCACGCTACAGGTTTTGACTGTGGTCTGGAGAACTTGGGTGAAAGAGAGGATTCCCCTGTGGATGAGAGTTCAGGTTAAAAGAATCGCGATTTCAGAAGTGTCACGTACCCACACGGCCATTGTGAAGCGCCAGCGCTTCCCCACCCGGATTAATACGGCATTCACAGGGGAGGGCACCGTTGTTACTCACTTGAACAGAAAAATCAATCACGATTGGGTTTCTGGCAGCCCGGCCAAGCCTGTTAATTGCTGGGGTGGGCTCGTGGTGACAGGGACCAGGCCATTTGTACCGTGCTTGAGCTCTTTTGTGTATTTCAAACTTATCAGTTGAACTGCTAGGGCTGGATCTTAGGTTTTCCCAAGCACTTCCGAAAACCCATCTGTTATAAAGCTCTGACCCTTTAGCCATGAATTATGGTCCCTCTGGTAACGTTCCATGTTATGAAATATTGTTTTCTTCATGAGGGTGGGATTTATGGGAATAAATTAAATCTATTGTTACCATCGCCAGGTTAAAAAAAAAAACACCCCAGGTCCAAGTTGTCATATGACGTTAACAAGCAAATGAGAAAAAATGGGTTCACATTTTCGTGGTGGCAAGTGGTTGGTTCCCTGGCCACATTTCCTGCATGCTAATACTTAATAACATCCTCCTTTTTGTCCAGAATCAGTAGAATATTCTGAGTCATGTAGGAGATGCATCCATCTTTCCGGCGCAAACTGAACAACATTACCATTTAATTTTCCACAGATTCACTTTGTGTGCGTGTGTGATGTATGAGGAAGACGATAACCACATTTAAATAATAACATTTTCTTCGGTGCTTTATCACCTTCCTTGTGGGCTGTGCGGGGCCGCCTGCTCCGTGCCAGGGGCCCGTGGGGTGGGTTTCTCGTTGTGGCACATTCACTGTGTGCCCACCCCAATCCCTGGGTGTGAATTTGGAGTGAAGTTTCAGAACCTTTCCTCCCAGTAGCTGGAGTTTCAAAATTGCGAGATCACTGAAGTGGGAAACTTTGAGATTCCTCTGCTGAGATAGTTGCTAATAAGAAAGACCTGTGTGTCTTTTTCAAATTTTAGTTTATTGGGATGGTGATAAGGATGAGGATGGTGACGACATCAGCATTTTTATATCTTGCCTAGTCCAGGCATTGGGACAGGCGTTATATCTGCATTTTCTCATTGAACCTGCCCCCACACTTTAGTAGGTTTTATAACCAGTAATCCCGCATTACAGAGGAGAAAACTGAGGCACGGCGTGGACACAACAGTGATGGTTATATACCCTGTGAGTGGTATACACCCGGTGAGTGGTATATACCTGGTGAGTGGTAGAGCCAGGGTTTTTTCTGAATTGAGCGACTTTATCCTGTAGACAGGTTTAGAGTGTCAGAAGAAAACTGTGCAGACGGTACAGAGAATGCCCATATACCCCACACCCCGATTCCTCCATTATATTCTTACATTAGTGTGGCCCGTCTGTTAGAGTCACTGACCTGACATCGGTCCATTGTTACTAACTGAAGTCAGATTCCTTTAGTTTTCGCCTAATGCTCCTTTTCCGTTCTGGGATCCTGTCCAGGATACCACATTGCCTTGAATTGCATTGACTTGTCATGCTCCCTTAGGCACCTCTTGGCTGTGACAGTTTCCAAGATGTCCCTTGGTTTTGATGATCTTGGCAGATTGAGGAGTACAGGTATTTTAGGGACCTTATTGTAGGAGGCCCCTCTCTTGGTGTTTGTCTGATGTTTTTCTCCTGATTAGACCGAGGTTATGGGTTTGGGGGAAGATCATGGAGCTGAAGGGCCCTTTGCATCACATCACATCAAATGCCCCTTCTATGAACGTGACCTATGGTGATTGATGCTGATCTGCACCACTTGGCCGAAGTAGCGTTCGTCACATCTTTCCACTGCCAAGTTCCTTATCCTCTTCCACTCGTTGGAGGAAATCTATGCAAAGCCCACACTGAAGGAGTGGGGAGTTATGGTTCAGCCCATCGAGGGAATAGTATGTACATCGATTAATCTTCTGTGTGGGAGATCTGGCTCTTATTCCTCATTTATTACTTTATTCAATCATTTATTTAGATCAGTGTGGACTCGTGGGTATTTATTGTATACATTGGGTTATAATGCAATACAGTTCTATTTATCTTCTTGCTTAGGCTACTAGGAGCTTTGTTCCAGCTTTGGCCATCAGGAGCTCTTTCTGTCGGTTCCTTATGCCCCATTACTTCTTTTTTAAGCACTTCTGCAGTACTTACTGCTCCAACAAGATGCCCCAGGATCATCTTGTATATTACCCACTTCTGTCCTAGATTCATGCATTTCTCCAGGAGTCCTGGTTACTTTGATTGGAGAACGATATTAGAAACCAAGATCTAGGTGGTAGGTGTGGTTGTTGCTACTGGAATGTCATTTCTTTCAAGCTCTCTCAGATGTCAGAGCAAAGAAACATACATGTATACACTAACCTGTGCCAATATGCATATTCATAACTATTTCTGTATGTAATCAGGTATATCTGTATTGAGTTAAGTGTGAGTTCTTACTGATGTCTTTATCTCAGATCCATTACCACACGATCGTTCTAGCTTCCTCCCCTTGCTTATCTTCCCAGAGTCAGACACCTGAGCCTGGATTTTGAACCTACATAGTGTGACTTCATGTATTGCTATATGCTCACCTGACTCCTAAAGAAGGGCTTTCATCTACCCCTGGCGTTACACGGTCACAGACCCTTGACGCTTCCTAACAAGTCCTAACGTGACTGCCCGGGTGCAGAAAAGTGGGTTTATTGGGTACTTGTGTGAGTTCAGTCTGCTATAACAAAATACCATAAACCATTAGTGTCAAATGATAAGCATTTATTTCTCATGGTTCTAGAGGCAGTAAGTCTTAGATCCAGATGGTGTCTGCCAAGAGCCTGCTTCCTGGTTCATAGATGGCCATCCTCTTGCTGTGTCCTCACGTGGTAGAAGGAGGCACGGAGCTCTATGGGGTCCTGTTCGTAAGGGCACTAATCCTGCTCATGAGGGCTCTAGTCTCCAGAGGTCCCACCTCCTAATGTCATCGCCTTGGTAGTTTGGATTTCAACGTGTGAACTTGGAGGAGACGCAAACATTCAGTCCATCACAGTGCCCTCCTCCTTACACACCAGACTCAGGCTTGCTCTTGTCACTTCTCATCCAGTTCTAGCTCCAGAAGCTTCCAAGTGAGTTTGCTTTATCTAAAGCAGAAGCGGATTGCATAGTGCCTTGTTTTTGAGCTGAGACATTTGTACTTTCTCCCATAGCCTGAGCAGGCCAGGGATACAAAAACTGATCTGTTTATAATCTCCCTGCTGTTGAGT
Source organism: Trachops cirrhosus (assembly GCA_028533065.1). Taxonomy (NCBI): domain Eukaryota; kingdom Metazoa; phylum Chordata; class Mammalia; order Chiroptera; family Phyllostomidae; genus Trachops; species Trachops cirrhosus. Next base: position 147,319,559 of record CM052542.1, on the reverse strand, counting down.
ACTTAAAGCCCCCTGCTCCTTCCCTAATGGATCGCTGCTCATTGGGGTCTAAGACAGATCCATGCTCTAAGTCGCTGAGTTTGTCCTGGGGACAGATTATAAGGCTGCGTTTCTGCTTGGGCAGGAGGGTATATGGTTGGTTGAGCATGTTTATCTATTTGGGTTGGCACCACCAGCCAATTCCCTCCCCATGCCCCTACTTCCTCTCTCTGACAGCCCTTCCCAGATGCCTGGGCTGGTGCGTTGTCCGCTTCAGGCAGAGAGGATGCTCTAACTGGGAGGCCCACCTGTGATCGCTGCATTCATCAGCTCGCCAATGGGGATGCCTGTGGAGACAGCCAGTGCCCATTTGCCAATGCCCTCTGGTACCGCTGGTGCACCTGGCTCCCTGCAGGCCAGCTGTCAGGGTGTGGGGGCTCTTGGACCCCATGGTGTCCAAAAGCTCCACTGCTGTTTTTTTCAGAGCCTGGCTTGCTGGAAGCCACAGAACCTTACAAACAATTGCAGTTGATTCATTCAGATTTTTTGTTCTTAGATGAAGCAGTGTCTTGGGAAGCATTTGAGAGCTGATAGAAATTTGTTCTTTAGCCTTGACAGTTGGTTTGATGGCGTATTCCCAGGCTAATGGATGGGTGTGGGCACTCATCGACACATAGTTTCTTCTAGGGAACACTAGGCCAGACCTTCTCAAGCCATGCCCACCCATCATTTCTTGCACCCCTTGCCCATCTCATCCTGTTCATCCCCATAAGACCCTACCTGATTGATCTCTATTCGTCCAGATGCTTAGCCACTCCTCTGTGCTTTTGGATCTGGTGATTGCTCTGTTTGGAGTATTTTCTCCTCCTTACAGCCACCCTTGTCCTGTTCTGTACCCTGCCATCAGAAATGTACCCAGGTCCTGCCATCATGGTGCTGTGAGAAGCAGACTCTCATTTTCACATAGTCCTCTGATGTCTTATTACAATATTCACAACCATTGGGACAACCTAGAAATCGTTGAGAAAATGCTACCCAGTCCCCCTCATTCTTATGTCTCTGCTCCTGCTTACTCTCCAAACTCAGCCAAGTCCTCTCAGCTAGGCCATCCCGACTCCCTCCTGCCCAGGCAGAAGGGGATCCTGCCCTGCGCTCTGGAGGTGTCCACCAGCTTCTCACACCTCCGCCAGGACTTCTCCTGCATTGTTGTAATGCTCTGTTTCATCATCTGTCTGACCACACCACCCTGAGTCCTAGAGAGAGAGAATCTGGCCTTTTATTTTGAATGTTTAGCACCAAATACAGTGCTTAGTACATAGTAGGTACTCACTAGATGTTCGATGACTGAACGTGGAGAGGAAATAAGGCTCAGAGGAATGAACATTTTGTGCACGGCTGCTGCGTGTGGATGCTCACATGCACACGTGTGTGAGGACATGCACATGATTCTTTTATGTTTGACAGTCTAACTTCTGTGACAACGTTGGGACAGAATGCTGGCAGTATCACAGATGGTCATGTTGAGAACTAAGCCAAATCATTTCCTATCTGTGAACCCTAAAATCTTTTTCCATTTTGTGTCTGCACCACCATTTTTTTTTCCTGAAGGGACAGTATTTGGACCTGGAATGAGTCAGCAAATATTTGACTGCTCAGGCTTGTGCAAGGCGTGCTCAGGAGCATGGGAGAGTTAGCGGACACTGGGCTTACCTTTCAAGAGCTGGTGATGTCACAGGACAGCTAAGAACAGTCAGTCTGTGGCTCAGTGGGTGCCCTCCTCTTCCAGTGCTGGGGGAAGTCACAGAGGACAGGGGTCCCTGGGAAAGGGGCTGTGCCATTGGGAGAGCGCTGCTTGGGGTGGTTTTGAAGGAAGCGGAGGGTCTGAATGGGAAGGACAAAGGCAGGCCCGTGGGTGAGTACAGTGGGGAAGGAGAATCTGAATGGAGGTGGAGACAAATACATAGCGTTGTGTTTATGGGGTATCGAGAGACCGTGAACTTCACAGGCTCGGTGTTGGGATCAGATGGGGCCAGTTACAGAGCCTTCTCACCTGCTGATGGTCAACAACCTCTTTGCTCCCTCTTGACCCCCAACACTCCTGGTATGATTGAAAAGATTTTATCTATCAAATGAATAGTGTTGGTTATTGAGTTTTCCCATTTTTTATTACTCATTTTATTACTTCTTTTCCTACTCAAGGGTGACCAGTCAGCCAATCAGCATTCCTGATCAGCACAGTGAATGTTATACCTCTGAGTTGATGAGATTTAAGTCCATAAAAAAAAAACTAGCTTGATATTTCAGATAGCTTGAGAAATGGCGGTCTTGGTTATTTTAAAGTGTAGACAGCAAAGTTTCAACTTGTTCTAGGAAGGTCAAGAGAGCCATTATAGCTTTTTGAGCAGAGAAAGAGCAAGAATCGTGTACACAATAAAACTGCTGTGTGTTGGGTGGCGGAGGACGAAGAGGGCCTCTCCTTAGTCAGCATGTGCCAGGTGCACGCACGGACTCACTTGTTCCCCGGAACAATCCTACGAGGCTCATATACTCATTTTTCTCCATGTGTATCCCCATTTTCAGATGGCGACATAGATCGGGGAAGCTTAAGTTTTACTTTACCTAAGGTCTCTCAGCTCATGAAAGACCAAGTCTGAGTTCAGACCCAAGCAGTGAGCCTTAGTCTGAATTTTCTTAATGACCACATCACGCAAGTCGTCTTGGAAAGACCAGGACACCAAGGTGGGCTTGCCAATGGGTAGGGGGGACAGTGCAGCGATCAGGCACGAGGTCCCAGCCGAACCCGGAGAAGTGGAAGCACGTGTTCAACCTGACACTGGGAATAGCCCAGTTGCCTGCCCGTAGGAGGAAGGACCAACCACTGTACTCACGTGGAACGGAGTGCTCTCAAAAATAACAGGGAGCAGAGTGTGGACACACACACAGTGACATGGGCGACCTCGGAAACCTGATGCTGCTGAGGACACTCTGTGCGATTGCATTTCTACACAATTCTTAAATGTCATCTCTGATGGACAAAGCTCAGAGTGTCGGTTGCCTCTGGGGAAACGGGAGTGAAGACTGACTTAGAAGAGGCAAGAGAGAACTTTCTGGCTGATGGTAATGTTCTGTCTTGACAGGGGTGTGGCCTGTACTAGTGTCTGCATTTGTTAACACTCAGAGAATAAGCACTTAAGATTCATGCATTTCACTTATGTAAATTTTACCTTAGAAGAAAAGAAATCTATAAACAAATACTGAACTCTGGTTAATGATGTGCACACTGAAGTATCTAGGGGCGAGTGCACTCCTGTCTGTGATTTATTTTGAAATGCAGCCAAACAACGAAAACAGGTTGATACCTGGATAGAGAGGTGGATAAGGTCAACTGCTGAGGTTCAAGGTGGACATGAGCTTGGGGGGAGGGGCACTCTTCAACCGTGACAGGTGACCAACCCATCTGAGAGTCCCCAGATAAGGAGAGGGCTTTATGGGAGGATGGGGGCAGAAGAGAGAGTAAGGGGCTGATAGAAATGGAGAAGTGAAGTCCTGAGGAGAGTGGAGAAGGAAATCAGTTTAAATTTGGTAAGAAGAAGAAAACAAAGCCTTGGGAGAGAAGCTGACAAGTCAAGTGGGTTTTCCAGGAAAGGTCTGTGCGCTACAACCACGGGCCTCCCTACCCATTTATCTCCTGAATATATTAAAGAATTAAAATGTAAATCTCGGAAATTAAATCCATGAGCCAAGTGTACAGATGAGGCTTTTGCAGAGCAGACAAAGCTGTTCTTTTTCCCTGTTAAACAGCCATGGTGGGAAAACACGTTTTATTTGAGATGGATTAAGTTTCGTGATGAGCGAATCTCTGAAGGATTGGAGGTTGCAGTTCTCATAAGCCCACAAAAGTTCAGCTCCTTATCTGAGGCTTATCCGAACCCAAGGAAACCTTTTAGGCTTGTGTGGAGGTTAGGGACCTCCAGCTGCTGAAAGTTAATATCCTGCATCAGGAAACCACCTGCATCGTGAGGGGGAGGTGGGGAGGAAGGCCTGTAAATTAATGTGCTCTCCAAAGAGAGGCCTGCTGTGGTTTGGGGCTTCCTGAGCTGGGACCACCCACTGTCTTTGGTGGGTGGATTACAAGTTCAGCCCTCTGAGCCCTAGAGAAGGAGGTCATGCGTGCTAGTTCTTGAGATCTTTTACCACATTTAGTTCTCATATGAGCGCAGGTGATCTGGACCCAGGCATGCCCTACTCTTGCCTCCCTCTCGTGTGCCCCTCACCTCCCTCGGTCACCTCCTCAGGCTTCCGTTTGGACCTTTGGACCCATCATCTGAGCTTCCTCAGGGCTCTGGAACATTCCTCCTAGAACAGGCTACTCTTCGTTAGGCACTCACCTCCTCAGAGCTGCCTTCCCTGGTCATCCCTGCTAAAGTTTCACGCCCCAGACACTGTCCCCCGTTTCGTCATTTCATTCTCCATAGCATTCATACAAAACGGACAATGGGTTGAATCCACCTGGAACCTCAGAATGTGACCTCATCTGGAAATGGGGTGAGTTAACGGTCTTGCAACAAAATCATCCTAGGTTTAGTTAGGGTGGCCTTGAATTCAGTGACTAGGTGTCCTTATAAGAAGAGGATAGGACCCAGTGTCTGGGTCTCTGCAGGACCCAGAGAGACAGAAAGGAGGCCACATGAACACGGAGGCTGTGACTGTGATGTTGCCACAAGCCAAGGAACACCTGAAGCCACCGGAACCTGGAGGAGGCAAAGGAAGATTCTTTTCCGGAAGCTTTAGAAGGAATACAACCCTACCAGCACCTCAGTGATAACCTTCTGGCCTCCAGAACTGTGAGAAAATACATTTTTTAAATTTTGATCCACTCAATTTGGTAGCAGCAGCCCCAAGAAATGAATACAGGACCCATTACAATCTGAAATTACTTTGTTTTTTGTTTTGTTTTGTTTGCTTACTTGTTCCTGGCTTGTCTCTCCAGCCAGAATACAAAGCACTTGAACCCAAGGGCATTGCTGTGGTTCTGTTCCCTACATCCAGCGTCTAGAGCAGTGCCAGGCACAGCGTAAGCGCTCAGTAAATACTTGTCAAGTTCATAAAACCCTGTGTCATAAGAATTGTGGTCTTGATCTCTGACCCGCAGAGAGATTTCTTAACTTGCCCAAAGTCACATATTTGGAAGAATCAGGATTCAAATTCAGACCTTCTGGTCCTCAAGTTCAAGTTATTCTAGCATGTCGCAGCAGCTTTGTTGTTATTTTGAAAGAGGTATTTTAAGTATCATGACAATTTATTTTGAAATGCATCCTCCCATCCCCCCTCAAAAACCCCACTATAGTCTTTATCCCTTACAAATGGGAACCAGAACCTTTCCCAAGGGGTTTTGGTCCGTAGCCGCCCTGGGGGAGGAAGTCCGCCCAGGCAGGAGCAGGCAGCTTGCTGGCACAGCAGCACAGCGAAGACGGAAGTCTCTGGGGGCCTGGCCCTGGAGGAGGGGACCAGGCGCTGTCCGCACCTCGACCGGATGGGTGTGCACCCACAAACAGACTGCGGGAGCACTTCCCACTCAGCTGGATTGCAACTCTGAGGGTCGCTGCTCTCCTCGTCTCCCCACAAAGGGAGAAAGAACGGAATTTGATTTTTCTCCCTGGCTACTGGAGCACATCCGGGGCGTTCATCCGATTTTATCTGGGACTGGCAGCTTGGCTTTGGGATTGATCATCTTGCGGATTTGATTCCTGACGAATCCCTGCCGCCTTCTTCTCTCTCCTCCGGCTCTCAGCCTAAATGAGGTCAAATCAGTCATCCCTTTGGCTCCCCTGGCACTGTGTCGTCCCTGCTTTTTTACCAGTCTGCCCAAGTGCCATTCACCACCCCCCTTTCTCTCTCACAGACACACAATTCTAAGTTTTTTTGATAAATAATGTAAATACTGTCAATCATGTATTAAAGAAGTATGTTTTGATGTGCTAGCATGACTGCTCGAGCCTCTGTGCACCCCAGCACTGGGTGGCCTCAGACTCAGCACCCACGAGCAGATTTATTACAGTTTTTACCAAAGGGAGTCAGTTGCCTTTCAAGTACTAATGTATAAAACCTGTCTTCTCCCTAGCCCCCAGCTTTTTTTGTGTGTGTAAATAAATAAAGCTTGTTTTGTTCTTCTGGGGAAACAGTAGTATGTAGTAGAGGTTTTCTCACGTTCTCTCCTAGTGCATGTTTTGGTTGCATGAGGGTGGATCTGAATCTGACTTTTGGAAAGAAGCTAAAGTTTAGTCCAGGTTCATTTGACAAGTCATCAGGCATGGCGCTGCTAATCTGGGTCAGAGACAGGATGTGGCGTTAGGGTTAGGGTTAGAGTTAAGGTTGGGGTTAGCAGAACGGTCTCTCTGTGTTCTCCCCACTATACCACAAGCTTCTTGTGGGAAGGACCCGTCTGAGTCATCTTGTTCTCTCCAGGGCCTGGTACACAGTAGGTATTTGATGGATACTTGAATGAATGGAGAGGTGGATGGTTGGTTGACTAAGAGCCTTACAGTGAAGGCAATTCTGAAAAAGAACCTGCTATAGAATTTAGAAAAATCACTGCTCAAAGGTACATATCAGGTTCTGTTCTGTACAGGAGGCGGCTGGCTGTGTGTGGTTGTGGCTTATGTGTTTGAGTTGATCATCAATATTACTAAATCTTTGTCTTTTCTTATGTTTTCCATGTCCACTAAAGTGTGAATTTGTTCTAAAATCTAGAAGAAGTATAGCTACAAAGTAGAAAATTCATTTCTTAGTAGACTAGCATTCAGATGGCCTGAGGACTTTTTTGGGGGCATCATACCTAACTATGGTGTGATGTCAGACAAATCAGCTTTGATGCTTGAACTTTCTCATCGGTAAAATGAAGGGATTTGTCATCATCTCAAAGACGAAGCCTGAACGGTCTGTTATTCTAGCAAATGATGGCTTCCAACCAGTTCTGCTCTCATACTCGAAACCTGTCTTTCCCTTCTTCCGTATCTTCCTTCTTAACCAGGTTTTAAGCCTCACCTTGACCTCTGCATCCCTGGCGGCGTATGCTTAGCTGAGGATGGTATGTGTATTGAACCTCCTTCTGGATGAATTTTAGTTACCCTGAGCCATGATTTTGGGGACAGTTTAGGATTGTATAGTTTCTGTGAACTTGATTCTTGATTGAAATAGTGATACGTGGGTTTCCGAAAAGTCAATGAGAATTTTGGGGAGTTTTTGAAGGCTTACTTGAAGGGTGTCTAAGCCACACGTGCTGCTCCATGTCACCTTTTCTGTGTGTTTCTGGTGGGGATTTCCAGAGGGGAGAGGCTCAGCTGGCGGCCCATTTCTCTTTCAAAAACGCCCATGCCTGTCTCTTTGTCTTTAGTCTCCCTATTCACTTAAACTCAAAAGATAGTGTGGTTGACAGAATAATGGCCCACTAAAGATGTGTTTGCATCCTCATATTTGAAACTTGCAAATATGTTATGTTACAAGGAGAAAAGGCCTTTGCAGATGAGAGTGATCTTGATATGGGAAGATTATCCTGAATTATCTGGGCCCAAAGTGCAATCACAGAGGTCCTTATAAAGGGGAGGCAGAAAGGTCAGAGTCAGAGAAGGAAATATGACAATGGAATAATGAGAGAAAGAGAGAGAGAGGGATTTGAAGAGGCTATGCTCTTGGCCTTGAAGAATGGGGAAAACTCCAAACCAAGGAATGCAGGTGGTTCTAGAGGCTGGAAAAGGCAAGGAAAACAGTTCTCTCCTAGAAAATCTGGAAGGAGCACAGCCCTGCCAACACATTGATGTTAGGACTTCTGAGCTCTAAAACTGTAAGAGAGTAAATCTGTGTTGTTTTAAATGACTAAGTTCGTGGTAATTTGTTACAGCAGCAATAAGAAAGTGATACAGTTAGGGAGGGCTTTACTAGTAGATTAAAATCCTGAAGAAAAGAGGGTTACTTGAGCAAGAGGATGATGTATTCTTTCACCCAGTTAACATTTATAGAACATCTGTTATATGTCAGACACTGTGGGAAGCACACCGTGGGCATGCTGGATTAAATGAGCTCGGACAGAGATCTGGCCTTCGAGGAGTTTACAGTTCTGTAAGGAAGGCAAAGCTAGGATAAGAATAATACCACAAGGCTGAAAATGATCTGTCTACAAGAGAGGGCAGGCCAGCCAAGCAGCTGCTCAGGCATCCATCAATGAGAGGGGCTAAAACAACACCAATTATGGCTTAGAAAAGACCGTACAGACTTCTTGAAAAGAGTATGGGGTGTATTTGGAAAACACTGGTAAGGAATTTGAATTAAGAAGCAGAACCCCAAGGAACTCCCTTCCTTAGTGAGACTTAGGTTTCACGGAATAGGTTTGCAAGTTCGGGTCTGAGTTGAATTGTTGGGAACTAGGCAGGGGAATCTGAGTGCCCCACTGGTGGTCCCTCTAGACCTTCCCTGACATAGCACTCTCTCCGCCCTGTTCAAGAACGCCAGGCAGCTGTTTACAGACTATTAGTTTGAAAGGCACAGAATTAGCAGTCTGCCTGGCATGCCCCATGTCTCAGTCTGACGGTGAAGGCATTACAAAAAAAGACAGAACCAAATCAATAGGGCAACTTAAAGTACAGAAAGAGTTCTTTTGGAAGGCACTAAAGAAGGCTCAGTGGGGGAGGTGTTTTCTAAACTGGACCATGACGGAAAAGAAACGATTATTTTAGTGCCAGCGTTGACAAACTGTGGCCTGCCTATTTTTGTAAATAAAGTTATTTTGGAACAGAGCCACAACCATTCATTTAAATATCGCTTATGGCTCCTTTTGCACCACGGTGGTGGGGTTGAATGGTTTCTACAAAGACGGTATGGTGTACAAATGGAAAACATTTATTACCTGCTCATTACAGGATGGGTTTGCTGACCCCTGCTTTCCTGTGTCTCCATAGCAGGTAGTGGTGAGAAACCAAAATGAATCGTAAGTTTCAGAAATGGCTCTTGATCTGTTGAGGGAATTAAGAGGAAGATATTGATAGAATGATGCAAGGAGCCTACTGGTGCTCCTAAATACTGAAGTATCTTCTTAATTTACTCCTGTAGCAAATAATGATTGATGTCCTGCTGTGTGTGAATCAAGAGGCTAACAGTTAAATCATCACAAAAAAACCTTTCTCAGGTGGTTTTGTTTCTATTCTAATTACGGAGCATCTATGGATATAGGGTAATTCTCTACCAAGCAGAATACTTAATTATTCAGAAGCCCAGTCCTTGATCCAGCTAAATATTGTATGCTCAGTTAGATATCGACAAAAGCTATGGCAGACATTTTAATTAACCTTTCAAACTCCCTTTTGATTCATTCAGGATAAATGAGGGCACACAGAGCCCCCACAGGGTTCATCTGCAGAGAGGGGTAGGTTAGAGGTGACCCAGAACGGTGAGCGGAGTCCAGAGTGACTCACTGGAAATGGCTTTGTTGTTTTGATTTTTTGGTGGGAAAGAATTCATGTGGTTATTTTTAGGTATTCTATTCTTATCAGTCAACTTTGGCAACATCGATTTACCCAATGGACCCAATTTATAAAGAGTAAAACAAATTCATGGGAATATTTAGAAATGACTTTCTGCATAGACAGCAGGTCCAGAAACAGCACATTATTAGAAACTCACTGGCCATCCTAAAGCTCCTCACTTAAGGTTTCATGATGAGCTTTGTTTTTGTTAGATTGTTAACCGAGGTACACGGAGTGGGGGCGCCTGGGGGTGGCTACTGGGAAGCCAGTCCAAGTGCTAGAGTGTCCCCACTGGGGTGGCTGAGAGACCCTGCACCCTTCTGACCATCTTCTCAGGTAGCACAGCCCAGGATTTTCCCAACCAAAGGCTTTGTGTCTCTTAGGAGACCAGTCCTCTGCTGGCTATGTCAGAAAATACAAAACAGCCGTGGTTGACGGTGAGGGATGTAACGTTTCCGTGGCCTTGGGACTTGAAGAAGCCCTTTACCTTTCATCTCCAACGTGTAGTTCATTCACTTCATCTCCCCAAAGTGTGTTTGGTTTTATTTTCCTTTCAATGGTAGAGAATACGGTAATACATTTTTAAGAATCAACTTGAAAACCCCCGAAGTCTTAAACATCCTTGCTGTTTCCCTCCCCTCCCCAAACTTGAACAGCCCCTGGAGCGGGTGTGGAGGTGGCGGGAGCCTTTTGTACTTCCCAAACCTGCTGTTTGCACAAGCGGCTGTTATGACTGCAGCAACATAATTGCTCTGAAAATGCCTCGATTAAAAAAATATCTATTTTTATTTCATAATCTCAAGGCTCCTTTGCGTCCCTCTTTCCAGGTTACTTTAGTAACTTCTGAAACTTGGCTTGCTAAGTATGGTTTCCCAGCTTGATCAAAGAACAGCTCTTTGTCATGGGTATTGGCTGTGTCCACGTGTGTGTGTGTGTGTGTGTGTGTGTGTGTGTGTGTGTGTGTGTGTATAGGCAAGTGGGGGAGAAATGAGAGGGTGGAGCTTTGAAAAGGGGACAGGGATTGGATTCCTAGATGGCAGCTGTTTCTGCCTTCACTTAACCACTTAAAAGGAAGCGTAGAGAGAGAAACACACTTCCCAGTCCTCCCCTGGGCCTGCCTCTGTATCCCTAGGCTTGGTTGAGAATGAAGGGAATGATAGCAAACTCACAATTATTAACAACCACACCTGAAACACAAAAAAAGAAGAAACTAAGCAAACAACTAGAACAGGAACGGAACCACAGAAATGGAGATCACATGGAGGGTTAGCAACAGGGGAGTGGGAGGAGGAGGGAGGGGGAAAAGGTACAGAGAATAAGTAGCATTGATGGTAGGTAGAATATAGACAGGGGAGGGCAAGAATAGTAGGGGAAATGTAGAAGCTAAAGAACTTATGACACATGGACGTGAACTAAAGGGAGGAATGTGGGTGGGGGAGGATGTTCAGAGTGGAGGGGAATGAAGGGGGGATAATAGGACAACTGTAATAGCATAATCAATAAAGTATTTAAAAAAAAAAGAATGAAGGGAAAGCACTGCTAGCAAACTCCTGGTCTATGCTTGGTGCTTGCTGGGCTGGCCGCTTTGGATCTTCAGCACCACGAGGGACCCAGCCACACTCATGGGGAGTCTTCGGTGTGTTTTTGAACTATGTTTCTATGAGGGTGTGCTCGTGCTGAGTCGGGATGGGCAGGAGCTTGTCAGCTGTGCTGGGGGGGTTGCCTGTGGGGTGAAGGTGCCCCAGGTGGCTTCTTCTGAGTCTCGGGTGGTAGTCAGAGTTTGACTCTGTGGATTCAGTCTCCAAACACAGCCAGTGTTTTGTGTGCCTTGGATGACGCGCTCACCCTCCCTAGACCACGGTGTCAACCTTATTTGAGATGACGCAGGAAGTATGGCTCTCAGGGGGAGAGTCACCTCAGATGAATTTTCCACCACTATTTCCAAGATGTTGCTGAGAACAGGCCCCTAACATCTGGAGGCCCAGGGCAGACGTGCAAGCAGAGGCCTTCCCCAGGTCCTGTCACAGCCAAGGGGCCTCAAGACACCCCACCTGCAGACCCAGACCCCCAGTCTCTGATACGGAGTGACGATTTATTTGTTTGCCTTAAGATAGGTATTCCTGGCCCGTTGGGATGAAGAATGGAGGTGCCTGGTCAAAGCAAGGAATTTTATATCAGTTCAAGCGAAAAGCCCCAAATAACTAAGACATGAAATTACTCCTTAAATCATGGTGAGGAACAACAACAACAACACAGACAATTCTTTTGGACTCTGCACTGTTATCCAGGCAAAGCCTAAGCCCCGTGAACTGCAGACTCCCTCGGATTTGTTCACACCGCCCTGATCGCTGAAGGACAGTCCTTCATTTTCCTTTTAAACGCTTTAGCTCCCTTTAAAATGTTTTCAGCTACTTGGAGACTCGAGGAGACAGTCTAGTAAAACCTTGTAATTTTCCCCTGTCAATGTGCAAGTTACCCCTTCTTGCAGGGCGAAAAGGTATAGTTAGATGAAGTCAGGTTGTAGGATGCTGTATGGTTTAGGATGTCAGTTTTGTATGATGCGGCTTCTGAAAAGTTTATTGCCTTGTGCCAAAAAAAGCCATTCTGATTTCATTTTTGAAAGTCGAATTTGAGACTCAGAATCGACTTCCCTGATAATTATGCCTCTTATTTGGCAACATATGGTGAAAATTTATACGGCCTATCAATGTAAAAGAACAGAGCCGAGGCTCCCGGCTTTTACGGTGATTACAGCTACCTGTATGGGGGCTTTATGTGCTTACAATTTGAATCATTTATAGATGCACACTCAACAGAGTTCGAGCATAACTAGTACTGTGGGTTTTTTTTTGCTGACTAAATGATAGGCAAAGCAATTTTCAACAAATGTCTCCCAGTAGGCTGTCATCATAGAAGCCTTGTAATATTGCTTTTTAACCTTATCACTGGCAGCTATCCAGAAATTACTGCATTGATACCGAACTGCCTTGTGCCAGGCAGTTGCCCTTCTCTCCCTGGGAACCCGGTGAACTCTCAAGGAGGCACCTGCTCCCCCCCTTGAACTCCCTTGTTTTCATTTCAGGAAGATCTTTCACCTGTTCTTGTTCGGCTGTAGGTTGACAGGCACACCGGAAGTTTAAAAATACAGCAGAACAATTCTCTGGATTGTGTTATTATGCCTTTAAGGCATTCAATTAACATTCAGAGCTTTGTCACCAAATAAATGACCCACGTTGGTGACACAAAGGGGAAGAAAAGGAAAGGCTCTGTGGGTTTATTTTTTTTCCTTAGGCAAAGTCAGAGTCAGCTTCCTTTCTTCTCTCCTGCTTCTCTCCCCTCCCTTGCTCACGTTTACTCTCAGAACCTCTTGTAAATGGCTTTGGGGAATCGGTAAGATCGCGATTCTGTGTCTGGGGGAAGGCTTTGCTGAGACTTCTGGGGAAGGACTGGATGAAACACTCGTCCTGCCTGGAGTTTCCTCACACAGGAGTTGGAGCCTTGCAGCTTTCTTTGGGTCTCCACTGGGACTTTAGCTCCCGGGACTGCACCTTTGTGGGAGCTCTGGAGAAAGGAGCTCTGGAGAAAGATGCAGCCTCCCTCCCATCTGCTGCCTGTAGAGACTGGCTTGGGGTGGACCTGAGTTCCTGGGAGCTCACTGGGCTTGAACTCCAACGAGAAGGGTGCAGTGCTCATCTCTCTGCCTAGGTGGAGAGAGGAGCAGACTGGTGATGACTTAGCCCTAGAATTTTGAGCTTAAACATCCATCCAGTTTTGAGGGGTGCTGATCCCTTCAGAGAAACGAAGCTCAGTCCACGTGTTGAATGAATGATTCTTCTCCCATCCGGAGGGAGTATGCTGTTGTGTTCACACACAGGCCCCGAGTGGCCGCTGGGCCTGACTCGCCGGCGCCTCCTGACTCGCTGGTGCCAACTGCATTCCAGTTGCTGCGCTGTGGTGTCCTTCCCAGCTCTGGTCCCCTGTCGGCCTCGCCTGGGGCTCTCATCAGGCTGGAAATGCCTCCCTGGGGGGCATTTGTCTTCTCATAGAGAACTATGCCTGTCTTTACCTTCATCAGGAAAAGAGATCTTAAAAAAAACCTCTGGCCTAATGCATTTGCCTTGACCTTCTAAAATGATGAGTGCTATAAATGGAGAAAGAGATAACTATTATATACCCATGGTTCGTAGAAAATTCTGTCTTTGGCTTGGGAGAAAGCACTGTACTGGATAAAATTGTAAATGTAAACTGCAATAGAACATCAAACTCAAAGCACTGAATAAAATTGTGGATGTCAGTGGTTTTCAACCCACTTTCCTTATTTCTGTTGCTTAGGAGGTGTTTATTCTTTAAGTATCAAGGAATGAATGAATGAATAAGTGAATGAATTTCAGAACCCATTGAAGTAATAATTCTGCCACGATTAACCCTTAAAGAGAATTAAACTTTTAAGGTAGCTCATTTATGTTTGAAAATGTAAATGTTGCTGCAAAGGCTGAAACATTGTTAGAATGTAGCTGGATGGGATGGGGGCGGAGTGGAAGGAGGGAAGAGGGATGATGCTAAGTCCGACAGGAAGACAAACGTCGCCATGAAGGAAAGGGCGTGCTGGGGCTAAGGGCTGTTACTCCTCTGATAGGGAAACCCCTCGGAGGAAGTGTTTCTTGAGCTACACTTGGAGGAAGAGAAGCACCCTGTGCCAAGTGCCTTCTGGTTGATAACTGCCTCTCCAAGCAGTTACCCCTGTTGGAGAAAGACGTTTAATTAGTAAAGAGGCAGAACCAAGCCTCTGCAGGTGGACTCATTAACTGGCCCAAGGAGATTGGTTAGGGGCATTAATTATGCCCAATTGCTTGCCACCTTAAAAAAACACAGATATATATTATATATATGTATATATACATGTATATATATAATTTACCATTTCCATCATTTTTAATGTACAGTTCAGTGGTATTAGGTATATATTACAATGTTGTATAACCATCACCACTATCCATCTCCAGAACTTGTTCATCCTCTCAAAGTGAAGCTCTGTCTCCAGTGAACATGAACTTCTCACTCCCACTCCCCCAGCCCCTGGTAACCGACGTTCTACTTTCTGTCTCCCTGAGTTTGACAGGCCTAGGTAGCTCATATAAGTGGAATCATGTAACATTTGTCCTTCTGCATCTGGCTTCTTTCGTTCTTGCCTGCCTCTTTGGAGTCAGGTTGGCCGTCGCCTGGAGCCTGTGCAGCTGGGGCACCGGTATTAGTTCTTCTGAACCTCAGCACCCGTGGGTACCTCTGCATATGGCTGGACCCCTAACCCTGCAGGTCCCACCTTTAGTGGTGTTGCCTTAAAGAGGCCTCCACCCCCGACTATTCTAACTTATGAGGTCCCCTTTCCCCTTCTTCTTGGTCCCTGTATCCTGTATCCTATTTCTTCCATCTCAGTGTATAATTATATATATAATATATAATTATATATTTTATATATAATTATATATATAATATATATTATATATATATATGGTTTCCTCCTCATTGGCTGACTGGTCTACCAGATTTTAAGATCTGAGAGGACTGGGACATCTACTGTCTAGGTTTACACCTGAAGTGTAACCCAGTGCTTATCACATAGTAAGTGCTCAGTAAACTCTTGTAGGGTGGAGGGAAGGGTAGAGGAATACCTTTCTTTTTTTTTCTTTTTAAATTATTTTTAAAGATTTTATTTGTTTTTAGAGAGAGGGGAAGGGAGGGAGAAAGAGAGAGAAACATCAATGTGTGGTTGCCTCTCATGTGGCCCCCACTGGGGACCTGGCCTGCAACCTAGGCATGTGCCCTGACTGGGAATCGAACTTGCGACCCTTTGGTTCGCAGCCTGCGCTCAATCCACTGAGCTACACCAGCCAGGGCTGGAATACCTTTCTTTCTGTATCTTTGGCCAAGAACTGTCATGAAATCACACACATGGCTGTGTTTTGAGTGTCTCAGAGATGAATGCTAACTTAATGCTGCCATTCTTATCAGCGCCTGCGCTACCTTCATGTAGATTCTCCAGGACAGACATTTGGATTTCCAACTGTCCCCATCCCATAGTAAGGTTTTGGACCACTTTGTTCTAGTCCCTGCATGGAGTGTGCTCGGAGGAGGTAAACAAATTTATTGTCAATGTAAATGGAACACAATTAGAAGCTAAAACCTACTATAGAAAAGCCAATCCTTGTGTTCTTGTACCAGAAAAAATGCCTCATGGATGAGCTTCTTTATTGGATTATCCAAGCCACTAGCTCATGGGCCGTTATGTTAATTAGACTTCATTAATGTTAAAAGTAAGATAGCAGTTTTCAGGCCTGGAGAATACAAACAACTCCTTGAATAAGGCTGAAGTCTTAGAGGGGTCTCCCTGAACACCTAGTCCAACTACCCATTGTATGAAGAAGAAACTTATAGGCAGGTCTCATCGGGGGGCGGGGGTCATGGTTGTCCAGAGGTGCTGGCCAGGCAGGCACTGGAACCCAGGGCTCTGGCCACATGACCCCACATTTTTAAATAAAAAAATGCAGAGATTAAATAGTCACAGATGATTTGCATTCAGGAAGAGTCAAGTCTTTTCCTAGAATACTTGGTGCCTTTATTAACTAATGCAGGTGTTGCAATCATCATTTTTTATACCTTGTTGACTTTAAAACCCTATCTTCCACCCAAATGCGGTGCTTTGATCATTAGAATAGCAGTTATCTGGACACACCTATGAAAAACCTCAAGTTACTTTCTCATTGAGTTCTAACATTAGAGTTCCCGGGAACGTTACTGGTACTTGAGAGAAGGACCGAGATGTGGACAGGTCATCTTCCGGCTTTCGTGGTGACAGCTTGAAGGGACATGATTAGCTTGAGCGCAGTGAGGGGAAGAAGCATTCTAAGTTTGCTTAGAGGTCACAGGAACCTGAGGCACAAATTTCAGTAAAAAATTTTATTTTTCAGTGAGGGCAGTCATATTCCTTATGGAAACAGTACATTCATTTGCAGGAAAAAAAACCCTCATTTTTTTTATGTTCTGCTCACCTGAAATGAAAATAGGAATTTGCTTGCAATTAATTAAGCAGATGATAGATGGAACTTAAAATGAACATTCAGCATTTTCCCTCATCTGTATACAGAGTACAGAGATAATTGGATGCAAAACAGTATGGCATTTAAATGTGGATTTTTGAAAAGAGCCTTTCCCCTTTGACTTGCGCAGATAAAGAAAGAGTGGCCTTTCAGAATTGTATAATGTCACAGATGTATGTGTAAACCAATCAGTTGTGCCACGTGCCCTCATTTTATAAGTGTGCCCGCTCATTTGGCTGTTGGCAAGACCTTGCTGAGTGGTGCATCAGTAATTAGGAACTGCTACCATCTCTGCGTGAAGCACCGTGGCTTTTTTCTCGTGTCACTTAGTTCCTCGGGGGGGCTGTGGGAGAGTCACATTTCATCACAGGTAAATTATAAACTTATCCAGAAAGTGGCAAAGTGGTCCAGATCTGTTTTAGCTGCATTTGAACCCTCAGAAGTGTCTCCCTATCCCAGGGACTGTCTCTGAGACAGTAGTGCCTGCCGCCCCCTCCGCCTCCAGTTCAGGCAGGTGGCTTTCTTTTCCTGCGGTGCCGTCTCTGGCCCTGCGGTCCTGTGCTGGGCCAGGGTTGAGCCACAGAATAGCTGCTGCGGGCCGACCCTGAGTTCCGAGGCTCTGGGAAGAAATCTTCCTTGGTACTTCCTCCCACAATGCACCTTTCTCCCCCAAAAAGAAGATGGTAAAATAAAAGAAAAAGGGTTAAACCTTCAGCTTACCCAGAGGTACACAAAGGCCATGCTTAGGTATCAACTCAGGAATTCAGCCCTAGGGGACATCGTGAAGGGTACAGTAACGGCTCAATGAGTGACGATAACAATGTGCCTGGCCTTGCTCGTGAGCCACAGACTCTAAGATGGGAATGCGTGTGCCAACGAGTCCTCAAGGAATCGCTCACTGAAGAAACTAGCAAGGGAGCGGGGAAGGCAGGACAGAGAAGTGCAGGGAACCGATGCAGATTCAGGCGAAGGTCTCTTGGGGGCATGTGGGCACCTGGTGGAAGTGGTGTCCCGCCAGAGGGGCTGTCTGCACTGACCCTGGCTCCTGATGGCCAGGGCCCTGCTTACAGAGCTGGGAGCTGGGATGACTGAGGCGGCCAGTTTCCCCTGAGCCTTCTGCTTTGCGAACTCAATCCAGCCTCACATCGTGGCAGGGAAGATGCACTGAGGGGGCCTCTTGTCTCCTCTGTGACCTCTGAGGAGACATTTCGATTAGAGCTGAGCAGCCAGCCAGGGAGCCCAGCTGCGGGTGCCACCTCCCCTTGGAGATCAGAGGCTGGCAAGAAAGAGAGAGAGCGCCGGCTTTCCCTGGTGTCCAGAAGCCACCCCCAGCCTGTTGGGGGGTTGGTGTGGGGCTGCACCCGGGAGCTGCAGGTCCCTGGCAGGCCCAGTAAAGACACACACATTGCTCTTCTGGAGAAATGCTGTAATTCATCGTCAGCTTGGTGAGTGAGGGCGATTTCTGAGAACTGGGAAGCTGATGGATGCTGGCATGTGGGCCTGGAGAGAAGTCTGCCATCCATCCTCCTCCAGGCTAAGTGGGCCTCTCCATTAACAGCCGGCCAGGAGGTAACTAGTCCTGGCAGCCCATGATTTTCAGGAGCTCCCCCAAGCCATCTGGGGGCTTTGGCTGACAGTTCCTCTGCACACCCAGAGATTGT
>CM052542.1:147278032-147300810 GCA_028533065.1 Trachops cirrhosus | reverse complement strand
TTATGTCTTTGTTCGAAAAGAAATATTTGCTGACTGGCATGCATTGGAATAATGATTATTAAGGAATCTAATTCATTTGACAAATTGCGGATTGCCAGAGTCACAAGATTCATGGTGTAGGAAGCGAAAAGTCTCCTCTGCACGGTCAGCTCGGCGGGTGACACCTAGAATTTGTGTTTCCCATCTAGGGGACCGTACATAGGAGCAGCCTCTCTGGGCTGGTGGCCCCTGGAACTCGAGAATCTGCACCCTGACTTCCCGTAGCCAGAAAACATGCACCTTTATCTGTATTCAGTGTCTGCCAGGCCCGGTGGCTCTTTAGAGACTTCAGGAGTGGGACAAGCTGTCTCCTGCTGCCATGTTCCCAGCGCCCCAGCCACGCCAGCTTGCTCATCGTCCCCTCTGCTCACTCTCCTGGCTCTCTCCCTGACATCTCTTCGGCGTGGAGTGACCTATTCCTGGCCTTTTGTGCCTGTCTGCATCCATGCATTATTCCAGGCCCCAGGCTCACTTCTTTGTCTCTGAGCGTTGTCTCAGACCCCTCGACTCAAGGGGTTGGCCGTACCTTCTGTCTCCAGTGCCTGGCCCTGCTGTCGGTATGAGCATGAAAGGCAATGTACTGTAATGGTGAAGAGCATAGGTTCAAATCCTGGCTCTACCACTTACCGGTCAGGTGACCGCTAATTAGTCACCTTGGTTTCCTGGTTGGTAAAACAGTGATGAAAATAGTTTCTTCATAGGGTTTTTATGAGCAGGTAATCGGTGGCTATTTGTAAAGTTCTTAGTTCAGTGCTGGACAAATGCAGTATGTTAAATAAAATCCTGAGAACAGAGCCGTCTGGTGCTGAGGGTCTAGGTGGCTGGCTGGAAGTTGTATGTGGTCTTCTCATCTGAACTGCAGGCTGCTTGGAGACCTTGCAGCCTCAGGCTTCTGTGTGGCTCCCTCTGCATCAAATACTGGGCTGTGCACACCGGCCTTTGTTCAGTGGGGAGCAGAGGGAAAGCGGCCCTGGCTGGGGAGAGCTCTGGCCCCCGCAGACAGGCGTGCTCCACCTACATGCGGGGCACCCCAGGCACATGGGGGCCTCCGAGGACGACCAAGAGTCTCTCAGTGACCCATGGGGGAAGAGCCCTGGAGGAGAACAAGAGAGAAAGCCCTGTGCAGCAGACACAGGAGGGTGATTTTCTGTTTGCACATGTCTCCTGCCTTTGGAACAATGTTTTTTGCTCCCACTCAGGGCTCCTCCGGCTTGAGTGTATTTACTGATACTAGCAAAGACGCACACCACGGGGGACCCCAATCAGGTCAGATCAGAGGGGGTGGAATTAATCTGCCGTCTTCTGAGCATCCGCTGCACACGGTTTCTACCTCTTTTAAACTCTTACACAGTTACTCATCGGACATGAATCTGTCTCCTGCACCTAGTTTTGAAACCTTGGATTGCTTCCCAAAGCTGCTGATTTAGATTCTTGAAGTGGCGCAGTCACTGAGTACCTGCCTTGTGGCACACAGGCCAGTGTAACTCAGTCTATTCTCAAGAAGCCTGGCATTTGGCTAAATGACAAGGAAAGAATAATACATCAAGAAGCAGTTAATTGGCATACAAGACAGTGAAGACAATACATACTGTCTAAGTTTGGGGGGTGAGAAAGCACCCCCCTCAAGCAGCCCCTTTTGGGGTGGAGTGCTCCAGGGCAGGGCTCTGGCACAGGGGAGATCCCCGTGTGTATAATGCGACTGAAAACGTTACAGTTTACCAGTTGGGAGGACGCCAAGCTCAAACAAAATCTGTATGCAGCTCCACCTAGGTAAGCTGCAGGCAGGACTGCCCTTTGCTTTTAAAAGTGTGCCTTTTACAAGTCTAATGTGCATACTTATAAGGAGGTACTGAAGTGCAGAGTTTGAAAATGCAAGTGTGGCAGTAGCTGTCGTTAGTGGAGATGGTAGAATGGGCTCGGGACTGGGTTTCTAGGGCCTTCTGCCTCTGGTTGTCATGAGCCTGGGCTCTTTGGTACACACTGTGTCATGGCATGTCCCCTCTCCAGCTCGGGACTTGGAACATTTGGCTTTGTCCTCAGTGCACCCAGATGTATAGATGTGTGCACTTATTTGTAGTAAGAAGAAATAGCAGGGGATGGGTAGAGGTATTTTATTTGTAGTGATACCACTCAGATAGGAAGCCCTTTTACTGTTTCGTGGTCATGCGATTCATTTTTCCTGCTGCATTATCATCTTCTTGATGGCATCTCAGGAGAATGGAGGATGGGAGTGGGTGCTTGATGCCTCCTTTCTTCCTTCTGCCTGCTCCCTTCTGCTCCTGTGGCTTCAGTTACCCACCTGCATTCTGACAGCCGCCAGCTCTGCTCCAGACCCTCCTCCCAAGCTCCACTTCCTCGTTTCTGGTGCTTGTCCCTCAGCCTCTGCAGGCTCCTCATTGACCCAAGCCCAGGGCTGCCCTCTCCCCGTGTTTCCTGTTGCAGATGGCGGTACCGCCTTGGCCCCGAGCCTGGAGTCGGTCTGTTTTCCTGCTGCCCCTCCCCTCCCTCACTCAGCGTGTGGACATTCATCAGGTCCCAGAATTCCACCTCCTGGGTCTGTCTCAACTCCATCCCCTTATTTCCATTCTCTGTCTTCTCTCTTAGCCCTGGCCCTTGTTATTTTGTCTGGACCATTATAGAAGCCCCCTGATGGGCCAACTCTTTCCATCCTTGACACTGTCATTAGGGCCACCATCCTAACACATGGATATGGTCTAGTTTGAGAACCCTGACTGACCCCTCATTGTCGGGGAGGAGACCCACATTCTTTTATCGGAGCTGTTGATAGTCTTCATAGTTAGATCTCCACCTTTCTTTCCAGCCTCAACTTTCCTAGCATTGTCTGTGTTCTAGACACTGAGTTTTCTTTTCTCTTACCTTTCCCTAGACAAGATATATTACAGCCTCCGTGCTTTTGTTCATGCTGCCCATTGGGCTCTGTCTACCTTGTTTACCTAGTGAAAGGCGGGTCACCCTTCAAGACCCAGCTCAGAGGCCCTTCTCCGTGAAGCTATGCGCGTGGATCACATCTCCACGACAACACCTGCCGCACGGCATGGCCGTCTCCTCCTCGTCTACTGGCCTGTTAGAAGTTGACTTCCTAAGGGCTGACACTGAGTCTGCTCTTGGTACCTGCAGTGCCTGGCCCCTGGTAGGCCTGATATTATCGGTGTGGGGATGGTTGGAAGGATGGAAGGAGAGCTGGCTGAGTAGACAGAAAGAAGGAGGGAAGGAAGGAAGGAAGGAAAGATGGAAGAAAGGAATGCATGAATTCCATTTAGAATCCTAAAGTAAGCTCCACGGAGGCACTCCTGCGCCGTCTTCCCGCTGCCCAAGGATGCCATGCACTTCCCGTGGCCTGTCCCACATCTCACCGGGAGCACCGGCCCAGAACACACAGGCTCTTGGTAAATATTTGCAAATTGACACACGTTTGTGGAAAATGTACTTTAAAATTCTGGAGCTCTGAAAAACCAGGCCACTGGTTGAGATTCTCTCTGCTTATAAATTAAAGATTTGTTTGTCATCATTTTTAAAAAGAGCACATTGGCTGGGTTATCTGTGGTGGAAACAGTCTACAGCCTCAGACATGAGTAGCCCCTAGTTTAAGACCACCGCAACAACAAAAATGTGTGCTGAGGAAAGAGCGAAAGGGAGGTCACGTGGTAACCAGTGGGGAACTCCGTCTCACATGTGGGCCTGCGTTTTGACTTGATGCTCAGTCCCTGCAAAGTCGACGCGGGCAGGTAGGTCCCTTTGGAAAATAAGACAATGAACCTAATGAGAGAAAAAGCAAGATTTCCATTTCCTCCTGAGTTGGAAAAGCTGTACAACTGAACTCTTTGTTTCCTTTAAGTAACATACCAATGTGTACCTTTTGCAACAGCGTGATGGAGCGGTCCCACAGGTGGGGGGTGGGGGTAAGCTTCTCCCCATGGTAGCTCTGCAGCAAACCGAAGGGAGCCCGAAGTTGGCAGAGGTCTGGGCCAGCCTACCTTTACCCCATTTTCCCAAGTTTCTCAATGAGCTCACCAAGCAAAGCTAGCAAGGAAATCCTGGGTGAGGTTCCCAGGCAAGGATCGTAACGAGTGTAAAATCAACCAGCATTATTTCACCCTTCAATGATCTATGCATGGTATTCTAACATTGCATTTTTTTTTATAAAAAATTCTTCTGTCCTTGGCGGAAGGCAGCCTGCTGGGCTCCCACTTGCTTGGGCTTCTTGATAAATGTCAAGCCGTCGTTTGGAGCTGGCACATAGTTAGACAGCTAAGAAGTCACACATTTCCTCCAAGTCATCCTCTTTCTCAAGGATACGGCTCCACGTTGAGGAGAAAGCTTGGTGTGCCTTCTGCGCCAGGCGCGGCACGAACGCTATTAACCTGGAGGGAAGCTGACATTTCTGCAGGCCGCCGCAGCGCTGGTATTTTATTTGCTTCCCTTGGGGCCTGACCGTATCCTGGCTCTTCCTTGCGATGTGCTCAGGTGAAGCTTGAATGCCGCGTACAGGTTTTCTAACAGGTTGGGGAAGACAGAGATTTCATTTAGAGTCCCAGGCTACCGGGATCGAGGAACACCTGCCACCCTAAATTGATTAGGACAGTGCATTTGTAGGCAGGACCCACAGTTGGGACTTTCTCATCAGCTATGGGAAACGGTCGGGCAAACCTTTTGGACAAAAAATACAATAAATCCATAGCTCTCTCAGAGCCATTTATATAGCATATTTTGCTTTCAACATCACGAGTGAAAAATGATGTTTTAAAGCTTATTAAAATGTTACCCATATAGTCTTAAAAGATAGTTTATATTAGCACTGGTGCGTAACCTTTCAAATTAATAATTCAGAACTGGGACTGGAGGCTTCAGTCATCTCTGATAGTATATTATCTGGCTGTTCCACTGAGAAATGAGCGCTTATGGACTAAAGTATAAAACTGAAAAAAAATCTAATTCATTTGGTGGTCTGTCCTCAGTTAGGAGAGGCTTCTTAAATGAAAGCCTATTAGTGTGAGAATTCTGATTTCTGGAATCAGATCTGCTTTCGGTCATTATGGGATTTTATAAAGAAAGGCCACTGCTGCTTAACACCACGTTGAAGTCTTAAAAGTAGGCAGACTATTGATTTTTAGCGAGAGTTTTACTGCCCCAGACACTGAGGGATGATTCTCATGACTAAAATTTATAGGTTATTAAGGGGAAGAAAGACTAGTTGGAAGATTCACAAAATTAGCTCATTTCGTTCGTTAGAATTCACTTAGCACCCTTCCCCGAGATATAGATGTACCTGAGTCTGAAAGGGCTCTCCCCTCCATGGTAAATTTATATAGATCAGGAATATACTGGAATCATATTTTAGCCTGCAAGGACACATTCACTTTTCGTACGTTTGCAAAGAATAAAAGAAAAGCAATTTTTCTGAGAAGCTTAATTCATCGGAAAGATCGGTGTTGGCAGATCTGGCCACTGGCTGACTTTTTTTCTCCTGGGGGAAAAAAAAAAACCTGTTCAGCCCAAACAGTCACATTACAAAAAGTTTTCTCTAGTTCAGGTTGGTATTTAATGCAGTGTTTTTTTAAATCAGATTTTGTGCCTCAGTTTAGAATAGGGGAAGCTTTCTGGATCCCTTGGGGGCTCAGTCTATCTCACGCCCTTCAGAGGGAATGCATGGAGTTATTGGAGAGGTAGTTCTGGGAAAGCAGTAAATATATTCTTTATATCGTATATGGGTTAAAATAGAAAATGTGTCTTATGCTGGACGGTGTAGCACTAGGTAGATTACAGAGGGACATTTTCTCCCAGCTCCATCTCTGAGCTAATGTGATACTGGACACTCTGACCCTCAGTTTCTTCGTCAGTAAAATAGGAGCCATAAACCCCACCACGCCTCTGTCAAACACAGCCGCAGAACTGCAGTCCAGCCTCCTACGCAGGAACTGAAGACAGCATCAGCTCAGCAGCCAAGAGAAGCAGCGGCCTCATAGTGCCGGCCCTGGGGACAGAGATGTGTTTAGCACCGAGATGTGGGAGTGTGGCCAAGGTTGAATCGGTGAAAACAGGTGAAAAAACACCTACATGGAGGTGCTTTTACAAGTCTATAGATGTAAGAAACTGAGCATGTAACAGTTTCCAATTTTGAATATACATGTTTGTATTCACTACCAGGCACATAGAATATATTCCACAAATGTTTGGTGTATGAGTGAATAAATGAACTGGCGTGTCGAAATTAACGTTGTCTCCTTCAAAGTGGACCCTGGAAGGGTGCCTCTCACAGCCCACGAAGGATGTTTCCATATCAGTATTTTGTCCTCAACCTCTGGGTGTCTGCAACAGCTAACCAAGGGGCCCTTGGCTTCTGGGCGTGCCCTTTCTTAAACCTGCCTTCTGCATAGCGGCCAGGGAGACCATGTTCAAGTGCAAATCTGAGCCTGGATCTGCTCCAGGCCGCAAGGAGGTGTGGTGTTGAGTCCCTTGCCCGGCACTATCAGAATAAGGTCCTCATTCCTCTGCCTTGGAGGTCTGGGACGCAGGGCCCTGTACTTTCTGATTCTTGCCAACTCTCAGGCCTCTCCTCAGACACACTCTTCCCTCCAGGCCAGCGGAAATGACCTGAACGTCCCCAAAAGTTCAGGCCCTCAGTGGCCTCTTGCTTTCACACCTGTTCTTTCTGTCTGGCATGCCCTCTGCCAGCCTGCTCTTCCCTTCAGAAGGGACTCAAGTGCCATTTCCTCTTGAAAACCTTTGCCTCCCCCCTTCCAGCTCAGTCTGGGCTTCCTCCTGTTGGCCACAGATGCCCTTACTCTGTTGTACTGTGATTTTTGGTCTCGCATCTACCTTCCTTTAGGGCTCTGGACCTGTCGAGAGCAGGCTGACGGGCCTTCATTTCTCCCTCCTCCCCCTGCGCCTCAGCAGGAAACACAGAGGCTCCCAGTAAACTCTTGCCTTTAACCTTGTGCGTTCAGGGGCCGGGAGAGAACAGCATTGCAGAGAGATGTGGGTCTGCATATTCCACTCCGATTTGTGAGTCATCTCAAATTCTCTCTACTCTTCCTCCAGCAAAAGGCCAAAGGCTTTGTAAAGGTGACAGAACCTGGCTCAAGGACATTCCACCTGGTGCCATCTTCCAAGGGGTCCTCAGGGCTGAGGGGAGACAAAGCTAAAATCTTGACACGTGTCCTCGGAAGGAGGAAGGTATTCAGAATGGAGCTGTCCGGGGTCCGAGTGGAGGCAGGAGAAGGGAGGAGGACAACCAACCAGCCAGGGCCCCGAGACCGTGGCCCGTGGGCTCATCTCGGGATTGTTTCTTTGCCACACCGACACCTGCAGAGGGAGCTTCCTGAGGACTCCTCTTTCCCTGTGAGCAGGAGACAGTCACTAGCAGAGGCCTTCAGGTGCTCAGAGACCGTGAGAGGGCCTGGGAAACTGACCACACCTTGGTCTGAGCAGCAGGGAAGTTCAAGGAAAGCCACCGTCAAAACGTGCACGTGTCCCGGCATCTGCCCACAGCCACCATCATTCCAGCTGTGTGAGAGGCCTAATAAATCTGGTGATTTAATTACACGAAATTACTTAATCAGAGAGCTTTTTAGGCTACAAATTATTACTTTAATAAACCAGAGAGAATAAAGAAAAGTTTCTCGAATCTCTTTGCCAAATCAGTCTAGGCCTCCATTTTCAATTTAATAACTAATAGCGGAGGAGATTGAGATAGATGTTATTACAGATTTTTACAAGGCAAAATATATTTAAGCAGGATCAGAAGGTTAATTAAAATTATGGTCGGGTCTTGTCATTACCCAGTCACTCTTTTGCTTCAGCGCGGTTGCTCCGAGTTGAGCGTCTGCTTGATAAAAATGCTTAAAATGGAATCCTCATTTAAAAGAGAATTATACTCAGTATTATTTCTGAGCCTCCTCTCATGTACCTACACCGGAAATAAATGCATAATTAACCCTTTTTCATGATAAATTAACATTCATTTTCCTAGGATTAGTAGGAAATAGCATAATACAGGGCAGGGTTTGCCTTCATTGGAACAGTCCCACGGGACCCTAACACTCTTAAAGGATTAGCGAAGCCTGTGATTCATTGTGCGTCTGTGCACAGGAAAATAGGATGCAGTTTCTGATCATCAGAGAGAGGTTTTCCTAATTGATAGCTTTTACAACTAAACAGAGAAGAATTGGCCTGCAAATATTTGTGGGGATGACTTTGGAACCCCGGCCAGGGTGTGGGAGCAAAAGGAGGTATCCTATGAATATTTGAAATTTAAAATGAATTCTTCTAGGACTTCCAGACATCAGGTTACTACAGCAGCCGCTGAAATCAGGGTCCCCGGAGGACAGATAAGCTTTCTTTCAGGAGGAGCTCTTTGTCTGGTGCCTTCTCGTCCAAACTCTTGGGAGTTTTCGTGCTTATCTGAGCTCCGTTTTATCAACTGGTAGGTTTCAATTACATAAACAGTATTGTTTGCTTCATTGGATTTATTAAGATCAGGTTAGAAAGGCAGGGACTGTTTGGAGAATACATTTCTGAGTCTCCTTGAGTCTTTAACTCAAAATTCCCAAGGCCTCAATGAACGTGAGTGAGTTTCCATCAAATGTTTATTGAGCACCCAGAAGTCATGCGATATGGAGCCTGCACTTTAAATGTTCAAGGATAGGGGTATGGGGAGGAGAGGGTGAAAGGCTTCTGCCACTGCAGTCAATCCCAAATAGGATACAAGGTCCCTCTGATGTGGTCCAAAAGACAGGGGTTTGGAAAGGTGAGTGGAGCCACCCTCTGTTAAGTACCATATTTTGCCATGTATAATGCACACCCAAGTTTTTGTGCATGTTATACATGGGATTATCATACCCATTATTATACCCTTGGTGTGTAATCATTATACCCATGTGTAATGCGCATCCTTATTTTTCCCTCAGAAATTTGGGCAAAGTCATAGCTGGTGTGGCTCAGTGAATTGAGTGCTGGCCTGAGAGCCAAAGGGTCACTGGTTCGATTCCCAGTCAGGGCACATACCTGGGTTGTGGGCTAGACCCCCAGTTGGGGGTGCAGAAGAGGCAACTACACATTGATGTTTTTCTCCATCTTCCCTCGCTTCTCCTCTCTCTAAAAATAAATAAATAAATAAACAAACAAATAAATAAATGAAATCTTTTTAAAAATGTGGGCAAAAAAGTGCGTGTCCAGGTCATTACATTCCAGGCATTTTATGTGAATTATCTTAATAGAAAACTTGAAAGTAAAGAGTGAGATAGTCAGGAGCAGTGTCTCCCAGAGAGGAGGTGAGGTTGACCTTTCCTCTTCAATGGCATGTACCTAACAGATATAGAAAAGGAGTTAAGGGTCCTCCTCCATTTTTCTTCTTTATTGGTGGAATCCTTATCAAGACTGGCTCAGGGTCACACTGTGGATAACCCTGGTGACTTTTCCCTGCTCATTCGAGACCTCTGATGACTGGGAGATTAGGAGCAGCTTTATGGGAAGGAATTTTTAATTTAATTTTCAAAGTTTAGGATCCTGGAGAGTTTTTGGAAGGCAGAGTGAACTCAGCTGGTCAAGTCAAGGAGAATCTTGATGATCTCGGGGGCGCTGGGTGAGTTTGCTAGTGCCCCTGGAGCTAGTCCTGTGTCCTGAAGTTGGAGGTGGGATCCCCGGGGTGGGGAGGTCAACCATCCTGTAGGGAGCAGGATGTGGGGTGCTCAGGGAATGGGGGCCTGCAGCTGTGGAGCTGCCTCTCCGTTCCCAGGGGCGAGTTCACTGAAGCGCCCCATCTGGAACCCCCATCTAAATGCCACTTAGGGTTTTGTTTTCAAAGGAAGCTGTTGAAGCGCTCTGAAGTACTGAGATTGTTTACACAGCAGAGTCACTGTGGGTTTTATTTTTGAAAGAAAATCTGGTATGCATATAATCTGCATGCTGGATGAGGATGGCTTCAAGAAACAGTTGGATCCGATAAAAGTAATGAGTAAAACAACGCAAGTGGCAGCCCGTACATCAGACAGATTCAGTGCCGGCCCTGGTCTCTACTTGGTGGATAGCAGAGGGGAGGCCCTCTGGAATCTTCGGAGACTTCCTCCCCAGCCCCAGCAGGCTTTCCCTGCCCCTCTTCTGCGTAGTGGACCCACAGGGGCTTGAACATGTACCTCCACCGGCCATCACCTACGTCCTTCCTTCAGAGGCCTGGGGAACAGGCAGAGTGAGGCCAGGGCCAAGCTGTGACATGAGGACAGGTAGACATTTGAGGAAGGAAGGATGCTGACCCAGAAGGACTTGGGCCAGGGCTGCCCAGTGTGGACAGTGGTTACATCTGTTAGTGGCTACAAGCGTTTCTTTGTGTTTTCACCCTATTGAAAACTTCAGGAGCCAGTTGTTGCTGTTGTGTTTTTGTTTTTCCCACCTTGTTCTCTGTCCTGTCGTGAGACTGATGTAAGTGGTAACATGACAGAGGGGACCCTGACACCCAGGCTCTGCCAGAAGGCCACAGGAATTTTCACTTTAACTCACACCGTATTCCAAGTGCCCATCCTCAATAAATAATTGTCGATTGACAATCGCATGTGCCTGTTTCACCTAAAAAAGATTAAGAATTTCAGGAATCAGGACTGAATTGTGAACCTGACCCTAAGGTGAACTCTCCCCCGTAATTTGTAGCAATGCTTATATTGGGATTATGGGTATGAAATGGCCATGAATGCTTGATGAAAGTGCAAATTCTCGGGGTCCACCCTGGACCCATTGCTTCAGGTTCTCTGAGTATGGAGCCTCGGGGTCTCTGGATAGTATGCAGAGTAAAGATGGAGAACTTCGTCTTACAGGTGCCAAATGAGAGTCGAACAAAGAAAATGGGAAGGAAATATATGACTTTGGTTATAACTAATTTTGAAAATGAACTCACTCAGCATTCAGCAGACATTACGTACCAGGCATTGGGCCAAATGCATAGAGATTTTAGGGGAATTGAGACAGTCTCCACCCGCAATAAGTACAGGGAGGAAAAGGGATAACCATGAAGTAGAAAGTAAGAGGGCGGTGGCAGACAGAGTTCTGGTTGTTCAGGGAGAGAAAGATGCACAAGGCCAGAGGGAAGGCCTCAGCTTGCTGGTCCTGTGATGTTGGACAGGAGTCAAACAGTTGGTGATGACGGGTAGGACAAGTTCAAGTCCAAAGAATTTCTTAGCCAGAGTGTTGATGTGGGGAAGGCTTGAAGAGCAGTTGGCCAATCAGGAAAACCTCAAGAGTCTGATGTCAGAAAGGAAAAGCCCATGAGAAAATGGACAGTTGACAGTCTTCTGCTGTGTAAAGGTTAAATAAAACACATCTGAGAAAACAGGGTTGGGTTTGAGATTAAGCAGATTACTGGGATCCTTCAAGAGAGGAAGGTCGTAGGCAGGCTTTGGCTGAAATCAGAGTTTAAGGAACGGGAGTGAGGGGCGAGTGCGGAAAGGACGCGGAAGTGGAACCGCCTCTCTCCCCGACTCTACGGTGTGGGAGGAGTAGTCAGTGTTAGGTGGCAACTGGAGGAGTTGAAGGAAGGTGCGTTTAGGTGAAGGAGACGTGAATGTGTTTGTGCAGATGAGGGCTTGGTGGGGGAAAGAGAGATTTATTAATGATGTAAGAGAGAAGTGAAGTGGTCCCACAGAGCAATGTAGATCTGGGAGCATTGCTGTGTAGGTTTAAACAGCCATGCAGTCCTCCCCCTCTCCCTCCCTCCCCCTGTGTGTGTGTGTGTGTGTGTGTAAGGGAGGGAGAGAGAGAAAGAGTGACAGAGAGAGAGAGAGCAGGAAACCAAGACCAAGCCAGTAATTGGAAACCTCACACATGCACAGTAAGTTCTAGAATAGTTTGCGACCTGGGAGAGTAACAGTAATCCGCCAGACTTACCCTGGTTGATGTGATTTCAGGGGCCAAGGGAGATGCTGTTAATGGCCACGTTGGGATAGCAGATCTGAATTACCAGTTGAGAGAGCAGGAAGTACAATTTCAAGACAGTGACAGCCTGAAATGCTGTTGAGTAAGACTTTCTCTCTTGGGGATATCCTCAGTGTTATAAGTAGAAAAATGTTCCAAACAGTTCAGGGAAATTGAAAGTAATTTCTTATTATCCACCATAGGAGACTGATTGTTGAGTGATAAGAACAAAATATTGCAACACAGAGTCTCCATATGCCTTCCCTTTTGAGCATTCCCGAGATATTTTTGGGGACTAGGATGTTTTGAAGGTTGGCCAAGATATTAAGATAGAACCACTGAAGAAAGTAAGACTCTGGTTTATTCAAAACTCACCTCAAAATCAGAGATTTCATGATCAAAAGCTCTTAGAAGCTCAGTGTTTCCAGAGAATGCCACGTCCGAAGGACAGTTATAAATTCACTAACACGTTATTAAGAACCATCAATCCTATGCAAGGTAGAGGGAGAAAACACAATATTGGGAAATAGTGCTGGTTATGTACTTAAAAGAACAACAAAGGGATTTCCAGAAGTTTCATTTAAATGGTTTCATGAGTTAGAAGCACAGTGTCTGTGCTCCTTTTCAGTGATCTTTTCCGACAGTGGTCTTTGGGAAGGAGGAAAGTGAGGGCTGGGTGTAAACGGATGCAGGTTCTGGTCGACCTTAAACTCTGCTAAAGGCAACACTGGCTTGCTGCTGTTTGAAAGTGAAGTAAAGATCTTATTTTTCAAGTGCAAATCGTGTTTGACTTTAATAGTATGAATTCTGTCAAGTAGTCTCTAGAATAAATTTGCACACAGTTTAACATAACACGAGTACATTAAATAGGATTTGGCATTAAAAGACCCAACACTGAACGGGAATCTGAAAATAAATGCCCACATTCTCCCCAGAAGACCATTCACCCTGAGGCCTTGGGCATTAATTTAACTGAATGAGGAAGCCACTGGGGCAGCTGTCGGGAGCTTATTTGATTTGTGAATAAACAATGCCTTCATTTTAAATGCTGTTCACTCCTACCCAAACCAAGGCAGGACCGAAAGCACAAAAGAGACTAATTGGTTACACACACACAAGAAAACTAAAAAACAAAACATTCTGAGATTTTTTTGGGGGGGGAGGGAGTCAATGTTAGGTTTTTATTGAAAGGGAAATGAAGAATTTGACAGGCACTGCTAATTTTTAAGACCAGTGAATGGTGCTAAGCCCCGGTTGTGTCTTGCTTTTAAGTGGTACGGAGCAGTCAGATACCCGGTAATGAGGAGCTGGGGCATGACGGGCCATCCAGGAGTCTGATCTCTGGGCTTGCTGGCCTGAGCTAGCCAGTGCCCCGTCTGTGGCCCACAGGATCGGTGTGACAAGGGGAGGGCTGAGGAGTGCACCTGTCCTGTGTCGGTCTCCTCACGGGAGGGAGAGGCCAGGTTCTCCTGACCTCGGGCTGTGGCAGCTTCTTCAGGAGTAGGATTGGTGTCTTTGAAGAGAAGGACCAGGGGTTTGGTGGGCACATTTATGGAGCGTCTTCAGCAAGGACCTGTTGACATGGCACAAGGTCTGGTGGCATTCATTGTCTGATGCCTCCCTGGTGCCGGAGAGCCAAATTCAACGTGAGGACGTAGACCCTTGAGGATTCACTTGAGTTAGAATCCTGGGATGGGTAGGGCTTGTGAGGAAAATCTGTGGCCGTGGTGGGAGCAGAGTGTGAGGTTTTGGCTCACCTAGATTCCCCTCCCTCTGTGGCTCACAAATTCCCCATGTGCATTCCTGTCTGAAAAGGGAAGGTACGAGAACCAGGACACCCAGGTGGGGGCCATGTGCTTTGGGTCCTGTAGACCTGCCTCAGGCCATCTGATGCTAGGGGACCGCAGCAGAACAGCACAGCCCAGGGAAAAAGCCCTCCCGGGAAAGGCAAAGGCGTGTTTCCAAGGAATAGATTGTATTTATTCATGAATTCTCGTGAATTTCAAGATGTGGCTTGGAGTTTGCATTTAGCAACTGACAACCCACAATGAAACGGCCCTGCAAGGCACCACAGTGACACTGGAAACCCGGGTCTGCATTGGAAATCTGGGTCTGTGGATAAATTGTTTACCGACAATGTCCTCAATGTGTTGAGAACACATAGGCTTGTCTTGGTGTCGGTTGTACTTTGGTGTTTGATGTTTCTCAAGCAAGTGCCTGGCCTGTGGGCACTCAGGGAACACTGGATCCAAGCAAGGGCAGCTGGTATGACAGAAATGAGGAAGAAAATGTTGGCGTGAGTGCCCATGAGTGCTTTTCCTCCCCAGATCACATGTGTTAATGGAACATGGGGTTATGCCCTACTCATAGAATTTTATGGTATTTTCTTTCCTAAAGAGCCAGCAAATAACTAGGGGTGTTTAGTGACCTTCTTTATGAGTCATTCCTCTTATGGGTCATTACGTTGACTTTCCTCATCCAGGCCCGACCGGGGAGATTAAGAGTGGGGCACTTGGCCTTTCCCACACTGGACGGGGACCAGCTGCCAGCAGCAGGTGACATTGGAATGGTCAGCAGTCTTGTGCCTGTTACATCGAGGGCCTGACTGTCTCCCTGTCCTGTTCCACATGCAGGTATAGTTAGTTGCCTTTTCTAAGACAGGAGCTCCAGATCTGCAGTCTGTCTTTGTGAACCCGGTCACATTGTCCACGCACCAAAGGCATGCCCAGCTCCTGCAAAGAAACCCACGTCAAAGTCTTTCTTTAATCAGTTGCCATGTAATTCACACACCATGGACTTCACACTTTAAAGTGCTTTTTAATATATTCACAAGGTTGTACGACCATCACAACACAGAGACCTTGGGGCAGTAGAACGATTGTCTTTTTATTCCAGTAGGAATCTATTGTGATGATTGAAAGTTTTCAACATGGGGTATTAGCCTTCCTGTGGGCTTTTTCCACTGAGTGAAACGCCCATGTGTGCGTGCGTGTATGCATGCATTTTCCAGAGCCTTGGCAGATGAACTTCTTTGGAATGGACTGTGAGGCCTGACCACATGAATTTGGCAAGAAGGGAGCCCAGAGTCAGTCAAGCTTGGGAAGGCCCACCTAGGAGGCCTTCAGTGCTCCAACCACCTCCTGACCATGACTAATGCAGAGCTTAGGCAGGTGGAGAAATCCATGCCCTAAGCTCTGAGACTAGAGTTAATGCTGCTCTCATAGGATCTCTGATCCCCAACCTCTCCCTACAGAGACCTCAGTTCCCGGTCTCTGGCTTGACCCCCTCCTGCCCACCGTAAGGGTCAGGCCGGGCTGCCTACAGAGATGCCAGGTCCAACTACTGCTGGTTATCCCACCCAGCCTGGGTACCCTTTATATTCTGGGTGAGCTGATAACACACATGATGTGGTCAACACGTGAAATAATCTCAGAAAACAGAGTTGTCAAGATCATGCTGCTCAGAAACCTGGAGCTTGAGAAGGAACCAGTAAGCAGGATACAACTCGGCAAACCAGACCCTCCTCTTCTGGGGGTTGTTGTCTGAGTTGTGGTCAACAGTAATTCTAAATTTTTTAAATGGCCCTAAATAGAGCCAAGTGAGCCATTTGCATATTGGCCTATACCTGTTTTGCACAATAGTAGTAAAATTGTACGTAGGATGTCCATTTTCAGGGCACAGTGATTGTCAATTTCCATCTGGGGTTTATTACAGAAATGCCACTCTTCCCAAATTCGTTCTGGTAGAACATGGTGGGATTCACACAAGTGAGAATCTGCATGTTTGGCAGCTGAAAGGTGAGGGAAGGTCTTGGATTCAGAAGCAGCAGGAAAAACAACACATCAAAGGCCATGAGTCAGGGTGGAAGCACCGGGTGGGAAAACTGAGCTTTCCAGGGATGGAATGAAAGACAACCTAGAGTCTCAGAAGGTCGTGGAAAGTGTGTTTCCTAGTTGAAACTTCCTAAAGCTGTGGTAAGGATGCATATCCCACCTTTCTCTCCATCTGGTTAGTTCCACCGGTGAAGCACGGGCCGGCAGGGCTCACCTGTCCTCTCCAAGTTGGCCCCACGGCTCTTCGGCCTGAGTAATGCCTCCCAGGCCCATCCTCCAGGCTGGAAACCGTCCAGTGACTCTGGCTACTGGCCCCATCGTGCCCAGAATTCTCCTGAGAAGGAGACGAGTCCTGGGTGTCTCCTGGTTGCTACACGTGCATGGATTTCCTGTGAGGGGGTGAGCAATAAATTAAGATCCTATAACCAAAGAATTAATAATTCATCGCTGTTATTGACAGGTGTCCTCCTTTCCACGTAGTTCAGAGACCAGCCCTGGCTTACGTCGAATTGAATTCAGCCTGTGAGTGGATGTTCGGATCCATTAATGGCTGTGTGCCTGGTGGTCCCCGCCTCTTGGGGGTTATCTAAACGCATGATTTGTTAAAGGCAATACATTTTTTTTTGGTGAAACTTATATTGCCCATTAATTGGTCATTGATCTCAAGCCCATTTAGGACAGTTATTCTTACAGATAATTGTATGCCTTTGTCATGTTGTATAACACTGGATCTTAGTTTATTGCTTGTGGATTATGGTTTCATCCCAGGCACTTGAATGATGCCTAATGATTTCTTACTGACATTCATCCAGCAAATATTCCTGGAGCATCTACTGAGTGAGATGAAATGCCAAGCACGTGACACACAGAGACATATAAGTGATGTTTGCTGCCTTGTAGGCATTTTCTGACTGGTTGGGAAATAAGACATACACCCAAATAACTCTCACGGAAAAGTACTAAGCACCCTTCTTCTCTAGTGTTGGCAGGGACGTAAGACGGTGACAACAGTTTGGGAGAGTAATTTGACAATATCCCCTGAAATTAAAAATATTCTTCCCTTCGACTCTGCAGTCCTCTCTCCAGGAACTTGGTGTGCAAAGATATGGTATGCAAAGTCATAAACTCCAGAATGCTTACTGCAGTGTTATGTGGAACAACAGACAATAAAAACCAAAAGACAAAAACCGAAGGGCTTTTATGTCCAGTGACAGGGGACCAGAGAATAAGTGACAGTTCTTACAAGGCAGTAGAATGCAGTTGATCGCATGGATGAGACAATTTCTTGTGTCCCCTGATAAACTGGTTAGTGAAATAAGGTAGATTTTGCACGATTCAGTTTTTATACAGAAAAAAAATCTGTACTTTGAGATTTTTATGGTTCATTCTGCGACGGCAGGTGGGATTCATTTCTAGCGTGTGATTTGTACGTTGTGGAATTGCAGGCAGCCTTCGCTTTTTGTTTCCTGAATTGACCTGCGGGCCACTGGGGTGGGTGGGGGAGGGGAAGATGTGCTCTCCCTGGGCAGGTAGCTAGTTCAGCAAAGTGTAAGAAACAGCATGTCTGCCCCTTCTGGCCATGTGATACCCAGGTCTAGCAGCCATTGAGTATCGGACCCTCAGAAGAGGTCACTAAAACCCTACTTTGGAACCCACGTGGAGAGCAGTTTGCATCCAGGTCAGCCAACAACATTTCTTCAAAACACTACTTCCGATTATTCTGCCTCCAGATTTCTCTGTCCACCCCCAAGTGGCGCCCAGAGAGCTAACGCCCGAGGGGATGTTTGGATTAGCCTTTCCTTCAGTTTCCTAATGTTTGAAAGCACCTTCTCTCTGAGTTCCCCCTTACTCATTCTACTCGGGAGAGCAGTGTGGGTTGCAGTTGAAGACGGTTCTGCTGCTAAACCTGCAAAGTTGTTACGCGGCAGTTGAGACTAGCTGGTTATAATTAGCTGGCCTTGGCCATGGTGATTATCAACGAGGGTGCCCGTGCAACACGCTGGAGGAGGAGACAATGAACCCCCTCCCCCCTGTTGGTAACACAATGCTGCAACTCAAATTAAAGAACAAAAGGGAAACGGTGTAGAGCCTGCAATGAAATATCATCTCTAATTGGGTTTTCCTTCCACAATAGCACAGATTAAATGCAGAGTGTCAACTTAACCTTTCCATTTGCCGTCTTTATCAGCCAAACACAGATGGTTAACATGATTTATAGTTTTGTTCTTATTGTAGTTCTCAGCCGTTTAATTGGAATCAGATTATCAGACTGTTTGAAAACAACCTGGAGTTGAAGCGTTGGTTTTGTCACCGAGGAAGATAAATAAGGAATAGGTAGGGATGGAACGTGCATTTGACCGAACCCGAAAACACCGCGTGGGAGATGTGGGGGTGGGGGCAAGACCGATTTTGAAACAGTCTCGGTTGGATTCGAACATTCGGGCCTCCGTGCGGTTCTTTGAGTGGACAGGTTTTTAAAATCATGTAAATATTATTTGTGCGGTGAATGAAACATGCCAAAATAAAATTCTGGGGAAATTCTTCAGAAATCTGAAGAAAATCATTTGAACCCATAACTTAATTTGAGATTACTCCTAATGACCTGTAATTTCCTCCCTCCGAACTGGTCCCATTACATTAATCAAATTGATGTAGTGGTGATAGATTATTCTCATTAGAAGGAATAGTCTTTTGTTGTCCTCGCCGGTCTGCCCTCTAGAACCCTGCACCGGGGCGGTTCAGAGAGTCCGGCTGCATTCCCTGTTTTGAGTGGCACGCTTTGTCCGGCTCGGTTTGACACAGGGCCCGCCCTGCTTCTTGCCAAGCCCGAGGGGACCCATTTGTGAACAAAAACACGCTCACGTGGTACCTGCCTCAGGTGAGACCGATTCACCTGGGCCACGCAGACCTTCTCTGCTTTCTGGCATTTTCTTTCCATGGGTGTGCCGGTGAGCCTGTCCCGTCGGAGGGCTTGTCCCCTTCCCACCGGCCAGATTCATAAACTAGAGTTGGTCTTTACCACCATCTATGTTTTCCCAAGTCCCTAAGCCTCTGTGGCGCTGGGACTGCCTGTCGTGCTGACGATTGGGTGGCTCAGCGGCAGGGCTCCCTGCACCCTGACAGCCTGACCTTCAGTTTTTCGTGAGGGGCTGGAGGAGCGATTGTGCTTCCCTGCATTCTCCTCGGCGCTTTGCTTTCAGGCCTTTGCCTTTGTTAACTGCGCTTCCCTGAGCCTGCTTGTGCTCGAGGGGTAAAAGTTGCTCAGCAAATCAGCAAATTTGGGGGGGGGATAGAAAAACATATTTTATCATTCTTAGTTCATTCATGTTTTATCAGTTGCTGGGCTGTGGCAGAAAGGCCGTTGCTTTGACTAGACCTTTGCAGGTGAACTGAAGCAAATCACTTTCATCTTGGGGCTGCCCGTTAGCATCCTGTGTGTGACAGCCAGGTGACAGGTGGCTTCTGCTGCTTGCCTCTTCAGAGGGGGAAGATTTAGAGGGACTGCGTGTCACCATGTTGGGGATAGCAGTGCCAAGTCCTCAAAGGACGTGGAAGCCCAGGAACCTGAATTTAAATCCACTTGCTCTGCCAGCTACCAGCTCTGTGACCCGGGCAGGTTATTTAACCTGCTCTAAGTCCAACTCTGTGTTTTTAATATGAGAACAGTAATACGCACCTCAGAGGCTTGTCGGGAGCATTAAGTAACATAAAGTTCTTGCCACAGGAGTTCTGAGAAGCTATTAATAATATTTTTCCTTTACCATGGAGCTAGGTTGTCTCTCTTGTTGTGATGGTTTTGAGGAGCACTTATTAAATTCAGATAAAAATCCTTTGTCAGATAAACGTGTTGCCAATATCTCCTCTCACACTGTAGCTTGTCTTTCACTTTTTAAAGGGTATCATTTGATGAACTGAATTTTCTTTATTTAATGTTGTCCAGCTTGTCAGTGTTCATTATGGTGAGGGACCTTTGTGTTTTAAGAAATCGTTGCTTATCCCAGGTCATTAGTATATCTTCCTATTGCCTAGAAACTAACTTTAATTAGTTTCCTAGAAAATAAAGTTTCCTAACTTTAGTTTCCTAGAAACTAAATTTTCTACTAACTTTCACGGCTAGTAGAGTCACTACTTTTTAAAGAGCTCTCAAATAAGTGGAAAGCTATCCAAAGTGATGCACTAAGGTGAGGGAGTTTAGTTTCCAAAGCAGCAGGCAACACCCAACAAGACAGGATGGCCTGTATCGTTGGGGTGGGATGCGTTTGACAATGCCTTGTCGCTCGGCCCACAGCCTGACCCTGACCACGTCCACCGCCACAGGAGATTGTGGACTTCTCACAAGGATTGTGCCCTAGTCCTTATCTGTGCAGACCTGTTCCTGCTCTCGGAATTCCAGAAAGATGTGTA
The DNA here is from genome assembly GCA_028533065.1 of Trachops cirrhosus. Lineage (NCBI taxonomy): Eukaryota > Metazoa > Chordata > Mammalia > Chiroptera > Phyllostomidae > Trachops > Trachops cirrhosus. The sequence continues at coordinate 147,280,618 of CM052542.1, read as the reverse complement.
AAGGCAGGGGGCGTGGTGAAATGCCCCAGGGGCTCTGGGAAGGGCTGCATCCTTTGTTTGGCACCCCTCCCCCGCTTACCCCGTCTCTGCACCTTCGGAAAACCTTTGTGTCTAACATCTAACCTGCTCCCCCAGCTCAGGACCTCTCTAGAGAACTGGCTTTGTAGTGTCAAACAAATCACTTAACCGTCTGAGACTGTTTCTTGATCTGTAAAATTGGGGCAATAAAGAGGGCCACTCAGCATTTATTTGTTGGATGGGTGGATGGATGGATGGGTGGATGGTTGGTTGATCATCTCGCTGACCATTAAATGAGAGGTTTATAGGTATTCAGTCCACTGTTGACATTCAGTTCAGTGCTCAATAAAAGAACTTGTCCTCTAATTCCTCCCCAACAAAGAGTAATTACTTGCTGAATAACAAAGTGTCATTGGCTTAGTGAATCTAACGTGGCAGATATGAAAATAAGTCACATTATGATAAGAAGTCCACAGGCAGCTTTGCCCGATGGTCATAGTAGGCAATGTATGTGATTCTGAAATATCACCGAAATAAATAAATACATAAAAGACACTGCCTGGGCGTATGCCTGACTAATGCTGAGTGGGTGAACGTGCTGCTGGAGAGACGCTTTCAAAATGGTGAGCATTTTTAAATGGTGGTTGTAAAGATAGATGGTGGGTGATCACACAGTGTGGGGTACTGAATTGTTGCAGTGGCCTCCTCAGTGGCACCGCCACTTCCTCTCTGGCTCACCTGACATCTCTGTGACCACACATTCTCCTCCCAGCAGACGTGAACTGGATCCTGTCACTTCCCTGCTCAGAACCCCTCAGTGATTTCCCTTTGCATGTAGAGTAGTATCCCAACTTCTTCCCGTGCCTATGAAGCTGAGTGCCTGACTCTTGCCAGCTTTTCTGACCTCATTTCCTCATTCCTCATTCCTTTCTCACAATGCACTTAGACACACAGTCTCCTCCCTGTGTCTGGGATCGCCCAGTGTCTCCCTGCCCTGCAGCTTGGCTCAGCCCTCGCCTTCTGGGAGAGCACTTCCCTGACTTGTCGTCCTAAAACTGGGTGGTAGAGTTGACTGCTCATGTAACCACATACCCCCTCTGTAATAAACATCTTGTTTGTTTGCCTTCTTCCTCTCTGCTTCTACGCTGTGGCTCAGTTCTGGAACACAGTAGGTGCTCAGCAACCTAGTGAGTGAATGAATGACTGTTTGTTATCAGCCTTTCCCCACCCTGTCTTCTGAGACCACCTGTCTGCCAGGCCTTCGACCTGTGTTTATCCTCCTGCCTCCTACCCTCATCTCCTGCAAGGCCAGCCGCAAATTTCGGATGGGCCCTCTTCCTTCCCTCTTGCTGGCAGCCGCTCATCTCCCTAGCAGATTCATTGTTTCTATTCCAGTGTCTCCTTGAATCGATTTATCCAGTGACAAGTCACTGCTCCAGTCTCATATTAACGATCATCGGCTACCTCGCACCTAAGAGAAGACACAGTGCTTTGGTCTTGTGGCAGGGGTGGGTGTTCCTAGCATTCCTGCCCGGGGAAGGGCTTCCTCATGTCATCAGTTCAGTAACACAAACTACCAAGGCTCCCCTTTGGGATGTTTTCTAGTCTATGGTCCCTTGGTTGGGGAATAAGAACCCAGGCATGTCTTATGGAAACCTAGGACCAGAAAGCACGTGTGGGGCTTACAAGTCTCAGTCTCAGTATAAGTCTCAGTGTAAGCAGGCAGCGGATAGGATCGACCCAGGCGGTGACCTCTGGTTCAGTCAAATGTGGCTGGGGTGGGGGACTCTCAGGGGGGGTGCTCTGTGAGTGTGAAAACTGTTCCTAGGGAGATGTGGACTGTGCACACACCCAGTGCGGCGCCCACTGTGGGACCCCTCAGAGACATTTCACATCTCCTGCCTAGGAGATCACATACCAGGCAGGAATATTAGCAGGAATATTAGCAGGAAAGGCTGGCCAGCCCTGATCTGGGAAACTTCCTGAAGGAAATGCAGCGGGGCTAGGGTTTTTCCTTAATGATAAGCAGTACAACAGCCAAGGAGGTTAGAGGAAACCTGTCTGCTGGGATGGTCTGGGATATGGTGGGCTGGGGCTGGGGCTGGGGAAGCTAGTGGGTGAGAGAGGAGAAGTAATAGGTCTTCAGGAATGGAGCTGACCCAGAGGTTCGGCATCTGCCCGAGTTCAAATCTCAGTCCCACCACTTAGCCTTTCCTTGTCTTTAAAATGGGGAGGACAGACTAAAATCATGCACGTAGAGTTCGTGGTTGGTACCACGTTAGACACAGAGTGAGCCCTCTGGAAATACTAACTAACATAACTGCTAGAAGGCTACAACTGCACTGTCTCCGGGGAGGCCGTTCTTGGGGTACCTGGGACATGTTCAGAGGAGGATCTCTGTGTGAGGCTCTTAGCCTCTGGTACCCCGACTTCAAGCTGCAAATGGGAGTGATTTTGTTTTTCATGATAATGAAGAATGGTTTGATAAATAGTAAACCACACTCAGAGCCTTCCCAACCTGAGGAATTAAGGAATCTGATTCTTGTCTTTACATAATCAGGAATATGC
>CM052542.1:147228724-147277532 GCA_028533065.1 Trachops cirrhosus | reverse complement strand
TGTGACCTCCCTGTGCATGTTCCTCAGTTCTCTGCATCTTAATTTCCATCTGTGGCTTTTCCAGCTTGTTGGAGACTTACAGTTAAATCGGCCACGTTCATTGTAGAGGAGAGAGAGAGAGAATTAAACTAGGGCAAGGCGCCCTGCCAGCTGCTATCTTTTCTCCCTCCATAAATCTAAATAACATTCAGGTAGCATTTGCGACGTCTGGATATTTTGTCATCAGCTCAGAGCAAAGTGACCCTTGTGGAAATTTGGCTCGTGGTCCCAGCATGAAAACTGCCATCACTGCCATTTGTAGGTTGTCTCGGCCACTCACACCACTGTTTACACTGCCTGCCTGCCTGGAGGTTAGCAGGCCCAGACTGCCGTGCTCAAGACAACCAAAGGGTGCTGTTCAAACCAACCTCTTTAGTAGAATCACAAGACCTTCTAGGCATTTAAAAGAAAAAAAAAAGAGAGAGAACCAACAGTTCCCATTTGTTTGAGACACATCTTCCCCAGGATCCTAAAACCCAGCCTGGGGAACTGGTCCATTTCAAGTCTCCATAATGCGCCAGCCTTTCCTCTTTGTAGGAATCGATTTCAATGAACAGAGCCTCAAAGTATATGAACTGCACAACTGTTTTAGGCAGTGATAAAGCCGGGACCATCCCCACCTCTGTCCTGAATGGTACGATCATTTTTTATTTCATTCTGCTTGGCGGTGGCGGCAATTAAAGCTCCCGAAGTATAAAATGTTTTCATCAAGTAAGGTATTAAAAATACCGGCCTGTCGGAGAGGGGAGCGGACTTGTGCTTTACGGCCACCGTTGCTCAGCTGCGCCAGGGCATGGGGTGGAGAAAGCATTCATTTCACACAGTGGAAAAATTAGGCCAACGCCAACTTTCTTCTTTATTACGAGGAGTCCAGCCCCTGCTGGAGTGGAATGAGTAGATGCACTCCATTTAGCTTAAAGTAACAGATCTATATAGAGTTGTTAATTTGCAGATAAATATGGGTTTTCTGCTATTGATGTTTCTTGATCTACACAAAGTGGTTATATTAATACTGAAACATTATTAATCAATAGTTTGCTCTTTAAAAATACATCAGAAAGACTACCCAATTACCTTTAAGTATATATCAAAGGGCACCAAGCAATCTGACTTATACTCAAAGTCCATTAGAAGACACCAGACATATTAATTAAACTTTCTAGTTACAGTGTGGATAAACATTTCTGCTTTTGGTAACAGTTCCCGGCTAACTGGAAAGCAGGAACTTGCAAATGCATCTGGGTACAAGGGAGAGCTTGGAGATTTTTACTGTAAGGAAACCTGGGGATGACTTTATTTTCTTGAATCCAACATGTAAAGATTTTTTCCTCAGAGCCGTGAACTGAAAGACGCAGAGGGCTTCTCTGCTGTGTGCGAGTTGGAGGGGAGGGAGGGACTCTCATCCTCTGAAATTAAGCTTTAGCAAAGTGGTAGCGGCTTCCGGGTAGCCCAGGTGAAGCCTCACTGGGGGATGAATGAAAATCCAGGGGGCTGGGTCTCCTTTCAGTTTTAACTTAAATACAAAGCAGAGCACGGAGACGAATGTCACACAGCCCTTTCTTGGTCCGGCTGTGTGGCCGGCATTGTTGAACTTGACCATCTCGTTGTGCCATTAATAATCTCCACACTGCATGGTCCCTGCCCCTTCAGCAGCCATTTGTCCTACAGGAGGGCTCTGAATTTGCACTGAGAGGTAAGTAATCTTTTGTGTAGTCTTCTAGCAATAGCAGTCAGCTTCCCTTTCGAAGTTGGGTTCGCACTGCCAACAGCCTAGACACATCTCTCATCCAGGAGGACCCACTTAACCAAAGCATTCGCCAGACTGGCACCCCGAACTCACAGGAGCTTTAAAAAAAACGAGATGGAAAGGCCAGCCCCCTGGGTTCTCTGCATCTGGTTACTTATTGTAAGAAGAGAGACAGAACATATACTCTTATGGTCTGGGCATGTGATTTATGGTAATAGGCTCACTACACAAAACTCAACAAGTAAGACCTGGGTGCTCTGAAGAATTTGCAATGATGGTACTGGCCGCTTCATTTCTAATTACTTTGTCGGAAAACGGCAGCCTCCTCACCTCTAAAGGCCAAGAGGAAACATACTTGAATCTACATTTAAGCATCCCAGATCTGCATTGCTTGTTTGGGGTCATGCTCCCCACCCCGTTGGCGTCTGTCCCGGGGCCGTTATCCAGCACAAGCCATCCACTGAGACCACTGTCAGGTGTAACGGATTGTCATTCAGTGCAAGTGAAACTTTTAGGTGAACATTAGTCACCGTTTTAGACATGTTAGCTTCAAGTGGAAGCAGTCAATTATAGACCAGAGGTTTTATGGCTACATTATTACCCTCATACTATTAGGTTTTTAGCAGTAGCATTTTGTTTGATCGATCTGTGCTAGGACATTGATGGATAGCTTTGTTCTTCAAATGTCAAATATGTGGGACTTCTGTACTTTATGTATTTACTGACACACTCGTCTCCCGTGGATACCTTTCCCTTCTCTGTGGTGTTGGGTGTTAGCAGATGATTGAGACGGTGTGGTATTTGTAATTCTGCATGTGTAATTTCCTGTCTATTCTCTCACATGCAGAAGCGCTCCTGAGTTACTGGTGATTTAAAAAATCTTCCCCATACAAGGAAGATCTCTTATTGGTGTCAGAAAATAGATTTAGACAGTCGCTTTTTTTTCTCTCTAACATGCAGGCACCATACTAGAGATGAATTCTCGATTTCAGGACATAGATTTCCAAAACTCTAGTACTCTGTTAGTATGCTTTTGTTCTATCTTCTTAAAGCTATATTTAATTTTTGCTTTTTTTTTACAAATATATTCCTAAACCAAATCTCTGAGCTGCATAAACCACCACTACAACCCCCCAACCTCACTAAGTAGGGTCCCACTGACGCTGTTGAACAGAGCTTCTCACGGGAACTTCTGGAAGGGCTTGTGGAAAACTCTGGGGGGCTAGATCTCCTTTCCGCTATAACGAATAGCTCCTACATTAGCACTGAAGACCATCTGTCCCACACAATATAAAACTAGAAACTGAGGAAGCCTTGTTCCCCCAACCTGACAGCCCACTGGCCTTCCATTTTGTCTTTAGTTTTTTTTTTCCGAGAACTTCTGGGTCCTGGGGATGCCTGCTTCCTTATTGAGTCACATCAGCCCCCACTCCCACCTTCATCTTCTCCTGAGGATCCATAGTTCAACCACCCTTTCCACCGTAGGGACGTTCTTAGCTCTGTTGGGTCAGTTCATTAGCGAATGGCACAGCGAGAAGGCTGTTCGGTCTTTCCCTGAAATTGGAGGCAATTCTAGGCACATCAAGGGAATTCTCAGGAGGTGTTCATTATTCACTTTTTCAGGCCAAAGGGTCAAAGGCTAAGACCTGTGTTTGACAATTCGTGGTAAGAAGGCTAAATCACAGAGACCTAAGGTCTATGTATGGTTCTTCCCGTGTTTTTTTTTCTGCAGAAAAACAGGACTTTCTGCAAAGCAGAGCCCTGGCCATTAGTGCAGGGTTGTTTGGGGACCCAGGCTGACCTCCTGTAGGACAGAAGCTCGTCACTGCTTCCCGTCCCTTCGTTACCTCCCCACGGAGAGACAGCACGGCTGGCCCTTCCGAGGCGGGGCTTCCTCACTTCTTTTGTCCCGGAATTGCCTTATCGAGAGGGTGACCTTGTGCCTCTGGCATGTCCAGGGGTGCTGAGAGCAGCATTAGCAGCTGGCATGTACCCCAGCACTTGCGCTGAATGTCACTCTGATCTCTCCAGGCATAAAGCTGATGGGATCGTCTTGACCCCAATATTTACATCCAGCTTCACACTCACCCAGGATTAAATGTAGCTGTTCGAGTGGCATTTCTTACAATGACTAGCTAGTGTGCAAGTTCAGGTCTCTATCAGAAAAGGCACACTTTGAAGCTGAGAAGAGTTTCAGAGTAGAGCACATGCATTTTTCCTGGTATACTTTTTTTTTTCGTGCTAAGCAAATAGCTAAGTAGAAATACCAGGCTGCAGAAGCTGGGATTATTCTCATTTAGCCCAGGGTTTTTCAATTACATGTGCATCAGGGATGTAACATGTGCATCAGGGATGTGACAACTCCATAGATGGCTTTTTGTATGAGCAACGGAGGAAAGACAGGTCTCCCAAGCAGCCTGAACATGCTGGGTTCCTCACCTGCCTCAGCCCGCCTCACTGGATTCGCAGCATCCCCATGGACCGGGGCCAGGTGGGAGGACACCTCCCTGGGAGAGGTGGCTTGGTGCCCACCGAGCACCATGTGGCTGTGGCTGTATTTCCTCTGCAATTCCCCTGGGGGACAGAGCCGCAGATTAAGTTTCAGAGACACAGTGGAGGTCTTGACTAATGAATTTTAATGTAAAAAGTCCAGGGTTTAAACTAAATCTTGAGCTAACTGGTATAGTCCTTCAAATGGGGATCTAACAGGAGTTATACTGAGGCTTAGAAGGGTAAATGTGTGAATGCATTTGGAACCAATTTAAAGCTAGACGTGAAATGAGCAGGAACACTTGCCAACACACCATTAAAATAAAACACGGAGGCTCACTGAGGCATGCGGATGGGCGCACACACGCCCGGTCTGCTGTCTGCGTCCTCTGCAGGCTCTGCAGCTCATGGGGGCTGTGGGACAGCAGTGGGGGGACTTTGGGTTAGTCCACCTTGAAGGTGTCTATGCGGGGGCCGCCTGCTAAATCTAGTCTAGGCTTAATTCTGAAGTCACACTGGGAACATGGGCAAAGGAAGCCCTCTCATCAACAGGAACTTTCTGGAATGACACCTGAGTGAGCTCTCCACCAGAAGGCACCTCTTACGGACACCATTCCTGAAAATGTCACCAGAACCAACCGGAAAGCTGGGATTTCCTAGGAACATAAGTGGGCGTGTAAAACGGAAAGGTTTCATTTCCTGATCAGCAAATTCCAAGTCCGATCATCAGAAGCCCTTGGGAGCTTCCTAAGAATCCAGGTTCTCAAAGGGTGGGACAGGACCCAGGAATCTGTCCTGTTTGTGTTTTCTTTAAGGTTTGATCTCCAAGGACTCCCGGTGCCCCTATCTTTGGTCCTTGCTCGAAGAAATCAACTTTTCAAGCACATACAACCTGTTTGCATGAAAGAGAAATAAATGCTATTCTTGTCACCTAAGAACCTTCAGCCACACAAAATATTATTCACCCAACTTGACATGAAAGCAGAAGACTGTGGAAATGTGTGTGTGTGTGTGTGTGTGTGTATTCTGGGATTCACAAAACCTGACTAATTAAGTTGGCCATTTCCCCCCCAACATAACCTTCTGGAATGTGGCCCCACTGAACTCCAGACCTTCTGCCCAGCTAGTGGCTTTCTCTCTCTCTGAAACTGGCCTGGGCTTCTGGCTGCTAGCTTTCTAACTCACACTCTGCAGCGAACGCAAAGTCCTGCCATTATTATTCATGCGGCTTCTGTTTATCTTCCCAAAAGAAACAGTTGAGCTGCAGCAGGTGAGTGATGGTTGTAGGGCTGCGGGGAAGGTAAGAGCCACTGCAGGTGGAGCAGCTTAATGGGGTATTAATTGGGAAGCAGGTGAAGGCAAATAGGTAGCCCAGCAGGTATGTAAATAGGCTCGTGGGAGGAAAGGCGTGGAGTTTTATGCTCTTTAACTAAAAATAAAGACCTGATATTTAGCTTATCTTCGCTGAAAATCCCACACTGTGAGGGCCCTGACAACCACTAAGATCATCAATGATTCATTATGATCTCAGCATCATCCAGGATACTTAATAGGATCTTCAGCCTCTGCATTTTTTCATTGTTTCAGCTGATTCTTTGGCTTTAGAATGTCTGCTTCTTCTGTCTACGTGTATCAGTGGGCAGGGCAGGGTGTTTTTGTAGATCGTGTACTAAAAGTGACATTTGGGCCTCTCGCCTGCCTTCTGGTGGCATCCTGTCGGTCTAGCTTGTTGGGACAGCACAGCACATGTACGCCGTCACTGGATAAGGAGCCTCCCAAGAACACACACACCCAAATGAATTATGTCCTTCACTGTAGTCACCTTGAGAAGCAAAACACTCGTCCCATTGCTGTCGTTGGCCCCTTTTCAGGAAAGCCACTCTACTGGTCATTTTAGGTCACATGTAGAAAAACAGTATCTTTACAGATACTCTGCACTTATTTTCTACCCCTAAGCATTGCCTAAATCAGCACCTGTTTTATGACCTCACTGAGTGAGAAATGACATTTGGCTTTTCAAATCCTTCCCCACCCAAAGCAGAGATTGTCTGTTGCTCACAGTAGCCCAAAGAACACTCCTCAGGCTCCAAGGGAAGAGTTTTATGAAATGTCTGGAGTGCTGGCAGCCTCCTTGGGTTCACTGTCCAGCTTGCCAGAGCAATTACTTTGCGTGGCCCACACTCAGAAATTTCTAAATTTGTGTATGCTAGGGTAAAGGTTCAGGCACTTAAAAAAAAACAAACTTCACGTTTCCCTGTCACTTACCCTACTCAGCCCTCTCTGTGGTGATATGTTGGGGACCCTTGAGGGGGAACTTCTTGCTCAGTCGGCCCACGTTTGCTGTTTTCTCTGGGGAGCAGCAGCACCGGTTTTGAAGACGTGTGTAGCCCATTACTGCTGAAATGGCTAAATATTAGTGCAGCTTGCACAGGCTAGATACTCCTGGAGCTCCCGCGTGTACCCCCATAAAGTGAATTAGGTTTACATTGTCATGCAGATCTCTTCCTGTCGTTGAAGTACTCGTTAATTTTACTGCTAATGAGATGTGAGCAATTAAATACCTTTAATTAATGAAAATCAGACAAAAGCAAGGGATGTTCTTTCTTTGTCTTCATCAAAATAGAGAAGATGTTTATAGCGCTCACGCTGACTAATGTGTATACAAGGCCCACAGTTCTGGGCTACTGGGATCAAGTGTTCTAGTCCAGAGGAAGTCATTAAAAGATTTCGCTTTTAGGCAATTAAAGACGTAGGCATTTGTGGATGTTATAAAGATTATCTGAGATTGGGGAAAAATACTCATAACTGGGAGCCAGCCCTACATGTAATAGCAAATTTCATGGTTGAAGGTTCAACAGGATTGAGTACAATTAATAGTTCTGAAGCAGTCATTGAGTCCTGGGGTAGGCCCCGGACATAATTAGGTTATTAAAAATGGCCTGTCTTAGGCCGACTATTACTAAATTGAAATCCAATTATGGCTGCATGATTTTGCTGAAAAATATTTAGCTGTTTTGCTCGAGTCCCCATAGAAGATCATTTCCTCTTCGCATCCACATTTGCACATGTCACAATACGTTTCCCAAACAAATCTGACCTCAATTATCTCAGAATCAACTTTATATTAGATAAAAATATATTTTAATGAGCGTTGTTACGTCTAATATCATAATTATGCCTCTTCATACTTGAGGAATTAAAAGATGGCGATAGAAGATTTTGCAAAGTACCTTTTTAATGAGACACATGCATATTTTAGAAATAACTGAATCATGCCATCCTGGTACAGGGAGAGGCATTACGCTCAAATATGTGCCCGCGTGTGCTGCAAGGCAGACTTGGTTCGGTTTTCAGTAATTGGCAGTGGAACTGTAATAAAGCAGTGGTTTGCAAAGAGAAGGGCTCCGAAATTTCAGGCGCTCCTGCGGTGTGGATTTAAATGCTAAGTTAAATATTTATGAACCTGAGATTTTTATAATTGATCATTGTATGATTTATACACAGTAATTATAATTAGCTTGCAAGAGATTTTTAAAAGCCAGTTTCCTGGTAGCCAAGGCCATTAAATAACGCTAAGCTGCCAAAACAAAAATTAGGTGGGAACCCGGCCACCAAGTTCTGAACGCCTGTCCCCATATCCTACGTACAATACGGCCCCACAGCTCACCAGGCGTCTCACCTTCGCCCCGACTCCTGTATCCCCTGCTATCATTTTTCATGCTTTTGCTGCAAACCCAGTTGAACCGAGTTGAACGTAAACAGGTAGAAAACTTCAGAGAGCCAATGTATAACAAAAAGCAAAGGTGGAGGAGGTTGGAAAGGTTAATTAAAAATGTAATGATCCCATTTGCTGAGACAGCCCTATTAATCACTTTGCAGCAGCAAGCATGTGACTTGCACACCACTTACGGGTGGTATCTTATTTGGTAAGGTGTGGATGGCGTGGTGGGCCGAGGTGTGTGCATTTTGGAACAGGAGGCACTAACGGGTGAGCTTGGGATGAGTGAGCATGGGGTGAGCCCACGGCTCACGCTTCATTCACACTGGGCACTGTCTTCACCAGACGGAAGAATTATTTCCAAATTCACAAGCATTCAGATTAATTCAGTCACTGCGAGCCCCAGAGAAAACTCGAGTATGACTTGAGGCTTGATGTAGTCATGTAAGGTATGGAAAAATAGGGCCAGGAGGAAATTCATCACCCTGTAATACAATACGTCTGAAACGGTGTGTGAATGACAAAATGCACTCCCAAGAGCCAACATGTGCATTTTAAATGTAATTTTTAGCATCCCAGCTGGAAAAGGGCAAACTCTTGAAGGATTGATTACAAGGGTCGCAACCCGTGTGATCAGATTTGCCATCTGATCCGTGTGGCTATCCGAAGACCAGGCTGCAAACGTGAGCTTCCAGAAAAGCATGCCCCTCTGAGGATCCTGGAGCTTTTCTCCCATTTTTTATTTGCTGGGATAACATGTTAGAGGGAGCCTATTAGAAGAAGAACAGTAGTTATGTTAGCATGGTAATTAATCAAGTCAGAGAAGAAGAGGAAACCAGTTGTGAATTCAATTCTGCCGCCCTAAGGAGAAAGGCAGACAGATAACCCGGAAATTGGCAAGCATTTGTAAACAACGTCCTCTCACTCTGTCTTGTGAACTTTCTGCTTCATGCAGACTGTGCAGGTTTTAATATATATGCTGTTTTATTTCCCCTCATAATCTATAGAAATGGGTTTCTAGTGCTTGCATCTGTGTTTCATTCTGCATCATTTGGACTGGTTCGCTGGCCCCAGTGATCGCCAATAACAGTGGCATTTTCTAAGTGTAAATAATGAGAGGCTGCCGGACACAGTGGTAGCCTCTTTGCTTCGGGACAGTGTGAGGATTGTACTTGGGATAAAGGCAGTTCCTCGCTCCACAGGAATTTAGAATGCGAAAGCGTCTGCCGGTGCATAATTCATCCTGACACCTCCACTCTCCCTTCCTTGGGCCTTTTCCATTGCTCTGCCTGTAGGTTGGAACCACTGGTCCACGCCCTCTTCGGAGCGGCCAGCAGCTGAGGGGCTGGCACCTGCCGCCCACTGCTGGGGTTTTACATTCTGTCCCTGATCATCAGGGCTTTTTAAAAAATACATCTTACTGATTATGCTGTTACAGTTGTCCCATTCCCCCGCTCCTTTATTCCCCTCCACCCTGCACACCCCATTTCACCCGCATTTCCCCGCTTTAGTTCATGTCCATGCGTCGTATGTGTAAGTTCTTTGGCTTCTACATTTCCCATACTATTCTTATCCTCCCCCTGTCTATTTTCTACCTACCTTCTATTGCTACTTATCCTCTGTATCTTTCTCCCTCTCCTCCTCCCACTCCCCCGCTGATAACCCGCCATGTAATCTCCATTTCTGTGGTTCTGTTCCTGTTCTAGTTGTTGGCTTAGTTTGTTTTTGTTTTTGTTTTTTTAGGTTCAGTTGTTGATAATTGTGATTTTGTTGTCATTTTACTGTTCATATTTTTGATCTTCTTCTTTTTCTTAGATAAGTCCCTTTCACATTTCATATAATAAGGGCTTGGTGATGATGAACTCCTTTAACTTGACCTTCTCTGAGAAAAGTTTTATCCTAAATACTTGATGCTATTATCCGAAAAGGTGATTTGTTTTACAACCTTCAAATCAAAGAAGCTTGAGACTTAAAGGGACCTTAGGTACATCATCCCACAAAAGGGGAAACTGAGGCCCACCGAGGGAATGCTGCCTTGGACAAAGACACTCAGGTGATTCAGACCACATTTAATTCCTCCGCTCCTATTGCTTTGCTTCTTCATTAGCACCTGCCTCTTTTTATTCCACGGTCTCGTGGCTGGCCATCCGGTTGCTATGAAGGTTTTACGTCCCATGCTGGGGAGAACAAGAAACCAGTCACATCAGATGTGATTACAGCCAGGGAGGCTGAGAATGATGATAGAGAAAATATGAAACCGAAAACAACGATGTGGTTATGTCTAACTTTGAAATGGCAAAGCTTCTCCGTAACGCAGTGCTGGGCTGACACTGAGAGGAGCTCATTAGCCAGCACAACCCACACCCAAGAAAAAGGGATTTCTAGTAAACAGCCTTCATTCTGAGAATACTTCCCATTCAGACAGCATCCCAGACATTCTACTGAGTTAAAGAATGAATAACAGCAGATGGAGGGAGAGATTAGAGGTGGAGGGGAGGGGGGAAAGCGACACTTTAACGCTGAGCTCTAAAATGAGCTGTGGAGAGGATGGCACTCGGAGTTATGGCAAAGCTGTTCAGAAGGCTCCCCACGCAGGCGACAAGGCGCTCGTGCCCAGACGGTAAAACAAAGCCGCGCGCCCGCCCCTCTGTGCCCTGTGTGAGCTGCCGGAGCATCGGGCGTGACTCAGTGGCTCCACTTGAATCGTTCTGCTCATTCCTCCCTCTGCCCTCAAGTCCTGAAGGCTGCATTTTGGGGCGCTGGGGGGCTCTTTTAATAGCTATAGGGCTCAATCTTCTTACCAAGTGAAAACTCGACTTTCCATGTCCTGCGACCTCAGGAGTGTTCATTCTGAACTTCACTGCAGCAGGAAATGCAGCATTGCCTGAGAGGCTTGCAGGTGATGAGTGAGAAGATTAAGAAGGGAGACGGAGGGGGTGGAGGCTGAGTTGTGTGCCACATTCTGTGTGTGTGAAACTCTTAAAAAAAAGATACAATAGACATGAATCTATTTTTTTCCAGTATTTTATTTGAACATTTTCAAACACACAGAAAAATGGGAAAAAATATTAACGATCAACCCATTGCCTGGATTCTACCACTGAACTGGAAAGTGACAGCTTTGTAAGTGCCCGTCCATCCATCCTTATGTCCATCTGTCAGTCCATTAAGTTCTTGAAATCCTGATACCAATTTATTTCCCCTGAATGTTTCCACATACATATCATCAACCAGTTTTCATTATTTAGGGTTATTTTTTCTTTTGAGGTAAATTCTATATGTTCAAACCTCAAATGTACATTCTGAGTTTTGACCCAAACTTCCATCAAGATAGTGAACATTGTCATCACTCTAGAAGGTCCCCTCCTTCCTGTTCTACTTCCCACCTCCATCCCTTCCAACCAGCCATTCTTCTGATTTTTTTCATAATAACTTAGTTTTGCTTATTCTAGAACATCACATACACAGAATCTTACAGTGTAAGATTTTTTTGTGCAAGCTTTTTTTTTTCACTCAGCATAGTGATTTTGAGATTCATCTCTGTTATTACGAATGTTAGCGGGTGATCTGTTTTTGTTCCTGAGTGGTATTTCATTGTGTTGATAAACCATGGTTTATGTAGTCATTTTCCTATTGGTGAATGCATGAGCTGTTTCCAGTTCTGGGTGATTATCGATATAGCGTTAGGATGTTCATGTACAAGTCTTTCTGTGAACCTGTGTTCTCCTTTCTCTTGAATAAATACCTAGAAGAGGAAGTGCTGGGTCAGGGGTAGGCATATGTTTAGTTTTATAAAAAAAAAAAAAAGCCGCCCACCATTTTCCCAAAGTGATTGGACCATTTTTCACTCCCATCAGCACTGAGATTCTGGGAGTTCCACATTCTTGACAAGGTTCGGTTGCCACACTTTTATTTTAGCCACTTGGTGAGTGTATGGTGTATCTCATCGTGGTGTTCATTTGCATTTTCCTGATAACTAATGACGTTAACACTTTGCACATGCTTATTGGCCATCTGAAAGTCTTCTGTGAAGTGTCGGTTCAAATATTTGACCCGTTTTTCAACCAGTCAGTTGTTTTTTTATTACTGAGTTTTAGGCGTTCCTAGTATAGTTTAGACATGGGTCCTTTGTCAGATGTATGTTTTGCAAATATTTTCTCCTGGTCCGTGATTTGTCTATTTTCTTAATTTCTTTTCTGTCTTTTGATGAACAGAAGGTTTAAATTAGATAAAATCCACCTTACCCATTTTTTTCCTTTAAAGTTTGCTGCTGCCCTGACTGGTGTAGCTCAGTAGATTGAGCGTGGGCTGCAAACCAAAGGGTTGCAAACCAAAGGGTTACCAGTTTGATTCCCAGTCAAGGCACAGGCCTGGGTTGCAGGCCAGGTCCCCAGTGGGGACTACGTGAGAGGCAACCACACATCGATGTTTCTCTCTCTCTTTCTCCCTCCCCTCCCCTCTCTCTAAAAATAAATAAATAAAATCTTTTTTAAAAAGTTTGCTGCTCTCTGTGGTCCTCTGGAAGAGTGAATTTTTGTTTGTCTGCTTCCAAGATGATCTTAGGTTTCCTTCTAAAAACTTTGTTTCCAGCTTTTATGATGTGTGGTGTGAAGTGGAGGTTGAGGATTTTTATTTTACACTGATTTTCAATCTCTCTAGTACCATTTGTTGAGAGGACTTTCTGCACTGGATTTCTTTTGTGACTTTGCAAATGATGGAAGAGGTGTGGGTGCATTTACCTGGGCTCTGTTTTCGGTTCTGTGGTTGAATCAGTCTGCGCCTCTGCCGTGCCAGGCCTGCCCGATGACTGTAGCTTTATGGTAGATCTTGTAGGCAGCGTGAAGGCCTTCAGCTTTGTTGTTCTTTCACAAATTGCTTTGGCTACATCATGTCCTTTGCAGTCCTTTGCGGTTCCATAGGTTTTAGAATCTGCTTTCCAATTTCAAAGCGCATTATGATTTGGGAATAATCGGCATCTGAACACCATGGAGTCCTCTGGTCTATGAACATGGTAACAAGTTCCATTTATTAGCTCTGATCTTCTCAGCAATGCATGCTAGTTTTCAGTGTAGAGGGGTCTCACATGTCTTCAGTTAAAATCATCCCTAAGTGCCTTTTCTTTTTGTTTATTTTCGGTGCTATTGCAAATGGGATTTCACTTTTAATTTTTTCCTAATATTTTTGTAGACAGCATATAAAATTACAGTTGATTTTTACGTATGAATTTCGTATCCTCTGATTTGAGTAATTCACTTATTAGTTCTAGTAGGTGTTTTGTATATTCTTTAGAATTGTTCAGGTCATCTGCAAATAGAGATGTCTTCCCTTCCAATGTCCATACCTTTTACTTCTTTCCATCACTTTATTGCGATGGCTAGGACCCCCAGCACTGTGACTGTAAGTGGTAAGAAAGGGCATCTTTCCTTTGTCCTGATTTTAAGGGGGATACAGTCAATAATTCAGTGTTAAATATCACATCAGATGTAGGTTTTTCATAAATAACCTTCATT
Organism: Trachops cirrhosus; assembly: GCA_028533065.1. Taxonomy (NCBI): domain Eukaryota; kingdom Metazoa; phylum Chordata; class Mammalia; order Chiroptera; family Phyllostomidae; genus Trachops; species Trachops cirrhosus. Next base: position 147,264,028 of record CM052542.1, on the reverse strand, counting down.
AGATTGAGAAGGTTCTGTTCTACTCTTAGTTTGCTCAGCATTTTTATTATGGAATGAGAATTGAGATTGTTGAATGACTTTTTTTACTTACCATAATAATCACATGGTTTTCTTTCTGTCTGTTAATATGGTGAAGTAAGTTGATTTTTAAATATTAAACCAACCTTGCGTTTTGGGATAAGCCTTAGTTGCTCATGATGTATTATCCTTTTAACATATTTGTAAATACTACATAATAAAGTTTTTTGAATCTCTATTCGTAAGGACTATTACTCTGCAATTTTTGCTTTTGTATTTGTCAGGTTCTGCTAGCTAGGTGATACTGGTCTCATGTACTGAGTTGGAAAGGGTCATGAGAATGCTTTTGTGAATGAGGATAAAAAGCACGAAGGAAGTTCAGCACTGGCCTGTAGCTGCAACCCAGTTAGTAGTTTTTTGCCTCTCTGAATATGCCAGCTTGTGTACGCTGAAATTTGTCGTAGGCTTTGAAATACTGGTAAGGAGATGCTGCTTTGGCAGTGTTAGGTATCAGAGAAAACAGAATCAGCTGTGAGGCTGAGTCACATCAATGGCTAAATGGGGTAACCTTCGAGCAACTGGTTTGGATACAAAATCGTTCATCCTAGTCCCACTTTGTACAAAGCTTTTTTCTTTGAAATATTGCTTTTCTTTCTTGATACCATAACGAAGAACATAATTAATTAGTAGTTTTTGTCGTTTTAACAGCTTCACAAAGGAAGTTCATGTTATTGTAACAGCACGTATCCACTAGGCCAATTTCAGTTTTATTGAGATGTGATTGACATACAGCCCTGCATAGGTTTTAGCTGTGCAGCATTATGAGTTGACTTAAATATACCGTGAAGTGATCACAAGGTTAGTTAGCATCCGTCACCTCAAAGAAATGAAGGAGGAGGAGAAGGAGGAGGAGGAGAAGTGTTTTTCCTTGTGATGACAACTATTAGAATTGACTGTCTTAACTACTTTTAAATATACCATAGAAAAGTGTTAACTACAGTCATCGTATTGTGGATTGCATTCCCATGATTTATTTACCTTACAACTAGAATTGTACCTTTTGACCACCCTTATCCAATTCCCCCATCCCCTTCTCCAGCCTCTGCTATCCACAAATCTGATATTTTTCATTTGAGTTTTACTTCTTTTGGTTATTTTTTTAGATTCCACATATAATGAGATCATATGGTACTTGTCTTTTTTAAATTTATTTCACTTAACATAATGCCCCCGAGGTCCATCCATGTGGTTGCAAATGGCAGGATTTCCTTCTTTTTTGTGGCCAAGTACTAGTCCATTGTGGATACATATTTTCATCTCTTTATTCATTCATTTGTTGACAGATTCCTGGGTTGTTTCCATTATCTTGGCTATTGTAAATAACAGCCCAGTGAACATAGGGGATACATATATCTTTTTGAGTTAGCGTTTTCATTTTCTTCAGATAAGTACCCAGAGTGGAATTGCTAAGTCACAAGTTAGTTCTATTTTTAATTTTCGAGGAGCCTCCATACTGTTTTCCACAGTCGCTGCACCAGTTTGCAATTGCACAAACAGTGCATGAGGGTTCCCTTTTCTCCACATCCTCAACAGTACCTAGTGTTTGTTGATTTATTAATAGTGGTCATTTTTACAGGTGTGAGGTGGTATCTCACTGTGGTCTTGATTTATATTTCCCTAATGATTAGGAATCTTTTCATCTACCTATTGGCTATTTGAATATCTTCTTTAGAAAAGTGTTTATTTAAATCCTTTGCCCATTTTTTAGCAGGGTCATTTGTTTTTATGCTATTGAATTACATGAGTTCTTTATACATTTTAGATACTAACCACATGTGAAATACATAATCTGCAAGTATTTTCTCCCATCCCATCAGCTGCCTTTTCATTTTGTGACGGTTTTCTTTGTTGCGCAGAAGCTTTTTTAGGGTCATCCTGCTCATGTATTTTTTATTCTGTTGCTTGCATCATATCCAAAAAATTGTCAAGACCCATAGAAGGAACTTATTCTTTCCAGGCCAATTTTATAAAACTTGTGTATTATGTGGACTGCATTCAGAGAAGATTAAATTTTCTGGTCTTTTCTGTTGACTTCTATTATTTTTGTTATAATTTTATTTGAAACCAATAAACTTAAAAATGTTCTTATTCTTTGCTTTTATACGACTATAAAAGCAAGGCACACAAATTAAGTGTGAACAAAAGTTTGAAAATAATGGAACGCAAGTTAATTGCCTTGGTTTAATAGAAGCTAACTTGGTGCTTATACTCAGAAGGCAGTGCCCTGTCTCAGCTGGGGTTCTTTGGGGTTTGGCAGGTCTATCTTACTGGGTACCATGTGATGACAATTCTTCTGCCACTTGGCTCCCTTTGAATTTACATGAACCATTGTTTGTTCGCGTATCACTAGCTGCATCATTTAAGTGTTAATTCTACTTCTATGCCTCTATTCTTTTCTTTTTAGCCAGACATTATAGAGTATCATTTAATACCAATACAAGTAAAAAGGCATGCAGCAAATTGTGTACCCATATCCAGCCTTATAGGCCAAATCTAGATGATTTAGAGATTGGTCATATTAATTTATTTTAGACTATCATCAAAAAAGCATAATTTAGAAATCTCCAAGCGAACCGTAGACCCACAAGAATATAAATCTCCGTTGCCGTGGGCCCAGTAGAACAACATTAGAAGTCTCAAAAGAAGAAAAGGCTAGAAGCGTCACCAAGGCCTGGAGGGCTTGGTGATGTTGTCAGGGCACATGGTGAGTATTTCCCTCCTTGAGCCCTAAGGAGCCTGAGTGTGCAAACAGGAGCCAGAGAGGAGCCGGATGGGGAAGGTCCTGACGGAGAAAATGCACCAGGTGTGCTTGCTAAAGCAGCAGGGACGGGGGCGCAGCTGCTGGCTTCTCGCACTGCTCCCCTCCAAAGGGCTGAGCGTCTTGTTTATTGCCTTCCACATTAATTGTTTGGATTCAGATGTCGCAGGCGGAAACCTGGACCTGGAGCAGAGTAAAATACTGCTTGCGGTGCCAGGGTGTAATTTTGTTTTCAGATTTTTGCGTTTGCGGTTTTCTTAAAGCAAGGCACACTGTCGGTACGACAGGGAGAGAAGTGGGGGACTTGGCTGCGTGTGTTCTTTACTGACTCACTTGTTTCAAAATGTCTTTCATTGTGGTCAGAGTGGGTAACGTGGGACTGGCCCTCTTCACAGACTTTTAAGTGTACAGTGTAGCGTTGTGAAGTGCCGGCGCGATGTTGTACAGCAGATCCTTACAACACTCTCATTGTGCCTGACTGAGGCTTTGTACCCCTCAGAGAATAACTCCCCATTTCCCCCTCACCCCACCCCAGCCTCTGACGACTGCCTTTCCGTTCCCTGCGTCTACAAGTTTGAGGGTTTTAGATGCCTCATATAAGTGGAATCATGCTGTGTTTGTCCTTCTGTGATGGGCCTATGTCACTTAGCATAATGTCCTCAGGGTGCATCAAGGTTGTCACATGGGACAGGATTCCCTTCTTTTTTAAGGCTGCATAATATTCCACGTGCCCTTCAGAATTACACTGAATGCAGTGCCTCATCTTAGTCCCACCCAACCCACCTGGACTCTTTCCCCTCTGTTGCCAATTCTCTTATAATTACCTTCATGGTCTGCACTGACTGGGATCATAGAGAGAATGAAAGAAGGTTCCAGAATCCAAGGAAGGGCTGAGGTCTGAGCAGGAACTTGCTGGGGGCCACATTCCACAACTGTGTGGTGTTTGCTGCCCCCCTGTTGTTTTCAGAGGGTGGCTGTTATAACTTATTATCAATTTTCCATGGACTGCCTTATAATTTGGCTCTGGAGGTTTTTCTATCACTTCCTGTCTCGGTGGAAACACCTGTATCGTGGTGACTGAGACTATTTTCTCTTGTCTACTTATCTTGTAACTTTACCCACTGGGCTTGGCTCAGCCCACCCAGCTGTCCCTGCGGGCCCTGCCGCCACTAGGCTCTCTCTGCAGGCCACCAGCGGACAGCCCTTGTGTCTCTGACAGCAGAGGGCTTGGGCAGAAGGCAGCATATGTATTTCTTTAAAAAAAACATTTATTGATTTATTTTAGAGAGAGGGGAGGGGAGGGAGAAAGAGAGGGGGAGAAATATTGATGAACAGGACAAACATCGATCAGTTGCTTCTCGTAGGCACCCCAACCAGGGACCAAACCCACACCCTAGTCCTGTGCTCTGACCGGGAATCAAACCTGGGAACTTTCACTTCGTGGATGACGCCCATCCAACTGAGCCGCCCTGGTCAGGGCGGTGGAATGGGTTTTGTGAGATTCCCAAGGCCTATGGTTTGTTAGTCCATTGAAATTCTACCCAAAATACTAGCCAAATTTTGCTAATCTGCAACCTCAATACTTATGGATCCCGTATTTTATAGGTGGTAAGTTCAGTGGTAATTGAGATTTGTAAATTTTTATGTAACTTATTCTGGTTTTCTTCCAATGGCCTGTGAGCTAGAACTTAAATACAGCTTCGCTGTAGTTGCTTCTTTCTGTTTAGAGAGCCTGGCATAATATTTTGTCTTCTGGGCTCAAATAACCATGCAATTACTGTGTAATCATATAGTAATTAGCATATACTATATGCATTTATTACATAATTATATTCCTGGAGGATTGCATGGCAATTATAGTTACATTCAGCATATCGATTTATATACTGTATAATGAACAAGTATATAATTTGTTGCTTTTTCTTTTATCCTAATTTCAGTTCACCAACCAGGAGTTGGAAACTTCTCCTCCTGTTGCTTTGTTTATACGTAGTTGGGCAGGTGCCTGAGCTCCTTGGGCCTCTCTCAATACCTCCTAATTATACATCCAAGAGAGTGCTAGGAGTTTGTGTCCCGCCATGGGCTCCCAGCATTTGCACTCAATATTTCTTCCTTATCTCGAACTCATTAAGTTATTAGCTTAAAAAAAAAACAGAGTTGATTGGAGCTCCCAGTACTGCCAGGTAAATGCAAGGTCGAGATCCAAACACAGGATCCTGCCAGTGCAGCCCAGGCACCCGGCTCGGTGATCACGCCCGCCTTTCTGTCCTTTTGCAGTGGAGCACATTCCCAAGGGCAACAACTGCCTGGACGCCGCCAAGGCCTGCAACCTCGACGACACCTGCAAGAAGTACAGGTCCGCCTACATCACCCCGTGCACCACCAGCGTGTCCAACGAAGTGTGCAACCGGCGCAAGTGCCACAAGGCCCTGAGGCAGTTCTTCGACAAGGTTCCGGCCAAGCACAGCTACGGGATGCTCTTCTGCTCCTGCAGGGACGTGGCCTGCACCGAGCGGCGGCGGCAGACCATCGTGCCTGTGTGCTCCTACGAGGAGAGGGAGAAGCCCAACTGCTTGAACTTGCAGGACTCCTGCAAGACAAACTACATCTGCAGGTAAGCGCCGGGGCTAAGTGATGAATGAGGAAGCAGGGAGAACCTTTGTGGCTGCTTCTGTGGCCAAGCTCCCGTCTTGTTTCTACCGGGGGAGAGGCGGGAGGGGAGGACAGTCATTGGGAGGGATTGGCCAGAAACTGGCCTCCGCATCTGACACGTGGTTCTTCAAAAGTTGGGCAGGCTCTCGTGCTGGGGAAGGTTCCCATCTTTAACTGGGGCAGGCTTTGAGAGATGCTGGAGTGAGGTAGATACCTCTGCTCTTGGTAAGCAGGCAGAGGCACCTGAGGCCAGGTGAGCTCGATGGCACATGCGCACTCCACATGCCCTGAGATGCTTCTGGGAGGCACAAGGGGTTAAGTCAGGGAGGGGTGGGCTGGAGATATTGAGGCTCTTGGTCATCAAGGTGAGAGCGCTGGAGGAGACCAGACAGAGAGATTGGGCTGTGTCTGAGCCCTGAAGAGAACTTCCAGGATCTGTGGGTCTGTTCTGGGCCACTCATTCTTCAATGTGGTTAGGAGGAGTGACCACCTTGCCGCTCGGCCGTGCTTCCAGATCCCAGTCTCCGTCAGGCACCCTGCTAGGCCTGGGCCCTGATGTTGAAAACAGTTGCTTCCTTTGCCCTTGGGGCCACTTATTTTAATGTTTGAAAGAGTCCATGAACGCATCCCCCCACCCATTCACTCTTCTCTCTCCCTCTGTCTCTCTAAGGCAATACAGAATTAGGTAGAGGGAACAAGGTCTCCCTTCACGCAGCTCTCGCCCCCAACTGTCACAACCAACAATTTGATGTGTGTCCTTCCAGGGTTTAGGACTGACTTCAGTTGCCGATTGAAGCAAGTAGATTTCGATAAGCAGAGACTAAGTCTTTGTGGCCTCAGGCGACGCTGGTGCCACAGATGCCAAGGCTCCTGGATCCAGGGCTGGAGGTTCAGAGGAGGCATCACGTTGACAACACCTGTGCTTTGTCCCCAGGGTAGAGCTAGGAGCCTTCAAATCCCATGCACCAGTAAATGCTCACAGCGGACAAGTAGAGGAGGATGTGTTTTGTGTTTGTTTTTTAATAGATGCCTCATTTCTGAAAAGCAGGAAAAATAGTCTGATATTTTGAAGATGCTGGTGAGCTGAGTTTCTGGTCAATTTAAGCTTTATCCTGGTAGATGGAGATCCCTGTCTTTCTTTAAGCTACCTCGAAGAGCATCCAAAGAAAAATAAAAGTAAAACCCTCTCCTGCGGAAGACTTTCTGAGAGTACTGTCCTTCCACTCTACTTTTAAGTTGGAAGCAGGTGGCCTGCCCTGTGAGGAAGAGCTCAGGTGACTGAGTGGGTCTTGGGAGGCATCAGGCCATCTTCCTCATTCCCACACCCCCCCCCATTGAGACCCTCTTAGCTGTGGGCTGCGATGGGAGATGCTTCTGTTAGAAGGGTCCTGAGGAAGAGGCGGGGCCCTCGACGGCTCTGACCTGGGGAAGCCACTCAGCCAAGGAGTCCCAGAACCCCCTGCAGGAGATGGAGGTGCGGGGAGCAGGACACAGAGGAGAATGTGCGGGGAGCTTTGCTCAGGAGGTAGGATGTTGGGGAGCGGAGATTCTGCAGACCCCCTGTTCTGAAGACCTGTGCATCAGAAACCCAAGTTCTGGACCCCTTCAGCGTTTGAACAGAAGAATCCCTCCTCTAGCAGTAGGACTGGGTTTCCAGGGTCTTCCTTGTCTTGAAGCCAGACAACTGTACCTCCTCCCTGTCTCTGCAGCAATATGTTACCCTGTTCACAGATCCAAGCCAGGGAGCAGCAGTCCGGGGAGCAGGGGGTGAGCCTTGCGCCCACAGGGTAATGGCTGGAAGGTGGGGGAGGGCATGGGACGGACGCCTCTCTTCTCACGAGAGTCATCTTGCACGAGAGGAGGTCCCTGACTTCCCCTACACCCGCTGAAATACCTGGCCTGCTCTTCCAAAAAGAGGGTCCTTAGAGGGCTGGTGTGAAGGGGTCAAATCAGATTGCTTTCCTGCTAAGCCGTGTAAGAAACAGCAGGGAGTTTGGGAACTTGGGGCGCTCTGGGGAGGTGGCAAGAGGAACCCGCGGCTGACAGGATGATTTGAGCACCGTTTTGGGGCTCACACTGGCCTGGGAGGAAGGTTCCAGGAACTGTCTGTGTGGAGACAGCCTCGGTAGCGTAGTGTGGCTTCAGCTGAAACACAAGCAAGGGGCAGCCCTTGCCTAATAACTGGCGATGCCTGGTTGTGCCCAGGCCAGGAAGTGACAGGGGCTGCCACACGGAGGGTGAAGACCAGCTGGACCGGAAGGTCAGCTGCAGGTCGTCTTTGTGCTGCTGCCCCCTTTCTGGCTCTAGGTGGAACTTGGGAGCTGTTTGGGAATCCAGAACCCAGACTACCTAGGGACCCTACCGAGTGAAGTTTGTCTCCGTGTGATTGATGGGTTTTATAGCCTATCCTGAGTTGTCCCTGGGAAGGTGAATCAGTGACTTCCCCTGGTGTTACCTGTCGTTATTTAACCCATAATTTCTTTCCAGAGTCTGGACTTATTACTCATGATTACCCCATCCCTGTCAGTTGTGGTCAATGTAATTTAAGCTGCTAGGTATAGTCTAGCGGTGTTTTCTTTGACCAGATTTCATTCGTCTTGTTTTTAATTTTATGCCTTGGGGTCCATCCCCCTTCAGGCCATCTCGGTGAGGCCCTTGCTAGGACCCAGAGCGACAGCGGCTACTAGCTGGACTGGGGCTTCTGTGGGGTTCCACCTTTCAGGTGCTCAGATCCAGCCCCAGCCCGAGGGAGGGGGTGGGGCTGGTGGGATGACTTCAGGCCTCATTTAAATATATCCAAAGCCGAGAAGAGAGGGCAAGAGGGAAAATTGCTTCCTAAAAACCCTGTTCTTCGAAAGCTCCCACTTTCAAACGCTCCGTTTCCGTCTCCACATCAGCGACTATCAAAGAGCCGCTCCGGCTCATTAAAACTTCCCCACGCTCTGTGTTTGCCCCCTCTCCGCACGCAGGCTTGCTCCCCCCAGGGGTCCACGGTGCCTCCTCCGTGCAGGCGGAAACCTCTCCCTGTCCTGCCTGCTGCCTTCACACAGAGGAGATGCAACTCGAGCTTTTCCGTTTGACTTTGTTTTTCTTTCTTCCACTCCCTTTTAGCGAAGCTGACAGGTTCCTTTCCTCTTGGGGTGGCTGGGGAGAGGCAAGTGCTTGCTGGTTTGGGCCTCGGAGCTTGTCTAGAGAAAAGCACAGGCGGAGGTGTTATTAGAAGGGTGTGATGAGATGTAAAAGCCTCCCCTTCTTCCCTGGGAGCACAGTGTCTCCCTTGCCAGTTCCTTTCTGGTTGCTTTCTCAGTACCTCAAAGGTGTCAGGATTGGGTTTGGCCATAAAGGAAGCATAAACCTTTATTCCTGATACATGTTGTTATATATACATAATTTAAACGTGTGCCTTACTTCCTTTTCCCCAAACTCTGATACCCAAAATAAGCTCAGCACTTGAGCGTTGCCTCTGGGTGCAGCAAATATGTTCTTATCTCTTTTATTTTTCTAATTAATCACTAAGACGCCTCAGCTATTTTTTTTTTATTACCAAGGTGTCTAGCGTCTTCCTCTTCAGCATAGCCCTTCCTGTTTTCTCCTAAGAATTTCAGTGTTATATTCCCGAACTCATCAGTGGTGCTTCCGGTGCCAAGCAAAGAGGGCGCCTGAGGCTGCTGACCAGTCCACCTGCCCGTGGCGCTAGCTGCTGCCACACCATGTCGCTGTTGGAAGTGGCCTGGAGGGTGCTTGGTGGTTCAGTGGCTGAACCCTTCTCGGCCATTCTGCATTTGCAGCAGAGGTGCTGCATCCTTGGGCCACAGAATAACAACCCTCAGTCCATGCTCAGTTCTAGCCACCAATTCCCAAAACAGGACATTTTGCCCTGGGGGCGGGGTGCTAAGTGGTTCCAGCCAGAATCAGCCCTCTACCTTGGACACATTGTATACCCGGCTCTGCCTTTCCTGGCAGTGCCTCCAGGTGGAATTGCATCCTGCATCTCCTTCCTTCCTCCCTCCCTCCCTCCCTCCCTTCCTTCCTTCCTTCCTTCCATCCTTCCTTCCTTCCTTCCTTCCTTCCTCCCTTCCTCCCTTCCTTCCTTCCTTCCTCCCTCCCTCCCTTCCTCCGTTCCTTCCTTCCTTCCTTCCTTCCTTCCCGCCTTCCCGCCTTCTTGCCTTCACTTAACAGGAGATCTACCCTCTTAACAGATTTTTAAGTGCACACTACAGTACAGTGTTGTACGGCAGATCTCTAGAACTTTAATTACTGAAACTTTTTGCCTTTTGATCAGCCACTCCCTGCTTTCCCCTCCCCTCAGCCACTGGCACCCACAAGTCTGTGCTCCTACTGCCATGAGCTTGACCATTTTAGATACCTCATACAAGTAGAATCATGCAGTACCTGTCCTCTGCAACGGGCTTATTTCACTTAGCATAAAGTCTTAAGTTCATCTATGTTGTTGCATACAGTAAGATTTCCTCCTTTTTTAAGGCTACAACGCTGCTTGGCCAAGGATATCTCATATCTTCTAGAAAGATTCTGATACTGCTAAACCTCAAAAGGGAAGGGATCAGGGCCTGGGTGCCCTCTGTCCCTAAGGCTTTCCTGGTCCTGCTGGAGACAAACTGTCTTTTTGGGACCCAGCCTCTGTGTCCCCATAGTTTCCTGGAATGGTGACTTTGGTCAAGTCACCACGTATGTGGTTCTACCCCAGGGACTGAGGGTCCTATGATGATATTCTGGACGTGTTTTTATTTTTCGTTTGTTTGCGTTTGTTTCTTGCACAACCAAAGGAGTATCCTTTGGTGTAGCTCCAAAAGAACAGCATGTGCCATCTTCAGAGTTCTGCCCCCGCCAGCACCACGTCCTCCACACTGAGGTTGACCTTTTGAACTTCGAGGAAATGTGTTGTTGTTAATTTGTCAACCGGGACTGTTGGGGAAACGTGTCACAAAACCATGGCGCACATTTCTGCCCCAGTCGCCTACGTGGTCTGACAGTGTCAGGGCAGCTTGGAAAGGTGAGGAATGTGTTCTATTTGCCTGGGATCACACCCCTTTCACACAGTAAACTGTGGGCCTTAGAGATCAAGGTCATCCTCCGCTGCTTGGCCAAGTTCCTGAGCTGAAAACTGGATTCTGCGTCACTATATCCAGGCTTGTCTTGACAAGCAACGAGCGCAGGAGAGAGTGTCTCAGAGGATAATTAATGCCTAAAACTAGATGGGTAGATTAATTTGGCACTTAATTTTATATTACACTGATTCATTCACAAATGGAAATCAGCAATTAGACAATGCAAACTTTTGAACCATGGAAAGAAAGTTTCGCGAATGTGAGAAAATACAAGTAAAACATTTTCCAGTTCATTTGAGCAATTTTCATTTCAAATGATTACACAAGTATCTTTAGCAAAATGTGTTCAGAGTGCCAAATGGCTCGTTTTTTAATGCGTTCCACCTGTGTGAGCCGCCTGCCACCGGGCCTCCGCTCGGGGGGCCTCCTGGGCTCCTGCCGCGGCTCCGCCTGTGTGCAGAGGGCCGACTGAGGTCCCCAGAGAAGAGCAAGGGTGACCTCTGCCCTCCGCTGCCGCCCCTTTTTCCTTGACCCCAGTGGCAGGAGGAGCCTTCTTCTTCTTGTTGGCACTTCTAGGCCTCTGTGGTTGAGATGAGACAGGTGGCCACTGGACACCAACTAAGCGGTGGAGGACGCGGCTCGCCATCCCCGGGCAGAGCTGTGAGTCAGGCGGAGCCTGCTGCAGCCTGCTCTGCCTCGTGGCCCCTATCTTTCCTTATCTCTTCTTTGGCAGAGGCGAGTGTAAAACCATTTGTCTCTTCCTGTTGGAACCTGTCGCTTAAAGAACAAACGCTTGTCTAGATTTACTCTGAATTTTCCTCCTCCTTCCTGCTGGCCCCTTTCCCGGGCCTGCCAAGCTCAGAGTCTCGGTCTCGTTTCCCTTGCTCCTTTCACCTGCCCACGTCCTCACCAAAGTCACTTTTGCCATTCTTGGCCCCGAGACAGAAGGACTCAGACTCCTCTTCTTGACATTGGAGTGTTGTGCAGGTTATTAGATCCACGTGAACAGATGGAGTCTTGGCACCAGAACTCTGTTACTGTCTTTCAGTGCGAATGTGGATGGAGAAGGAATGGTTTGAGTCTACCCAGGAAGCCCAGAGCGCCCCATGTTTCTTTGGGGGAGTAAGTGCCATAGTGGAGGGTCTCAGGAGGTAGACGCAGATCTGGCCCCAGTGAGAGAGAAGCTAGGAAAGCCAAGTAGGAGGAAGGTGCTCAGTTTGGGGGGGGGGGATACAGTGATGGGGCTAGGGTGTGGGAGTTCAGGGACTGTCCTAGAGTCAGAGGGAGAAAAATCCATGTCATAGGAAGGCAAGAGGTGCTGGCCCCCCAGTGTTAGAAGTGTTAGATTTCATCCATCAAAGCTCTGTAAGGGAAGAGAGACCTGATGGGCCTCGGAGGGTCCCCAGTGGAGTGGGGTGAGACCAGGAGGCCACACCATTGCACTGGACTCGATGAGAGGTGACCAGGAGGACAGGATGAAAGTTCGGAAGCCTGGGAGCACCCTGGAGAGAAGAACTTGATGATTTATTGAACGCCGGCCTAGATGGAGGATGACGTGGGCCTCTGCGGCCTGGCGCCTCTGCAGCTGATAGTGTTAGGAACCATCGTGGGGAACAGAGGAAAGAGGGACGGACTTGTCTCTTGCACTGGAGGCAGGGAAAGATCGTGAATTGTTTTGGCCATGCTCAGTTTGAAGGATGTGTTCCTCAGGAATCCCGGTCCATGATAGAACCCTCACGTAAGCTCGCTAGAGCTAAAGTGGGGGGATGGTGTTAACTCGTGAGACTGGGGAGGGAGGGTAGTTAGACACAGCCAGGACTGAGGGCTCAGTGCACTGTAGCTGCATTCTCACCTCTCTGCTCCCCTCGACTTGTCTGCTTCCTCCTCTGGTACTATTTCTTGGGGAGTCCTGCCACCAGCAGCTCCATGTACGTGTCCTATCACCTCCTGATTCGTAAGAGACAGAGACTCCTCCCCCACTGAAACCTGTTAGAAAAATCCCAGTTAAGAACTTTGGTCGGCCTTGCTTGGATCATATACCCATCCCTGGACCAGCCCCTGAGGCCAAAGGCAAAGTATAACACGGCTCAGTGGAAGCCAGCATCAGCAGTCTGCTACCAGAGGCCGGGAAGGAGTACCAGGTGCAGAAAAACAAGGCTGAGTGCTCGGCGCATTAAGGATGTCCACATAGAGATGGAAGGCTTGTACAGCTGGGCACTGGGAGGTGAAGGCACGGTCCTTCCAGTGGCCCCAGATCCTGAGATGAGCTGCCTCCTGCCCTCACCTGTCTGGCCTCTTCTCCAGCCATTCTGCCTCTGCTCCCTCTGCCTCTGCCACATTGGCCCCTTTACTGGTTCTCCCTGTGCCTCCAGGTCTTTGCTCTACCTGTCCTCTGTGCCAGGACCACGCTTTCCCCACATGCTCTCAGGCAAACGTCCTCACCCCCGAGTCTCCTTAAACCTTCTCCTACCGAGGCTCACACTGGTCACCCTGTTTAGTGCCGTGAACCCTGCACACTCCCAGTGCACCTGTCCGGCTCTCAGGTTTTTCCAGAGCACTTAAATCGCCTGCAAACACACTATAATTTACATACTTGTTTTGATTATTTTGCTTCTTTTCTTCCTTGTGCTGTAAGTTTCCAGTTAGGGTTCTCTATCTGTGATATGTCCCAAGTGCCTAAAATTGTGCCTGGACAATATTCTTCACTTACTAAATATTTGCTGGATGAGTAAATGAATGAATACATTTAAAATATGAATGGATGAGAGAAGGGGTTGGGATATAGGAGTAGATTTTAGAATCATCAATGCAGAAGTTGTTGAAGATGTTTGTTAGAATTTATTCCCCAGGGAAAGTGAGCGAGAAGAGAGATAAGCCAAAGACTGAACCTTTGGGGACACCAGGTTTATGGTAAAAGTATCTGAAGGGGCCTTAGAGAGGTAGGAAGTTGGAGAGGTGGAGGACCAAGCAAAGACCTCAGCAATGCAGACAGGGAACAGAATCTTAGGATTAAAGGTGGCAGGCATCATTGTCAGTCACTCACAGGGCAGGCAGAGGAGAAGAACTCTGAGGGTCACCAGATTCAGTGCACAGAAAATCTACCCATTCATCCATCCACCCATCCCTCCCTCCTTCCCTCCTTCTATCCCTCCATTCATCACTGATCTATTCATCCACCCATTCATCCCTCTATTCATCCATCTATTCATCCATCCATCCATCTCTACATCCCTCTATCTAGCTCTCCATTCATCACCCATCCATCCATCAACCGGCCTGCAGCTGTTATGCCAGGGATAAAGACCCAGCTTCTCACCTGCAGTGCTGAGAGGAAGGCAGGCACACATACAGTCATGACGGCATAGTGACAGTCTGTGGTCAGGAAGGTACAAAGTGCTTTGGGAGAATAACCAGTGCAACCTGGCGGGTCAGCAAGGCTTCCTGGAGAAGCTGCCTTCTGAGCTGGGCTGGAAGGATGAGCGACATGGGAGAGAGCAGCTGTGGCAGTCATGAGACAGCGGCCTGGGACTGTGGGTTGGAGGAACGCGTGGGAGGTAAAACAATAGCCCCTGTGCTGGGTTTTGCCGATGAGCAGCACTGGGCCACGCAGCTCACAAGTGTCATCTTTAATCAGCCCAGCTGCCCTGCACAGGGCTGACCAGTGGAGTGACGAGCCCAGCGGCACCCAGCTCCCACATGGAGGGTTTGGGAATCAACCTGGCCTTGCTAACTCTGAAACCTGGTTTCTGTCACTCTTTCCAAGTGATCGTCTTTCGTGACGAGAGTACAATGTTCTGACATGGTTCAGCCTTGCCTTTAGTTGCAGGCAGGCAGACTGCCGATCCCGGCCAGCCTCGGGATCCAGACGCTCTTTATGGCTCAGTACCTAAGACACATCAGCCGTAAGACAGTTTTCACGAGCGTCAGGACATAATGTCCATCAGCCTCTTAGCACTGTTTAAAAGGAAAAACTACTCAGGTAATACGTGCTCATTAAGTTCTCACTTTATCTAATTTCCTTTTGAGCACTGATTGCTTATTATAGAGTGGTTTCTCAGTGACAGCTTCATGATAGCAAGACTCATTTCTACAAAGAGGAAAAAAATCCTCCTAGACCACACTTTTTAAAAAAAAATTGTTACTATGAACTCAGTCCCATTTATGGAGTAGAGTCTGCTTGATCCCAAGGGTCGAGGATGTGTAAGCCCCGTGCCTGCTTCCCAGGAGCCCCTGTTACCTGGTTGGACTAGGAGTTGGACACCTAGCTTCCTGCCAAACCATGATTGGAGTTCGGAGTCCTTGGCGCTCAGCCTCCCCAAGGTGGAGATATCAAGGACCTGGCTGTGTATCTCGTGGGAGATGGATTCTTTTCTGTTGCCAAGTGACAGCCAGCTCTAAATAATCCACAGTTACGTTACCAAATTGGGGTCACATAGGTGTTTGCTTCTCCACCTTTCCCTTGCCCTGTGGTCAGTTCTTAACACAGGAGAGCCTCTACTTTGTGGATTGAGTCTCGGATGCAGTGCTGGGAAAAGGTGCAGTGGGAGAGAGACCTGGAGTCATGCCACAAGTGCCGGAGTGGGGGTGGGTGGGGGGCTTACAGAGGCTCTCTGGGGCCTTAGACTCAGACCACCTTGCGTGAAACTGCAGGCAGCTGAGCGAGACCCTGACTGACAGCCCCTGCCCGCCCCCCAACTGCTTCGCGCAGCTTGTTGCTCTTCAAGGGGGACCCTTCTGCTCTGCTCAGCAGCCACTTCCCGTACTTGGATCCATGAAGTTCACAGGCAGGGGAGACTAGCTTTCCCTTCAAGCCCAGCTCTAAACATAGATTTTACGATCTCTCTCTCTTTTTTAATTCCAAGGGAAGGGGGATGCCTCCATTTTGAACAGCTCAAATGTGTTTTATCCATGAAACAAGGACTGGGTCATAAAAATGGGGAAAAGGGAGACCTCAGTATTCCCAAGAGGTTGCCTCTCCTTATCCAGACAACAGCCTGTGGAGTTCAAGGGCATCCCACGCTGGCCAGTACCCACAGCATGTGACCCAGAATCGGCTCATTGATGTGTGGGAAAATCGGCCCCCTCAGCTGCTGGGCG
Organism: Trachops cirrhosus; assembly: GCA_028533065.1. Classification (NCBI taxonomy): domain Eukaryota; kingdom Metazoa; phylum Chordata; class Mammalia; order Chiroptera; family Phyllostomidae; genus Trachops; species Trachops cirrhosus. The sequence continues at coordinate 147,248,377 of CM052542.1, read as the reverse complement.
GTGTTGTGGATAATCAATGCCCAGGCCTCACAGCCAAGCTGGGACCTCTGTTCCACCCAAGGAGACGCCAGACCCCCACCCAGGCATCACCCCAAGTTAGCTATCCTGCAGTCACATTGGCATTTCCATTTCCGTGGGCATTTCCAACTCAGTGAATGGGAAATTGCTCTGTAATTTTCAAAAGCAATCAATTATGCAGAAAATGTGGCCTCCAAGAAAAACAAGAGTTTAAAAGAACCACCCGTGTAAAAAGTGGCACCCCCGGCAGGAGTTGGGATTTTTTTTTCCCTCCCCAGTCGCTGTCAGTGTGTTCGTGAGGGAGGCGGACCCGGGCCGCATCCCGGTTCGGCCAGCTTTAGGGTGTGGGCGGCTCGAGGCCTCAGCTTCACAGCTATAAACGGAGGTAACGACTCCACCTTCCCAGGGCAGCTCAGAGGATTGAATGAGGTCCTTGTGTCTAGGCATCAGCGCTGTGCCTGCCAGCCAACGCACAAAACACTCAGTCTGTCCCCCCTTTCTCCCTCACCCTTTCCACGTTTTTTCTCATAGAGGACAAAGAAAGTTTAAGATTCCAAATGTAAGATTTCCCCTCAGTTGCAGAAAGAGACCTTCACTGTAGGACTCGTGGGTGGAAGGGGCAGGTCTCACTGCTTCACACTTGTACGCACCCACGGCTTTCCGCAGCATGTGGAAATGTCAGCCCGCTCCGTGAGGCCGTGTTGCTAAGCTTTACACACCAGCATCTTTTGAGTTTTGTTCCATTAGGGAAAACTGGGGGATGGAGGCGGGGGCTGACGCAGTCCAGAGGTGTTTGGAGTGTGTGTCATCGCGAGAACATTCCTGTCCAGGACAGACGATTGTTGACGCACAGAGATAGGCGCAGGCAGGCGTGCGTGGAGCTGGCCACGAGACTGTTGGGCCCGGAGTCCTAGGTTCCCCATTGTGTAAACTGAATAGGCGGTGGGGACCACTGGCAGCCCGTGCTGTGTCAGTGGCCCAGGGCGACCGTGCATAGAGGGCTCTTAGAGGCGCTCGTGTGTCTGAGTCAGTGACATGGGGGCTGCCCAGCAAAGGGCAGTCACTGACTCAGAGCCTGAATCGGCCCCTTCCTCTCTTCTGGGTCGGCCCGTGTGTGTGAATCATCCGATCACCCCGTTAGGAAGCAAGCTGCAACAGAGGGACAGAGTGGCCTGTTGTGCAGGACGCGGGAGCCCCGAGCCTGCAGAGCCAGGGCCGTCACAGTAGGCACGCGTGGGTGACGGTGACGAGGAGGATGACGAGGAGAGCGGCATTTATTTGACGTTCACTGTGTGCCAGGCACGGTGCTGAGCACTTCACAGCAGCCCTGGCTGTGGGCCTGTCACCATCCTCCCTGTTTCACTGATGATGACGAGGCACAATCTCGAGCAGCGTCTGTAGGTGTCCCAGTGCCGCCACTGGCACGAACACGCAGGGGGCCCATCAGGTGCAGGGCCTGGGGTCTGCTTCCGGGGCAAAGTGTGCGGATCTTGCTGACCACCCACTCGGTTTTCCGAACACGCTCTGGGTCTGTGGGATTGCACACGGGAGGTGACTTTATTTTCATGTTTATGCATTCATTTTATTTTATTTTTGAGTTTGCTGTCAAATTTTTTTCAAGTATGATTTACATTCAGTATCATTTTGTGGTAGTTTCAGGTGTACAGCACAGTGGTTAGAGAATCATATGCTTTACAAAGTGTTTCTCTTGCTATCCCCAGCACCCACCGGGCACTGTACGGTTATTACAATATTATTGACTATACTCCTTATGCTGTGCTTTGCAGCCTCTGACTATTTTGTAACTAACAGTTGGTACTTCTAATCCCTTCACCTTTTCACTCAGCCCCTAATGCCCTCTCCTGTGGCAACTGCTACTCTGTTCTCTGTAACTATTCATTTTAAAACAAAACATTTAAATAAGAGACCTTGAACCTTGTCCAGATAGGGCTTAAGTGCCCCTCACCAAATGTATTTCACTTTGTGTTAAAATAGAAGTTTTCACATTTTTTGTTTTCAGGGCTCCTTTACACTCTTAAAAATGACTGATGGTCCCCAAAGGGCTTGATTTATCCATGGGAAAAATCTGTCAATACTTACCATATGGGAATCAAAGCTGAAGAAATGTTTATGGTACATATTTATTACTGTATTTAAAAATAGTGCCAGAAGCCCACTATGTGTTACTATTAATAACAGAATGTATTCTCATTAAAGACCATTATATTTTCCAAAACAAGAATACTAGGGAGGAGTTGGCGCTGTTTTACACTTTCACATTCTAGTGTCCGCCCAGAAGGTGCCTGGCTTCTTATATCTGCTTCGGCGTTCAGTGTGTGCAGTATTTCGTGTCGTATGGCCACTGGAAAAACTCCACGGTACTCTCGTGAGAGAATGAAAGTGAGAAAGGCCAATGGGAGCTGAGCATGGCTAGGGAGTTAGTGCTGACCTCACGGGCCCTACGAGGCTCTTTGAGGTTGCCTGGGTGCCGGGACCTAACTTTGAGCATGGCTGCACTAGAAGGACCAGAATAATCTTGGGCTAGAAAACGTGTGTGTGCACAAATTTCCTTGAACTAGACAGTCTGGGGGGGTGTGGCTGCCTGTGCCCACCCCATGCATTTCCCGCAGGTCAGAGTAGCAAGGCTGTGGGATGTCGTGGGAACCTGATGCTGGAGCCCTTCCAGGCAGAAGTGGGTGTTGGGAACTCCAGAACTGCTGAGCTTCCCACCACCTGTCAGTATGTGGCTGTGTGGCTGCTGGTGTCCCTGGCCCAGCTTGGTTTCTGGCTCTGAGTGACACCTTCCAGATAGACAGCCCTTCCTTATGTTTTTTTTGGCACGGCAGAGGATTTTAACATGAGATTCAGCTCAGTCAGGCATAACTCTGGGCGGATGTGTAAACACCCTTTGTGTCCAGAAAGACTCTGGTGCTTTTCTCTTAGGGAGGGCCTTGGGGAGAGTGTCACAGGTGGTAAGTCTCTGCTCCTTGGAATGCGGGATCAGGTGGTGGATCTTAACTTGAGCCATGTCAGGTACGGCCAGCCCCTCTCTGCTCTTCTGCTCCGTGACCATTTGCCACGGTAAGAGCAAAAGGATTATAATGACATCGGGCCAGGGATAACCCTTAGAATCAGAAATGCCAGAAAGCTGCAAGTTCAAGGTTTCTGTGAGTGCCCTGAGTTGGAATTCCTGTTGGAGAGTTATCTGGCTCCATCTAACAGCTTTGAACTTCTTTGGATGGGGGTCTGGGGAGAGAAAATGTCATCTCTCCAAGAATGTTCACTCCAGCAAAGGACCTTGACGCTGATCTGCCAGAAAACTTTTCTGTCAAAACAGACAAAAGCAAGTAGAGACACCTCTTCCACATTGTAGGTTCAAAAATTCAGGTGGAAACATTTTAAGCTACAAATGAAGTTCATGGTTTAGGAAGTTGGCTTTTTGCTTTGTGCCCTGGCTGGTGGTGGGTTCATTCACTGGTTCAGCAGGGCGAGAACGCCAGGTATTTTGCAGGGTCCAGAAGGTCAGAGATGAGTGTGGCGTCAGCAGAATGCACATGCACAGGGAGGAGGGGTGGGGTCACAGACTTCTCCTTGGTGCCATCGCTCGAGAGCATCAGTTTCTGATTCATGAGGTCCAGGTGGGGCTTGATTAATTCAAATTCCATAGCATCGCCAGTGATGGCGTTGATGCTGGTCCGGGGCCCGAACTTGGAGACTCACTGCCTTAGGGAATGTCCACCAGGTGACCTAGGCTGATGGGAGTCATCTCAAGGGGATGTGCAAAGCTGAGGATAAGAGGAGGTGGCAGCTAAACAGGCCCTGCAGGGCGGCACTGAGACTTAGGAGGGGACACAGCTGAGGCGGCCCGATTGTGGCTGGGGTTCCCACATGCATCATATTTTTGTATTTTGAAACGGCAAGCGCAGTTAAGCAAACAAACAAAAAATGCCCAGTGATTCTGTCATCACACTCTACTGTGCCTCGTCAAGATCACTTGTATCTTCTTACATCGATTTTGGCTTCTCAAGCACACAATTCACATCCAAGTGGCAGCAGAAGTCCCAGAACTAATCTTCCTTGCGGTGCTCTTGGTGGTAAGTGTGAACTTGAGAATCTGCAACTCTAACTCTTACCAGCTCTGACTTCGGCTGAATGATGACCTCTTTGGACCCCTAGGCCTCCACTGTGAAAAAAGGCTGAACTGGCCAGTTAGGTAATTGGGTGTGAAATGACACTGGCCTGTAAAGCTCAAGGCAAGGCACTGGCTCTAAGTATGTGTCATCATTGTTGGGACAGTGTCTGGAACAGTTAGATGTGGTGGCTGCCCTTTCTCCTCATCTGGGCTGAACCTGTGACACCAAGCCGTCCGTGGTGAGTGTGGATCTGCAGGTGATTGGAGTCCTGGTGTAGCGCATGCAGATTCATCCTTTCATTCCTTCCACAAATACCCAGTGAACATCTTTGTGCCGGGCGTAATCCTGAGTGCCACCTTCTCATGATGCAGCAGGACTATGCACAAGGTGAAGATGTAAAATAGAAAATGATGGAGAGGGTGGGCAGGAAGGCTGAAGCGGCGCCCTCCTTGGGGCTCAGAGCCGGGGGAGGGGCGTTGGTGGGAGGGCTCAGAGCAGAGCCTTGAGGTCACTGCGAATGGGTCAAAATAATGTGCAAAGAAACCTATGCAATATGTAATTTGTTTGGGGAAGGAAGTTAGGAAATATCCCCAAAGCAGTTTACTCGTCAGGTCCAAGTCTTCCAAAGACAGAACTGTTGGGAAACTGTGGGATGTGGGGTCAGGGAGAAAAGCTCCCTCCGTTTTCCAGAGAAAAGAATTTTAAAAATACTTAAACGGCTAAGTTAACTTGCTGCAGTTAAGAATTAAACTTGTTGTCCTGGCTTGTGTGGCTCAGTGGATTGAGTGCCGGCCTGTGAACTAAAGAGTCGCTGGTTCGATTCCCAGTCAGGGCACATGCCTGGGTTGCAGGCCAGGTCCCCAGTGGGGTGCACACAAGAGGCAGCCACACATTGATGTTTCTCTCCCTCTTTATCTCCCTCCCTTCCCCTCTGTCTAAAAATAAATAAAATCTTTAAAAAGGATTATTTAAAAAAAGAATTAAACTTGTTGATTTTATCTTTGCTGTAACATCTGCAATAAACTGATGTGATGTTCTGGTTAAAAAAATTAAATACACCTTAAGTTCATCTGTTCGGGTGGACAGTTTATTATTAAAATGGGTTACATGGACCGTGTAAATCCACTCCATTGCCCTGAAGAAAAAAGAGAGGCCTGTAGTTTTTTTAGTAGTGAAGAGCTTTAGGACAAAATGTAGAAAAGCTAGGCAGGAGGTGAGGGGTGCTGTTGACAAGGGGACATTAGACGTGAGAGTGGATCACAAAGAAGGGGTGTGGGTTTTCTGAAGAGGGGAGGATCACCCTCTGATGGCGATGGACTATGTGATGTATTCTTTGGACAAATAACAGCACGATTCCCTGTCTCCCAAGCAAAAGGAAGGAAGGCGTTAGGGACTGGCTGTTTGCTGAACTCAAAGTCCCTGCCGACCTTAAAACAACGTGCCTGGTAGGAAAGTGACCTTGTGTGTATTTACCAGGGAGCATATTTCCCCTGAGGCCACCTGTGGCCCTACGGAAGATTAATAGGGGATATGGATATTATTCTCATATGTTTCTGCTTGAAGTCTGTTTGTGCAAGTGCCAGCTGTTGGCCGTTCAGACCCCCGTTTGCCTTCCCCTTTCCCCACGCCCTCCCCGGACCATGGAAGCTCGGCTCCTCTCATGTTTGGAAGGCAAATTAGCATTCCGATGAGTTTGCAGCTTGGGGTGCAGGTACCTCAGAGATATTTAATGCTTGTCCTCTGCAGGTAGGGGCAAGGGGAGGAGTTTTTGAAATTATTCTTAAAGTCAGGAGAGTCGGCGTGATTGTAATTTTTCATCTTCTGGAACCCCCAGAGAAGCGAAGTTCGACTGAAGTTGGCCGGCAGCATTTGAGATAATTTCTGGAATGTGCCTGCATTTCCCTAAAATAATTAGACTTTATTTTCTCTACCGTGACCATCACGATGCGAACACTTCTTGGTTAGGGCGCAGACGGCACCTCCTTCAGGCCTGATGCCAGCCGGGCCAGCAGAGGGCATCGAGGGGGGACCACAGGTAGTGAGTGACCTGTCGCACTGCCTCAGCCTGCTTCCGTGGGTGTGATTCACTGGCCTATAAAACACATTCCTCTGCTTGAAGGTGTGGAGAACTCACAGGAGAAATCTCTCCTTCTCTTCCTGGTACGAAGGAGCCTGATCTTAATCACGACCTTATTGAGTGTACACAGGCCCTCACATGCCCCATGATCAGCAGGTGGATGCTAAGGGAAATACCAGTGTGGTCATCTCTACCCTAAGGCTTCATGGAGGTTCAAGGCCAGGGTGGACTGACCTCCTGGGCTGGTTCAGACCAGAGAAGAAGCCACCAGCAATGATGAGTCTTATCCTCATCTAGGACTCTGGAATAGTTGTAAACAGGTGCCAGGTACCAGCCACACCTAATCCTCTAGGGCTGTTTTGAAGGCCTTATTGACATCCCACTGGAGTAAATTAAATTTCAGACAGGTTAAGGTACTTGTCTAAAATGTCATGGCAGTTGAATTGAAATTTAGCCCTGGTGCATCTTCAAATTCTATGTTAAGAACCCCTTCTGTAGACTGCTTGTTGGGAGTGATGAAGTCCCTTGTTGCTGATCTAATGAGTTAGCACAAGCATGTTGGCTTTAAACAATATGGATTATTTTCTCCCAGTTCTGGAGGTCAAAAGGCCTACACAGACCTCACTGGGCCAAAATCAAGGGATCCACAGGGCTAAATTCCTTCCTAACGTTCTAGGGGTAAAATAAATCCATCTTCTTGCTTTCCCTCCCCTCCTCATTTCTTGGCTCATGGTCTCTCCCTCCATCTTCAATGTCAGCAAAGGCCAGGCCCTGGCTGGATGGCTCAGTTGGTTGGAGCGTCGTCCCAAGCACCAAAAGGTTGTGGGTTCCATCCCTAGTTGGGGCCCATTTTGGAGGTAACCAATTGACGTTTCTCTCACTTCTCTCTCTCTCTCCACGCCCCACTTCCTCCTTCTCTAAAATCAATAAACACATCCTCAGTGAGGAGTTTTAAAAAACCGGCCGACCTAGCCTTTCTTACATGCCATCACCCTGACTCCCTCATCGGCCTCCCTCTTCCAGTTTCAAGGACCCCTGTGATTACCTGGAGAATCCAGGATAATCTCCCCACCTCGGGGTCCATAACCTTAATCATATCTGCCAAAGCCTTTGTATGGAAACATTTCCTAGGTTCCAGGGATTAGAGTGGAGATATCTTGTAGTCGCTAGAATAATGGTACTTGAAAATGTCTTCTGAGCATCTTAGTGTTGCTTCTGAGCATCTATCTTGATTTTAACATTGGTATATCATGAATTGTGACACTAGCCATTTCTCCCCTCTTCCCAGATGTTGCTGGAACGCCCAGAGCCATATCAAATGCATAGCTTTCATCTAGCCAGGGGTATGTGCCCACTTTGTACCAGCTGTTTACTGCCTCTGTCTCATCTTCCTATGGCCACCAATTTCCTCGCTGATTCTTTACATTTATTCTGTTGCATTAAAGCTGCATCAGAATGCATCTCAAAATTCTTTCTGAAGCAAGAGAGGGCGTAAATAATTCAATGGAGCCATGGTGGGTGACCTTTGCAGCCCAGGGCTCCTGAGCAGGTGACTTGAGCTTCTTAGGCTCCAGGATGAATGGGAGGCAGCTTCTGGAATTCACCCCTGCAGGTGGAGGTGCCTGCAGAATTCTGTATGAAATAAATCCACAGCATGTTGGTCTGCAGATTTAAGCTCCGGGTCTGCTGGTGAAAGATTGGTTGAACATCTAGATTTCTATTTCTCCTTGCGGCGCAAAGTCACACAGCTGATTTCCAAAGTTTCCCTGCAGAAATAGAAAAGACTTATTGGGTAAGATTTACTCTTAAGGGTTAGAGCGTATTTGTCATCTGCCGTTATCCCATCAGAAAGCTATTGGATCATTTCAGCATCCAGAAAACCGCCAACGCCTTTTCTCCCTCCATTTCATAAAAACAAGTCCTGCCAAGGCTAGGTTTTCTACACTAATGGGCATGTTGCAGCATGGACAGTGCAAAATAACTTGATTGACTTGGCAGTGCCGCCTAGGGTTGTTTGCAATGTTCGGTGCTTCAATTATGACTTCCAGTCTGCTAACTGGGACAGCAGGGTGTGCATTGGAAAAATTGGTTGAGGGGCTGTGGAGGGGGTCCCGGCCCAAGGGCAGCTCTGGGGCATCTGAGCAGAGGCTGCCGAGAGCCCTTTCTAGGTTGGAATGGATTCCCTTGCCAACCGCTATAACTCGCTTTTCAAGTGAGCCACGTAGAGATTAGCTGTCAAGCCCCGTCAGCCTCTCTGCCGATGTTGATGGATGGCTGTCAGGGTTTATAGGTGAGGTGGCTTCGTGAGGGGTGCCGAGATTGATCTGATGCTGCCCCAGACTTCCCTCAGGGGGGCTGCTGCTGTTCGATGTGATCAGAAAGGCTGAGAAGCCCCACACACCTGCCCTGCAGCCTGCCAGCACTGAGCCCTCACCCTGGAGAGATCCCAAGCCGGACATGAGGATGAAAATGGTGCCTCGCTCTGCCCGGGTCCTCTGCACTGTGTCTTCTGTGGGTGATGCTTTCTCACAGCCCTGTGGGTCAAGCTCAGAGGGCATTGGCCACAGCCTCCAGTGACCCAGGAGCTGCCAAGGAGCCAGACCGGCAACTGAGATCAGGGCTCCTCAGGGTGAGCGGGGTGCAGAGTTTTGCTAAATGGGCCGTAGCCTCTCGAGCATCAACATAAAGCTGAGCAGGGATTTGGAAGAATAGGTGTTGATCTCTGCTTGGCTGCAGAGCCCTTCCTTGTCCCAGGAAACAGGTCTCGAAGGCTCCTCAGACCTCAAAGTGCTCTATCCCAACATCACGGAGCTGTGGTCTGGCTAAGTCCCCAAGGAGCACATTAATTGGCCGAGGCTTCAGCCCCCCCCGCCCAGGAGTGGAATCCATGATAGGCGGCCGAGGAACACCCGCTATACGGGGCTTTGGGCATCTGTGCCTGGGGCGTGTGAACCTGCCCCAGGGCCTTTGCTCCGGAGTGACATGCAGACTCCCAGACTGGGGAGGACCTGGGCTTTCAGAAGGGCCTTTGCTCCGAGGAGCCAGCCTGTGCAGCCGCCAGCGGGGAATGGCGAGGCTGGAAACTGCCCCCTGCAAAGTGTATTTAATGTTGGCTCTGATTTGCCGGAGGTTGCCTTCCAGATGTGCTCTCCAGCAGGCTGCCAGGGAAGAAGGGCTAAGGTAATTTACTAAAAACAGAAGGAGAAGAATCTGCTTTGTGTCTGTCACTGTGGCAGAAAATCACCGTGACTGGGCTCTTGCTTTGTCGTCCCGGGTCTCCTATCAGTGGCGTGTTTTTCAAATTATTTTTATTCTGCATAAGAGATTAGCGGCACTAACCAACTTACTGATATTTAGTCATTTTAAACATATGCGTCCCCCCCACCCCGCCCCAAGTCCCTGAGGGGAGAAAGCAAAGCAGCTTTTCTTAAAATGCTTTTATTTTGTGAGCTCATCGGACTGAGATGTTTTAAGTCACACCACAGGCCCCTGGCTTGGGACTTCTCAAGTTTGCTGTGGTCGAAGTTGCTGACGTCAGCCTCACACAGATGCAGCCTGTTCGGAGTATGGAATAGAAGAGCAAGCAGAAGGCAGACAAGATGTATGTTTCTCTGTGTTTGGTGTGCGTTTTTGTTGCAAGGGCTTAACATTAGAAGAGACCAGGGATGGGGGAGAGAACATCGAAGAGACAGGAAGTTAAAGTTCGTTGGGCCGTGTGTGTTCTGGGGTCTGTGTGAGGCACTTTGGGTAACTGTCAGTTTGGTCTCACGCAGCCGTTTGAAGTGACTGTATAGGCCATTGACCCCATTTTCCAGGGGAAGAAACTGGGAGTCAGAGAAGTGAAATATCTCCCTGAGGCGAGGGGCGTAAGAGGTGGGGCTGGGATGGGAAACAGGCACGCGTCACTCTTAGGCCTGTCCAGTGTTGCCCCCTCCCCCCGACCCACTGAGAAAGCTTTCAGACACTAAATGGCCCGACGTGAAAACCAGGGCTCCGAAGCCCTCGTGCTCACGTCGGGTTCAGCGAGCAATGCTAGTGAATTCTTACACAGCGGATTAATAAAGGGGTCCCGTCCCAGGATCTGGGTTTCTGCGGGGCAGTCAGGTCTTGCCGTCCTGTGTGGGCAGTGGTGTGGTCCCGAAGGCCCTTAGCAAGCCCAGGTCATTGATAGACTCGCAGCCCTCTTAGGTCGAGTTCCGGCTGCGTCGTCCGCCCCTGTCCCCGTGCTCCTGCATCGCAGTCACAGTGTGGGCTAGGGCTTAATCGAGGAACATGAGGAAGAAGGCTCTGAAGGACAGTCCGGTCGAATAGTGGCGGAGGGAGAGCAATGACATATTGGATGGTTTAAGTAAAATCCCAGGAGAATTGAAGTCCAGCGCCCTCCGCACTTTTCCCTTCCAGGGCTGGGGCTCGGGCGGTTGGCACTTCCCCTGGTAGTGAGGGCCACGTGCCACCAGCCTCTGTGTGTGTGTGCCTCTGGGCAGGACCTTAACCTCTTTGTGTCTGACCTCGTACGTGGGAGGAGGGCATCTTCTGGAACAATCTTGGTTCCTGTAATGAAAGGAAACCAAATACCTTGACTCCAACGTCACGTGTCATGGCAGAATGCAGTCGTGGGTGAGAGAAATGATAATGCTTTGAAAACCAGTGGGTTTTTTTTCTTTTCCCAAGTAGTTTTGAGTGTCCCATAGACCACATTTCTGAAGTGGGAGGGAGAACCGAGAGCTTAAGTAATTAAGCAACATACTTAGGAACTCTGGTTAATTAGCGTCAGAGCCCGGACCTCATCCAAGATTTCACAAGTGTTAGTCCAGGGCTCCATTCTGTCAACCCCGAGGCTCGTGTCCAAGAATGGGGTTTGTCCTGGAAAGACATTGAAAGGGTTAGGATAATCCAGGATGAGTAAACTGGGTATTTATAGTATGATTTTTGACCTGTTCACCATAGCACTATTTTCCTGAAAGTGTTAGAAAAAAGTAGGTGAATGATGTCCCCCACCACTGTCAAAAGACCATCTGCTGTTTGAAAAGACACTCCTAGATTTTATCATTATAATCATTTTCCTATTTCCAGTTGGCAACATGCTTCCTTTCATAGGATAGTTTCTGCACAAACCACTGTTTTCTCTGCGGCAGATTTCCTAAGGCCAGCTCGGCACTCGCCGGCATTTTGCTCCTCTTTAAGGGCGGGAAATGTTCTCTTTCGGAGGGAGATAGGTTTTTCCATTAGTGCCTATTCATTTCATTTTCATTTTCTCAGAGAAAAACAATCATGTTCATCGCTCTGTCGTCATGGAGATTTCATGTCTCCAGAAGAAACCCAGTTGTGACTTTTCTTTGTTAATCCCACGCTGGATGTGTGAGCTTTCTTGTTTGGATCACTGCAGCCCAGGTGGAGAAGCCGTTCAGACAGGTGTGGCGAGGTTCCTAACCCAGGGCGGGCAGGGGGACCTGTGCAGGGGGCTGTCCTGGGGCGCTGGGGAGCGGGGAGAGCAGGCACTCAGGCTGTGGTTCAGGATTGGACAGAGGAAGAGCTGGGATCTAACAACCCAGCAGACACCGGGCTCTCACAGCACCGTGAACTTAGCTCGGTTCCACCCCGCCTCATACCTTCCTTGCAGAACTGTCACCCTGTGTCTGCCCCCAGGGTACCACTGTCTGCCGAGTTGTCTGTGCCCCGATTCTGCCTCCTTGTGTCTGCAGTCTTGACTACTGTTTGAGCAATGCCCACTGCTCAGTGCATCCTTTCTTTTCCCCCTTCCAGCCCTCTGATCTTCCCTCTGGTTCACTGCTGGCCTGCAGTCTCCTATGTTACCATTTCTCCCATCTTTGGCCATCTTCCTGCTCTCCCCGTCGCCGCTAGAACAGTGAGGGCACAGAGTAGGTATAAAGCAAATCTTTGCTGAACACCTGAAAGACCCAAGAGTCTTCTCGATAAGCAGATTCGATCATGTCACTTCTCTGCTTAAAATCCTTCAGTGGTCCCCATTGCTTTTAGAGTAAAATCCAACCTCTTAGGTCGGTCATTCAAGGCTCTTTGCGGTCTTGCCCACGCCATCTCCCGTCAGTCAGCATTTGCATCCCGTGGCCCTCTGGTCCCCAGCGAATGACTCACAGTTTTCTGAGTGATGCCTGTGTTAAGTGTGGTGATTGACAAGGACCTCCAGAGTCAGGTTGAATGTGGTCACATTCCAGCTCTACCAAATGGGTCTACCTACACCGGGAAGGAGGTCCTTAGCCTCTCTTTGCCTCAGTTTCCTCATCTGTGAAATGAGGCTCATGGTATCACCTACTAAGACTGTTATGAAAAATATGTGAATACAGGTCAAGCACTCAGGTCAGTGCCTGGTACGTACAAATGCTGCATTACTGTCACCCTGGGATTATTGTAAATGTAGTTGCTTAATCATATGCCTCTTCCTTCTGCCTGGAATACCTTCCTTCACCTTCACCTGATAGATCCTACACACCCTCCACGTCTCAGTCCCAGTATCCCGGCCTCGCTGAAACCAGCTTCTGCAGCTCTGCCATGTTAACAGCTTAAGTTGTGAGGATCAGAATGTGTGGTTTTAAATCCTGCTTCTACAACTCACTATTTTGCTCTGGTCTCAACGGGCTAGTCTGTGGTTTTCTCATCTATAAAATTAGGAGAGTAAAATAGCCCCTACCTTGTTGTACTTGTCAGGGAAAAAATAGTAAGTGTGTAAAGACATACCTAGCATATACTAAATACTTCATTTAAATTAGCTGTTTTTATTAGCTGCCTTTATGAGCTTTTTATCAGGAACTGGCCACCGTATTATTACAATCTTCCTAGTCGTTTCTCTCAGCTGCTAGACGGTGAGTTATTTGAGTTCAGGGACAGGGAGTTTCTTCATCAGTAGATCACAAGCACTTGATCCATCATTCAGTCAATGGAACGACGCGAATGTAGCTGCTTTGTCAATACCTGTAACCATTGCACATGTTGCTTTAAGAGATTTAAGAGGACCGTGCTGGTAAGAGAGGATGTTGGGAAGAAAGCATCCCTCGGGGAGGCCCGTTTCCCTTCTTCGGCAGGTACTGAAGACCGGAAGTTAACTGGTGCGACACCGTTTCATTTCGGCCAGTGGTGCCTGGGGATGGGAGAGGACATCTGGCCAGGGAGGACTGGCACTGACTCCCAAGCCATGGCGTCATCTGTGGGCTTGACCATATCACAGTGGTTCTTAGGCAGGGTTGTGCTCGCAAGTATTTAAACACTGTTCTCCAAGAACAACATAAAGCCCTGGTTCGTAGTGTTGGCTGATTACCGTGGTGTAAACACTCCCACCGCTTACGAGCTATACTACGGTGGTGTTAACCAACTCCCACAGTTCCTGAAAATTTATCAGCCAGCCAGTAATGAGCCGGTTCCATCGCCCCACCGTGTAAACTTCTTCTTACTTCACTTTTTTCCCCTCTGTAAAATATGATCCTGTAATGTGACCACCCTGTCTCCGAACAGAAATATCATGGCGAGCGGGGTCCAGTATGAAGGCACCGTGGAGATGGTAGTGTTTTAGCAAAGCTGCACATGCTCGCAATTATTCGGAGGCGCCCCCTCCTTCCGCTGGCTGTGTTTGTCTCGGGCCAGGATCTGGGCTGATGTCTTCTCTCAAACACCAGCCGGCCCAGCGTTCTGCTCGGAGCAGTCTGTATAGTTTCATCCTCTCAATCAGGGTTATGCTCTCCGCAGCAGACTGACTCAATTAGCCTTTCATTCCAGAGTCCAAATGTGAGTCAATTCTGAGGTTGTTAAGCAAAATGAGTCTGGTGGCAGTAGCCCTGCACTGAGAGACAGTAATCCACATCACGGGGCTGTTCAGTTTATAGTCTGCTCGAGAGACCACGAGAAATGGGAGACATGGAGACACAGCGACCTTTCTTTCAGGCCAGGAGCACAGGGCTGCCGGGTCAGGGAGAGGATAGGTTGTGTGCAGAGATGGAGCCTGAGATGCCTGAACCATAGTGGGCTTTTGCAAAGTTAGAAGCCCAGTGCCGCTAGATCATTAACTTTCATGCCCAGGAAAATACTTCTGAAATTAGCACTCATTCCAAGCTGGATGCCGTTGGAGCCAGCTGAGTAAGCCTGAGCCTCTTTTAGGGATTTCCTCTGAAAAATAAATCTTTTAACCAGGCTACAGAAAACGGCCAGGTTTTATGTGCTTCAGTGTGTTCAATTAGAGTCAGAAAACACCAATGAGGCTCAGACTGTGGGAGAGACCCGGGCGTACAGAGACGGGCGTGCCCAAGTCTAAAACGGAGGGTTTTGCCATGGCCCTGTCTGGGAAGCCGTCTACGGGGCCTGGCCGAGGAGTGTCAGGTGCTGTGCAAAGAAAAGAAAGCCAAGCTCCGGCACCTGCCTTGGGGATCCACAGCGATGGAACCAGGCGCACGACATACGGAGCGCACAGATCGGCACGGATGGGGAGGCTCAGCCATGGCTTGTTTACAAGGGTTCAAGGAGAGACCGATCTCACGCGAACACGGGGCAGCCTTGGCAGTGGGCTGTGAACTTGGATGATTTCGTCAGACCTTTGCTACTTAAAGTCCTGACGAAGGGACCCAGCTGTGCTTCCTGCAGGCCTTTTACAAGCCTCTGCCATCACCACACCTACCACCGTGCTCTGTCTGCTTGTTTACACCATAAAATATGCTAAGCAAATACAGTTTCTTGGATGGAAAGAAACACAAACAGCACTGGGTTTCTTGGCTGCCAACTTGGAGGAGTGAAGGAGAAGAAAGCAGAGACAACTGCTCATTGTCTGCCGTAATTGCCGGAGAATTGAAATTCTCTGGCAATCCATTGTGTTCCTCACACAGAAACGGAGCTGTTGTCTGCCGTGATGACCTCAGAGGGGCCCGGCTCCCAGGCAGGATTTCTCCAACAATATCCTCTTCAGATTGAAAAACAGCCAGCCGGTCACACGGAGGCCTCTTCCTCCCCAGACCGGAGTGCGTGCGGCCCCTGGCCGCTGCTGGGTGTCTGTCCCTTCACCAGCACCCAGGGCTGCCGGGTGGGCAGACTGCACGGGGCCCCGGAGGGTCCCCAGACTGCAGACAGATGCTGCGTTTTGATCAGGGGACCCTCCTGGCACCACCTCCAACCGCAGGCCCACCTCACCCAGTCCGAGACAGTGAAGCCGTGGACAAAGGGAGCATCCCTGGTCCTTCTTGCCTTTCCCTTCAGTTCCAGAAAGGCAAGCTCCTCCTCATTGTCACTCGGCTGGAATAATCACTGACCGCCGGGCTGGTGGATGAGAGATGACTTACAAGACAGATACATGTAGTTTTAAAGCCAGTAGGAATTACGGGAGCAGATGGGCTGCAGGAGCCTGTTTTGATGCCAGGAACATGTTTCTGTATAAAGTAAATATTTTCCCAGTGTGGATCTCCATTGAGTGTGTAGAGAAGCATATTTCCTAAAGATGCAAATAAGTCAGAGTCAGAAATAAATATTGGATGGAAACTTCAAAGCATCTAGATTTCTCCAGTTGTAGGCCCTGAAGACTTCTCTGCAAATAAGCAGACGCGCAGGTGGGCGAGGGCTGGGGGAGGGAGGGGACGGTTGGCGGGGGCAGAGGGGGGGCAGTGTGAGACAAGATGCTAACATTTTAAGGCTTCGCGTTTTCTATATTTGGGGGGATGGAAAAAGGCATATCAGCCAAGGAATAAAGAAACGTTATGTCTGCCTAGAGGCTTGGGATATTTTAAAGCACCCTCCCTCCTTTCTTCCTATTGCAGATCTCGCCTTGCTGATTTTTTTACCAACTGCCAGCCGGAGTCCAGGGCTGTCAGCAGCTGTCTGAAGGAAAACTACGCGGACTGCCTCCTTGCCTACTCGGGCCTTATTGGTAAGATCGGGGAGAAGCAGGATGAGAGAGCTGTCTGGTTTACAAGCACTTGTGGCCTTTGTAGCCTGTCACTACCTGGGAAAGGAGCAATCTCCCAGTCACCCTCTGGGGTTTAGATGTTAGGCTTCTAGGACTTGCCTGTTAAAAAAAAAAGAAGCAAAAATGAGGCCAGTGGACACACACAAAGGCAAAGGCAGGAAGCAGGGATTATTAAGGAGCAGAAAGACATCAGTGTGAAGACCTATGAAGTTTCTCAGTTGCAGAACTGACCACATGAAACCAAAGTAGAAAAAAAGCTTGGTTAGGGAAGAGGAAAGCAAGCCAAACCAAGTTAGTCATATTAGGGAACTTTGGAGAAAGGGAACTTTGGAGGAAGGGAACTGGGAAGTCATTCATTCTGGGGAAATCAGAAAGGTTGTCTCCCAGAAATGACCCTTTGGAAAAAAAACTACTAACTACTGGGATCTTTCTCACTGTTAGTATTCTCGGTAACTCAGCTCCTGGTGTGCAGGGGGTGATTTAGCCGACATATTTTTTTTCTCTGAGAGCAGACATAACAGAAACAGTACTTTTCTTTCCTCCAAGACCTGAGGTGTTAGAAGAACCAGGTTCTCAGCATCAGGAGGACAGCAGAATTCAACAAGGTCCTGGTGAGTTGGGAGAGAGCCAGAATGGAGGCGAATCTTTGCCCGTGAGCATGGCAGGCAGGAGGACAGGCAGGTGCTCCAGGTTCCAGAGACTGCAGAAGCCTCGGTGACAGGGCTCCAGTGTTACATCTGGCATCTGAGAATGAGCACATTGTGTAGGTCGTGGAGGGGTGAGGGGAGTCGAGGCTGTCAGAGCGTGATGGCTCGGCCAGGGTGAGTGTTCCTGCCAGGACTGCACAAATCTCCGTCCGGGAAGAGCTCCCTACCTGAAGTGACAGCACCGACTGAATTCTTTGTCACTGCAGTGTCTTCAGCAAGAGCCACGGGAAAATCCACAGTGGTCCTTCATGCAGGGATATGACAGGTGTCTGCATATTTGCCCCCCTTTTTTTTGAAAGGATACATGCGCCCTGATGGGTGATACCTTTCACCAGTTGCTGACCATTTTCTTTTTAAGATTTTATTTATTTATTTTTAGAGAGAGGGGAAGGGAAGGAGAAAGAGAGGGAGAGAACCATCGATTGGTTGCCTCTCACACGCACCCCGACTGGGGACCAGCCCAGAACCCAGGCATGTAGCCTGACCGGTGTTCGAACTGGTGACCTTTCAATTTGCAGGAAGATACCCAATCAGCTGAGCCACACAGGTCAGGGCTGTTGTTGACCATTTTTACGGATATGTCCAATGAGTGTATCTTCCTTCAGTCAGTATTCCAAATTGGCATTTGTTCTTTCCATTTCTTAAGTAAGTTAGTCAGTCCCCAGGACAGATTACTTATCAACTATGGAATTGCAGGTTTAACAAATAACAGAAGTAATTAAGGCATGCTCATTATAAAACATTAAAAAGAGAGAGAGAGAGAAGCCCAAAGAAAACAGTATTAAGGATCTGCAAGTCCACTCCCAGATGTAATTGCTATTAGCACCTTAGCCCCTATCCCTCCAGACACACATGCTCATTAAGTCAGCAAGGGAAACAGTCACATGCCTGGGGATGATGACATCCTCAGCATCGAAGGGAATGAGTGGTCAAGGCAATACATTCTACAGACCAATATGCACTTCCCTGTTGGGTCCGGATCTCTCCCTCCACACTGATCATTGGGTTCTAATGTCCTTGAGGACAAAGCTTGCTCCTACTTCTTCCATATGTCAGGGATCCACTATGGTGCCAGGCATGCTTAGTAGATGCATTTTAACCTCTTCGCTCAATTTCTTTCTGACCCAAAGTTAGGAGCTTCCTCTCTGTTATGGGTTCAAGTTCTCATCTCAAGGTATGATGGCATGTACTTAAGTTCAAGTCAGTAAGGAAGGTAAAGCAATGAAGATGTGCCCTTGGCCCAGAAGAGGTTACAAAGAAATTGTTTTGTTTGTGAATCACATGTAGCCTGTGGATCACTGACCAATTATTACTTCTTACTTCCACCAAGTATATAAACACAGAAGGCTT
Source organism: Trachops cirrhosus (assembly GCA_028533065.1). NCBI lineage: Eukaryota > Metazoa > Chordata > Mammalia > Chiroptera > Phyllostomidae > Trachops > Trachops cirrhosus. Next base: position 147,230,179 of record CM052542.1, on the reverse strand, counting down.
CTTGGCATGAGTAGGCATTGCCTGGTGTGAACCACCCAGGGGACGACATTTGGGTTGTATTAAGTATAAAGGCATTGTTTATTTGTGCCAACACAGAACTCATCGGGAAAACCATACACAAGGGGAGATGTAGGCCAGAGAGACCACCCAGTATTTCTGAGGACTTTTGAGGACTGTTGAGACAATGCTCTAGGAGCCATCAGCTTAGAGAATTTCCACCGTTTGCTTCCAATCCCTTCACGACTTAGAAGACTTTATTTAAATCAATTGGTGTCTGGTGAGCAGAGGCCTCATTATATACGTTCGGGGTGTGGGGTAACACATAAGGAGAGCTTTGAAGCTTCCCCTGTTTCTCTGAAGAAGCCATTTGCTTCTGAGGGAAGTAGATTCCAAGTCTTAAAAGGATTTTTAAGATATGTAAAACCAGTTCTATCTATTTATGAAGATTAATGACATTTTCATGAAAATGCAAGGGATTTGGCAACTCATGCATTCAAAGTTAATTCTCTCCCACTCCATGACATGCATACCATTTGTGCAGAAAAAAAAATACCCTGAGTGCAGCTCAAGAGTTCTGTTATAATTTTTTAAGTAAATGTGTAAATTACTTTATGTGCTCAAGATAAATGGCCAAGAAAATGCACTGCTTAACATAATTTCCCACTCAGCAAACACAATGCCAGTAATTATCTACGGTGCATCGGCCATCAGAGGAACATTTGTTTCTTTTCAGGCTGCAGCATCCATATCATCACACCAGAACCAAACACCTTGTTTTCACTCTTCTAGGCACCGTCATGACCCCCAACTACGTGGACTCCAGCAGCCTCAGCGTGGCGCCCTGGTGCGACTGCAGCAACAGCGGGAACGACCTGGAGGAGTGCTCCAGGTTCCTGAACTTCTTCAAGGACAATATGTGTCTCAGTACGTTTTTTACAAAATAGGAAAGAAACGCATTTTTCTCTCTGAGCCCCAGCCCTGCTCCTGTGTTCCTTGTGTTCGTCTTTCTGGAGTCTGCCTTCTCCCTCTCTCCCTCTCTCCCTCTCTCATTCCTGGTGCATCCGGCTCCTTTGGGTGTCCCTGGGCAATGCAGTGGGGGATGCTGGAAGTGGTCAGCGGGGCATCACCAAGGCTGAGACTCCGAAAGCTCAAGCGAGCAAGAGATTCCAATAACCGAGGGTCTGTTTTGTGGGAAGGAACACTTCTACCCACAGATCAAATTTTGATCTTGGCAACCAGCGCCAAGTCTGTTCCATTTTTTTTTTTTTAATCTGAGTGCAATGTACAATGTGAGATGCTCTGACAAATTAGGTGGGGGTAGGTCACTAAGGGCTCTCCGAGAAAAATTGGAAGTTAACATCGATAGCCCCCGTGCTGTTCCGGGTTGGCTCAGAGGAGAAGCAACCATTCTCGAGTGGGAGAAGCTGGCTCTGCAGCCAGGAGCCTCTAGATGGT
>CM052542.1:147112797-147228224 GCA_028533065.1 Trachops cirrhosus | reverse complement strand
GCTATAAAGTTCACTTCCCTTGAGAAACACCTTCTTGTAATATTTTAAAATATACAATAATATGAGAACACTCTTGGGGACTTGAGTTTCTGTCTTAACATTTGAGCTAGATTTCCCCCTTGGAAGGGAAGAAATAAGAATAAACATTTTCAAAAGTCAGCTTCAAAGTGTAATTATCAACAAACCAAACACAGTTCTGTTTGGGGAAATGGGGGCCTCGGGTGGGGCGCATAAAAGGCTCATCTGCAGTTTCTATGAAAGGTTCGGCTTTAAAAAAGGAAAGTTGATTGATTAGTATAAAATGTCATGGAAATGTCCAAGCACTGGCTCCCCGAGGTACTAAAATACCAGGTTTTGGGTAACCCGCCAAGTTCCCACGTCGGGGTGAATTGGCAGTTGTATTAGCAACCATCATGACACAGTGCTGTCGTTGGCACGTCCCTTTGACTCGGTCAACACTGGTCACAGGAGAAAAGAAATATTAAGAAGTCTACCAACTATTTCATCTTCTGGGCACTTGACTGGTCTGCTAGCTGGACAAAGCTCAGGATGTGTGAAGCAAATGGACTGTCCTCATCATTTGTGTAAAGTACATGTCTTTGGGAGGTTGTAAGTATGGGCAAAATCTCCGTTTGGCATCACCATCTGCCACTTCACTCTGGTGGCCACCTCTCCGAGTGGCATGGGTAGGCCCCTAATTTCCATGGTCAAATGGAGTTATAAAGACTGAAAAATAGAGACTTGGGACTAAGGCTGAGGACCCCTGAGAAGTTTAACTGCCTCTGCGCCTCTCCTCGAAAGAGGTGTGATGGGTGGTTGAAAGGAGAAAGGGAAGAGGTCGGGGCCCACACTCAGAGCCAAGGCCGGCGGGATGGATTTAGGATGGTTACGGGTCGCGTGTGGGAGCTCTGGTGAACAGGGCAGGCCGTATTCAAAGTCAGCTGTGTTCTTTTTCTCTTTGCTTGTTTGGGGGAGCCAAATAAAAGATATCTGTGGGTGAGGCTTGGAGGGCCAGCAGTTGTAGATCTCAAGTTCAGTGCCCTCCCCACACCCCTGCATCCGAGTGGGACTTATAAGGCAGCTTTCCCAGTCATAAAAGCTGTGAGCAAGGTCCCAATATGCGTTGGAAGTATGCTGCGACAATGCTGACTGCTAAACTCGGCAACACAGAGGCCAGCTGTCCCCTTCTCCCCTCCATGATCGCATCGTCTACTTTGGTGGTCGGGGGTCCCACAGCTGGGACACTGATGGCCCTCCGTGGGCCATGGGGGCAGGCATCTTGCAGCAGACCTACAACATCCACGGAATTTCAGTTACACCTACACCTCCCCGGCCCCCCAGGAAAGCCTCACGCTAGTCCCTCCCCTTCCCAGAGCACAGTTTGGAGCTTATAGAAATGAGCTGGCTGCTAGCAGGCTGCTGTACATTGTTTACAGATTGGTAGGAGGCGTGGAAAGGGCAGGTGGGATTTGCCCGCCTTTAACACCTGCTCGTAACCTGTATGTAGAGTATTTGAGTGTTGAATTTGAATATTGAATATTGAATATTAGAATACCGCATTACAATATTGAAAATAATCTCTATCTGAAATAAGACTTTGCATCCTGGAAGAACAGCACTCCTGCCCCTCCCCAGTGTCTCAGGAGACCTAAAAAAGCCCATGTATATGGGACAGGGCCAGACCAGACCGGAAATGATTTCTAAAGTCTTCTCAGGGCCAAACCCCACAAGTCTGGGTGTGGCAGAAGGGCGATTGTCCAAACCTCCTAAATACCCAGTACTCCACTGGCTGTGACCAAGTGAAAATTGTAAGTGTTGAGTTTTAAAAGGAAGGTTGCCAATGGGTGTTCTGTAAATCATTTGTGCCAGCAGACTGACCCCATTATGTCAGCTAATCCTGGAAATACAGGAGGTAAATTTAAATCTTCTAGCACAAAGCACTTAATCAATATTCTAAATGTTTTTCTTGCAATTTATGCTAGCAGAGCAATAGGGTGCTTTGGTGTCCCGTTAATCTTCACTGGAGAGCAGGTGCCTGTGAGCAGGGCTGGGGTGGTGATTTTGCGCCGGGTGACTTGTGGGTGGGCAGGAAGCTGGGAGGGGAGAGGGAAGTGCTTATTTCCCAACCAGGCCCCTGGCATGGGGCCGCTCACCCTGTGTACTCACGCCACCCCTTCCAGCAGGCAGACCTACCCTGTGGGCACCTCCCTAGAGCTTTCTTTGTCGCCTGTGGTTGATAGCCTCGGAATTGCTTTGAGGGGAAGAACATGAACATGGGAATTAGTTGGACTTGAGTGAAAATCCCAGCTCACTTCCTGTTGCTATGTGACCTGGGGCAGGTTTCTTACCCACTCTGGATATCCGCTGTAAAACCCACCTCTTAGGTTTGCTGTGAGGATAAAAGAACTAGTGTGTTCATGCAAGGGGCCCAGGAGGACTGGCCAACCCACCACACTCAGTAAGTGGCCACCACTCCTGTGGCGATTGGAGAGATGCGTTAGTTAGATCTTTAACTCTGGACACTCGGGCTACAAAGGAAGGGCCGTTCTCAGGGCCTGGGGGCCACAGAGGGAAAAGAGATGGAGCTCCTTAGGACTTTGCCTCCTTAATTTGTAAGGAGCACTTGAACCGAGTGATATCCTGCTGGTCCTAAGATGTGGTCATTGTAGACCAAGGAAGGAGGGGACAGGGTGGGATGGTCCGTGGACACCAGGCTAAGAAGAAAGAGAAACCAAAAGGCAATAAACACAGGACCAGGTGTGCAGGGTTTGAACTGCCCCCAAGTCCATCACTCTGTGCCCAGAAAGAGTCTCCTGGGAGCTACATCCTGACAATCTGCTTGGAGTTGTCACTTGGAGCAGTGACGGTAGTCAGATCTGGGTCCAGCCTGGGTACAGTGAGAATGGGAACTGTCTGCCAGGGGCTGTTGCCACGTCTCTCTAATCAGTGCTGACATTGGGAAGAGGCGACACCATTGTAAACAGAAACCGCTCCTGGTGGCAGACAAGATGATGTGTGAGAATGAGCCCTGCCTCGTAGCCTCTGAGACCCAGGCTCTGCAGCCTTGCCACGCCTGCATTCCACCGGCACCATCATCTGCTCAGTGTCTGTCCTCAAACCCAGTTATGAGCTATACTGTTAATAGCACTTGTGAGACACACGTGAGTCAGTGCGCTAGCTCTCTCCGTAAATATTCCATTCAAAACAATACAAATGTTCAGATGCCACCTAAATGATGTCATGTGCACCGGTGGTCCGCAGACCCCACTTTGGGAAACATGATGAGCTATCTAATCATAGGACAGGTCCCAGAACTCCTTCCTTTGATAACCTGCATCACCTCTTCTTTTTATGGTCTGGCATTAACAGAGCACATGTGCATCACAGATAGCACTTCCCATGAGTCGAGTGCTGATCTAAGCACATTATATACATATATGTGTATATGTACACTGTACACGTATTACAGTCTACATATCTATCATGTTATATGTGCATTATATACATATATATGTATGTATTCACACACATTTAATGCTGATAGTGGCCTCATGAGGTCAGCACTATTGCTGTTCCCATCGTTTTGGACAATGGACCTGAGACTCAGAGGGGCCTGACCAGGAGAGGAGAACTGGAAAAGCAGCCTTTTCCTCTCCATGCATTTTAAATGTCTACACTGTCTTACCTGAATCAGAGCACTTTACCTTTTTGTTTCTGGATAACATTATTCATTCAATATAGATTAAATCGGTCTCCAAAATCTTGTGGAACAGCTGGCAGATGGAAGTGCCAGACTGGTTCATAAACGAGCATAAAGAAAGGCAATGATGCCTGTTCTGACACCAACTGGTGTCCTGCAGCACAACTCAATTCCGGCGCCAGGCCCCGGAGATCACACAGAGCCCCCGGGTCCGGGACACGGTCCCCAGCAGGGCTGCTCTTGCTTCAGACACTAACCACGTTTTAGGGGTCCTCAGGCCCCCTGCACTCTGATTAAGTGGCTACACATTCAGGGGTTCCCCCAGCCACCCCAGGTTCAATAACTCAGACCTCAGAAAGGCATTACAATGATATTTTTACCGTAAAGGATACAGATCGGGACTAGCCAAATGGAGAGATACTTAGGCCGAGCTCTGGGAGGGTCTCCAGAGGAGAGCTCTGCACCCTCGTCTGCGGATGGGATGCCTGATGGAACGTGGATCACTGCCTGCCCCCCACCCCAGCACATCAAAGTGTTTACCGACCGGGAAGCGTAAGTGAGCATCGGTGACCGGAGTTTTAATTGAAGTTTCATTATAAAAGCATGACTGACTGGCCCGTTGAGCACTGGAACGCAATCTTCCACCCCTCTTTGCTCTCTGGAGGTCAGGCGATCCGGCTGACATCATGTGGCTCTGGCCCCAACCCCTTGAGACATGGTTGTTCTTTCCAGAGACAGCCCCCTTCCTGAGTCACCTCACTAAATTCAGGTAATCTCCAAAGGGCTTCTGAGTAACAAAGACACTCCAGTCACTCAAGAACTTCCCAGGGTTTGGAGGCTATCTCCCAGGAGCCAGGAACAAAAGCTAGTCAAATTCTAATTTTGTGTCTAGGGACGGACTGTGAAACTCCTCGTAAGGAAGCTGGAGGTGAAATTTTGAGCATGCTCACCTCACGTCTCCACTTACTGGCCATGAAATCTTGGGCGACTTACTTACTGTCTCTGTCTCGGTTTCCTCATCCACGAAGCGGGGACGGCAGTGCCAGAGCCTGCGGGGGTTATGAGGATGAAGTGTGACCCTGTGTGTACAGCATGCTCAGAGGCAGTACCACTATGTGGGACCTCGTTCTTCGTAAGTTCATGGGAATTTCTGCACTTGGGTGTCCCTGGCCCCCTTTCGTCCCGCCTTCAGTAACAGAGAAATGCTCCAGAGGGCCAGACTGAGTATGTACTGCTTTATGGGGCCAGTTCCAGTGGCGTTTCAGACTTGGTGGCCAGTGGGGCTTTGCCCTGTAGAGTAGACCTGTTGTGGAGAAGAAAAAGTGACAAGGCCTTGTCGAGGTGATGGTTTTGTTTTATTTTAAATCCTCCCTGAGGATTTATTTTTATTGATTTGAGAGAGAGAGAGGGGGAGAGAGAGAGAAACATCTATCAGCTGCCTCCCGCGTGAGCTCTAACTGGGGACCAGTCAAACCTGCAACCTAGGTATTTGCCCTGAACAAGAATCAAACCCTCAGCCTTTTATAGGACATGACGATGCTCTGACTAACTGGGCTACCTGGGTAGGTCCAGGGTGATGGTTTTGAAATGTAACTGAGAGTCAGGTGATTCTCCGTGGGAAGTCACTTCTGCCTGGGCACTCTCTGCTGTGGGCTGCACTGTCCTGTGCCGACCTGGAAACTTCACCAAGGATTGATTGTTCAGTGGCCTGTTGGTTATGGCTGGAACAGTTCTCCAGTAGGCTCGCTCCCCCGTGGCCCTGTGGACCCTTGGGCCGGATAACTCGTTGCTGTGAGGCAGTGGTGTGTCCAGCAGCACCCTTGGCCTCTACTGTCTAGTTGCCTGTAGCACCTTTCCCCAATGGTGGCAGCAAAAAACGTCCCGGGATGTAGCCAAATGTCCCCTGGGTGGCAGAATCACAGCTGGTTGAAGACCACTGCCCAGGAAACCAGTGGGGTCCACCTAAAAGAGCCCCTTTCCTTTCTACTAACACAGGAAGTACAGGCACTTGAGAGTCTCATCTGGATTACATGGGAAGGAGCACAGGACTCGTAGGAGCAGATCGGTGCACCGGATCGGACCTTTCCTGGTAGTGCAGGCCAGGACACTGAACAGGTGCTAGGGTCACCACGCGATGCCCATTTGGGGACACGCATTCATTTTCCCAGGACAACACTCCCTTCAGAGAGGGACGCTTGGGTAGTAGTGTAGGTGTGGGTAACGGGGGCTCCACACAGTGTTCTCATCCTCCAGAAACCTGCTGGGGTCTGCGGCCCCTGGGGCCTCACACTGTCACCTTCCTGAGTGATGTTTTTACCCGTCTAGCACCCTGGGCGAGTACCCTACAGGTGACATTTCAGTGGAGACTTTGCCAAATGACCAGAGTGGGTGGAAGTGTTTGTACCAAACCACAGTGGGGTTTCTCGGGTGTAGACATTGTTGTAGAGGGAGTTTTAGGAGGGGTCAGGATTGTCTGGGATCCCAAGGCCAGAGCCAGACACATCAACGCCGAGCCCTCGGCACATGCTCTGAATCTAAAGGCGGCAACACAGATGCTACGTCCCGAGCCTTTTGTTTAAGAAAATGGTCTTGGTCCCACATGGTACTTGAGCTATTTGGCTTCTGGTCTTTGTGAGGTTTCCATCATTTCTGCATATTACAGAGTGTTTTCTAGCATCCACTGTTGTTGTGGTCTCATTAAGAAAAACAATCCAAATGTTGGCTACACCTAGCATTTCCTTTGCATAATGGTCTCTTGCTCAGAGTTGATTGCCCCACTCTGGGAGCAGTGAGCTGTGGGGTGGGGGTGTCTTCCCTTAGCAGAAGTGCTAAGCCACAGGGCACCCCCTATCCCCACCCCCACCCCCAGGCTGCTCTGGAAGCCTCACAGCAGAGCTCTGGGCCCAGCTGCCAAGTAGCCTCGGGGCCCTGCGTGATGGGTCCGGCTACTCCCAGCTCCCGGAGTGGAGAGGTTGCCAGTGGCCTCCTGGGACTTAATCTTCCAGGCCGCAGGTGCCAGCGATGAGCTCAGAGGGGAGCTGCATCCCAGAATCCACCCACATTCGCCCTGGGAGGAAAGAGGCTGTTGTAAAAACACTTTTTGAAATAACTGCTTATAGAGCGTTTTCAAAGCCCTTCATCCAGGAGAGTGCTTGAATTCAGAGCTCAAAATTGAGCATTACTCCGTTAAGGCTGCTCCAAATTGAGTATGACTCCGTTAAGGCTGCCATGCAATCCAGCATGCCGAAATGCATTTTCAATTTTTATTCAAACCCTATTGGAAACGGAAGCGTGCGGAGTATAAGCTATACAAAAAAATAGAAATTTTATCTGAAGGACCAGGCTTCCTGGTAGGTATGCATATCACGAAGTGTGGTGTCAGGCGTTGTATTGGTTTGCTAGGGTTGCCCAAACTAAATGCGGTGGACTGGGTGGCTTAACCAATAGAAATCTCTTTCTCACCTTCCTGGAGACTGAAGTCCAAGATCAAGGTGTTGACAGGGTCGGTTTCTCCTGAGGCCTCTCTCCTTGCTGTGCGCACGGCTGCCCCCTCTCTGTGGCCTCACATGGCCGTTCCTCTGTGTGTGAGCATCCCAGGTGTCTCTCTCTGCATCTGCGTGGCCCCAGCTTATGAGGACACCAGTCCGACTTGATTAAGGCCCACCTGACTGGCCTCATTTTAATTTGACTACCTCTTCAAAGACGTTGTTTCCAGCCCTGGCTGGTGTGGCTCAGTGGATTGAGTGCTGGCCTGTGAACCAAGGGATTGCCAGTTCCATTCCAAGTCTGGGTGGCGGGCCAGACCCCCAACGGGGCGCACTCAAGAGGCAACCACATGCTGATGTTTCTCTCCGTCTCTTTCTCCCTCTCTTCCCATCTCTCTAAAAATAAATAGATAAAATCTTCAAAAAAGAAAGACATTGTTTCCAAAGAGAGTCACATTCTGAAGTGCTGAGGGTTAGGGTTTCAACTTAAGAGTTTTAGAGGGACATAATTCAGCCTATAACCAAGAGGCGGACACTCAGTAACTAAACATTTCTCAGTTTCAAAATCTCACTTACGGGGCAGGGTGAAGGGGGAAAAGGCTGTTGGCACAGCAAGCCTTTCCTAATTTACAGGGTCCTGCTTAGGGTCATTTGTGCAGGCTTTGAATGCCACAAGAGAAACTCGGACTCTTGGCCAACCCTGTGATGGAAGGGCCTCGGGGAAGGGTGCCCGCCTGGGCCGGGGGGACGAGCCCTCCCGCCCAGCCCGCAGACATCGGTGCTCTCTGCCTTGCTGGAGCCGATGCTATCGGACTTCGGGCTTCTGCAAACTTCATCCACGTAACGATTTCTTTGTGATTGGCACATTTGCATCGTAGCAAACTTCAGTTCAACATATTGTTAGAATACACAATAGTCATTTAAGATGATTATTTTATCAGCACTAAAGGGTTTTATAATTCATTTATAAAGTTGTAATGGGCTTGAGCCTCTTTAGTATAGTTGAATAATATAGCATTTTATAGCTGGCTGTAAAATTTCAGATTACGGTTTTAGCAATTGCGCCGTTCTATTTTATAGTTTAATAATTGTTCAAATGAAGAAGAGCGAAGTTCCTAAAAACCAATTTAATGACTTAGAAAAATAGCCTTTATCAAAATCCAGTGCACACCTTTAATGAACCCAGATGCCACCTTTTCAACAAAAGCAGAGTGGGACCTCTATTTTTCTCAGCCACAAAGCCCTCCCAATTAAGCACCCGGAGTGCACTACTGAGTTACAAATTTTCTCTCCTTTTGTTCTCTTCTATCGGCAAGCGCTATCGCTAGAATAAGCCTATTCGCCAGGCACACGGTGAACACCGGCGAGGCCAGCAGAGCACCAGCTGGACCAGGGCAGACCCTGGATTTCTCTTGGCTCTTCACTTCACAGGCGGCCCCTTCGTCCTTCTGTGTCAGCCCCAGCCCCTGACTCTAAGGAAGTCTTACAAATGCCTCCAGAGAACCCATAGTTCCCCATCCTGGGAAGTGAGTAGCAGAACAGAGCCCTCAGTTCTAACGTAATTGCAGACTCTCACGAGGAGTAACAGAAGTGTTTGCGTAGAGCACCAGGAAGAAGGCACTGTCTCATGTTGTCATTGGAAGTGTAGCTCATGTTGGTACGTTTCTGGGATTTTCCAGCGGGTAAGTTGTCAGACAAGTGAAGGGCGTAACAGAGGAGGCCCTGGACTGGGTACGCAAACTGGTTACCGTGGAGTACGCAGGGCACAGCCTGAGAATTCGGTCCCGGGCCCTTCGGGCGCAGTGTGATTCTGGGGCGGACCAGCTTGGGCCCGGCTTTGTTACACAAATGGCAACAAGTCAGGGAAGTCCCAGGTGGCTGGGTTGCTTCCTCTCTTATGTCCTACGCGGCGGTACCCGGTATGTGAATGGCAGGGAAGCTGCCTCTGAGCTACCTGCCTGGTAAGTAAGACGGGCAGAGGTCGCCCACAGCGGCCAGCACCCGTCTCTGGCATCATCCTGAAGTGATAGGGCTTCCCCTTCCTCTGTCTCCCACTCAGTGCTCTAGTCGCCTCACCCTTCTTTATCAGCTCCAGAGAATCTCTGGGTGAAATTTGGTGTTGGTTGACAACTTAAGGCTGTCTGTCCCAAGGGTATTAGGGCATCTCAGTAATGATGTCACAGCTGGAATCCATTCTGGCCAGCCTGGGTCAGGTGTTTACTCCAGGTTTCAACTGTTGTGCCCGCCTGTTATGGGCCCCAGCTCATGACAGCCCTACATCCTAACAGCGCGAGGGGTAGCGTCTGATGATTCTGAGGTCCTGTGGAAAGTGGGGGCAACACCCTCATTCACCTCACTCCCAGACCACGCTCACTGGGAGATGATATAACCAGAGCGAGGACTGTGCCGAAGCACGGCAAGGGATCATGCAAATGATGGGCCAACAGCTTGGCCTGGCAAGTTCTCAGAGCTTGCCCCCCTGCCCAAGAAAAAGATGCTGTTGTGCTCGAGTAGAAAATATCAAAGGACCAGGCCTTTTGCTACAATAAACTGAAACCTTCCTGTGGGCTCCACTGGCCAGTAGTTTAATCTCCTTAATCTTGGGTTCTTCATCTGTAATATGGGAATAATGAGCACTCCCACTGAGGAGGGGGTGTGATAATGAAACAAATTAAAATTCTTCAGCACAGTAACAGGGCCTCCAGCACAGTAGTTATTTTATTATTTTTTTTCAGCTTCCTGTTGGTCTATGCTGACCATGAGACTGAGGAAGCCTGTGCTAAGGGGGCATTGGATGACCATGAGCCCAAAATTCACCTGGGAGGTGAACTTGAGCATTGTACAGGGTGTGTGCCATGCAGAAGTGGGCCTGGGATTAAACTAAGTTTTTATGACCACCCATGTATGATGTCTTTTCCTAAACATCTTTTTCTAAAACCGCTCTTCTGAAAAGACGAGAATAACAACTTAAGGATGGGGCTGGGATGACTAGGCCCCCCTCTGCATTCTGGGAAGAGCCATCAGGCCACCTGCACCTGTGGTCCACCGGGCAGCAATGCTGGCCCATCAGAGGGACAGTGATTCAGCAGTCAGACAATTGCTTAACCCAATTTCTGGGTAATAAACATGCTTAATAAAAAGGAATAAGGCGTCTGTACCATCTTAGCTATAAATGTGCTCTCTTGTTCTGGGTAACCTACGAGAATACCTCTGAGCACACTTAGGTCACGTACCATAAATAAATCCAATTTCTTGTATCCCCCACTGACCTCTTATCCTCGGGACTTTTAACCAACCGTGTCTCCCTGAATAATTGGTTCTGCGTGTGCTTGGGCCATGGAGCTCACGGTGGAGGGAAAACGGCTCTGGTTCTCCTAGGGGTGAGCTTTAGTGAAGGGCTTCCCTCCCCTCCTCTTGGAGGTGCAAGAGGAGCCACATCATGGCTGAGGCTGTCTGGAGAGGAAGCTTGGGACAAGGGGCAGGAGGACGCACTGAGGGAGGTTTCTCCTGAGTGGCTGTCTCCTGCTACCCTCTGCTGCGGGCCCCGCAGGTGTGACGTGAGAGACGTTTGCCTCTGGGCTCCCTGGGAACAAAACCCGCCAGGATCGGCTTGACCTCTGACTTCTGGCAGAAGTCACATTTGCACAAGTTTCTCTGGTTTCTGGGGTGAGGCTTGGGAGGTCCTCTAGGGCCACACACCCCTTGACAGCCCCTTGGCTGAGTCTACACTGCCCAAGGCAGCTCTGTTCGTGCTGACTGTGGGACCTGGAGCTCGTTACTGCCCCCTCGGAACCCCTACCCCCAGTGATCACTAGGATAATGAGAACTACCTCCAAGGGTTGATCTAAAGATGGTGGGAGAGAAGTGGGCCCTGTCTCACACGGAGCCAACATATGCATGGGGCTTAGGGTGGAAGAGCTTGAATCTCAGCCCAGTCACTCTAAGCTGCAGAAACCTGGGCAAGTCCCAGCCCTAGTCCTGAGCCCCTTGGTCCGTACGAAAGGGGAATGCTCCCCTCGGAACGTCCTTTCAGTCCCTGGGAGCCCTCAGTGACACACGGCTGGGACCCCTCTCCGTGGAGGCTGTTATTAACAGCAGTTGTCACAGTCACCGCCCCCGTTGGCCTCCTGGGTTTTCCTCTATTTTCTAGAATATTTTTCTCTGTTTGCTAAAAACACATTTTTCAAAAGTTTTTCAGTTTTTTGCTGTCACCTGGTTTTCCGCAGCACCAGCAGTGCTCCATCTCGGGAACCAGAGCTGACAAAAGCCCCGGGTCCATCATTTGTCCAGACTGCGGCGTTTTCTCTCAAACCCTGGTTACGGCCATAAGTCACAGAGCCATTATGGGGCCGCACTCAGCTGCACACAAATGCGCAGGAGAACGAGAGGCTTAATAAATATTATCTGATGGTGATGAGGATGCGTGTCGGAGGAGAGGGGCCTCATGCACTTCTCCTCGGGGACCACAATGAATCTTTTCTGTTGCTCTTGCACATTTGCATTTCCGACTTGCATGTTTTGGGAAAACAAATGTTTCGTTTCAGGGCCGTCCCTCATTGCTTTTACACTGACTGCGTGTATGCTCTACAAAACACTTCCCCCACCCCAAGCCAAAACGTCTGTCACACATTGTTTGGCATAATCTCATTGTTAATTAGGCATACTTTTCTAAAATGTATCTTCTAATTGCTTCTTAGCTGAATATTGTACTGATTGCAAGTTAACCATGAACCGAAAACACACAGCAGTTCTCTGATATCGCTGGCAAGACGAGTTTGCCCAACTTGGAGAAATGCAAACTAGATGTAAGATGATCCTGTGAAGTTATGGAAAGAAGGAAGGCCAGCTCCGGTGCATGTTAAGCTCCCTGCTGTAGACAGGGTCTGCACACAACGCCACTTGCCATCCTGCCATTAGCGTTAAATTACAAGTGTGGGGCTGCAGCATCCTTTTTATGGTGTGCCAGAGACTGGCAGGCAAGCCCGAGGGGCTGCTTAGCTAATGCAGGACTGTTGATCTATCTCACAGGACTGTATCTCTTTCACTGCGCTCATTTGTCAATCTTAAGGAAACACACAAGATCAGGAGCCAGTTGATTTAACATGTTCACAAGCCAAAACAGCTTGAGCCTTTTTCCCACCCCTCTCCGAACCCAAGAATGACCAGCTCAGGGACCACACAGAGGCTAAGAGATCATCAACAGCAGCTTGGATTTTAAAAGACCTCCACCCAGAGTATCTTAGCCAGGCGACCTCTCCATCCCCCCGTAGACATGAAATCCCCAGGGCAGACCGAATGCGCCCAGTGGCTGGCCTCTCCCCTCTGCCTGCCTCTGCCCCTCGCCCTGTCCGGTCGGGAGGCAGGCTTTAAAGAGCCGGTACATTTATTTGTTCTCAAGCGTTTTTGTGCCGTCTGTGCCAGATTTTGCTCACATCGTTGAATTAAACATTATGTGAATGGTTGACATGAGAGCACAAAAGAAAACAGAGTTGTTTCAATGAAAACTAAGTTGAATGCCTTGGAAAAGGCTAATTCCTTAAAAAAAGAGAGAGAGAAAGGCTCTGGATTAGGGGTGCAAGACAACTGTAAAGATGGAGAGAAATTACACAAATGCAGAAAGAGTCTGCACTGAGAGTCCTCTGCGGGAACGAAACACATGTCACTCCTGGTTTAAAGAAACATCGTAGACCATGAATGGCAGGTGTAGCTAATGCCGAGCAGAAGCCAGGGACCTCCGCTCAGCAATCCCTTTCTTTAAGAAACTTGAAGAGGGTGACCTTGCTCTTGTACCCAAAAATCAGTAAATCAAAGACATTCAGATTTTAAATGAAAAATTTTTTAATACTATACGTACAAGGAAATATTATTTAGCCTTCAAAAAGAAGGAAATTTAGCAATAGGTAATTAACAACATGAAGGAACCTACAGGACATTGTGTTAAGTGAAAAAAGCCAATCACAGAATGACGAGCACCTCATGATTCCACTTATATGATGTGCCTAAAATAGTTAAACTCATGGGAGCGAAGAACAGAATGTTGGTTGCTAGGGGCAGGGGGGAGGGGGACGTGAGGAGTTGTTCTTCCACACGGACACGGTCTCAGTAATGCAAGATAAATCAGGTCTAGAGATCTGCTATACAGCCGTGTGCCTATAGAAACAGTACTGTATCGTCCACTTAAAAATTTGACGGTAGAACGCATGTTAAATGTTCTTACCACCATTAAAAAAAAGAAGCTGTGGCATTGTTAAAAGCTTGATACAAATGTATAATTTCTAAGTGATGTAATGATTTTGCCCTTTAACTTAATTTCTCAGTTACCCGATGACCTATGGGTCCAGACCCCAATCCTGTCAGGTAGGAGGAGGGCTTCTACTCTAGGCTCAACCCAAATCGAACAGTTAAACTTGGAACCTCCCACAGGTGCCAGGAATCCAAGGACTTCCAGATTCCAGAAAATGAATACACATCGCCTTCAAGACCACATCCTCCTCCCCCAGCCCCACCCTTCCCCACTCAATCTGGCACCTCCGCCAGGATCTGAGCCTGTGCTTTTTCCTGATTAGGAAGCTCGACTTCAAGCCTCCAGACCTTTCCTCACCCCCTTCTTATGACTGGGTCCAACCTGCCCAGAGCCTGCCAGACTAACAAATCTTGGCACCCTGTGGGCTTCCTCAACCTCTGCTGAGTGAAATATCTTTATAAGGCCTTCTTAGAGCTTAATGTAATGAAAGCCTTTTGGCTGAGGTTCAGGCTATATGTAGACACAGTGTCTTGGAGGGCGTGGCTAGAAGAGACAGGGTAGAGAAGCTGCCCAAGGATTATCGCCATGCCCTTCTCAGAAGGACACTGGTCCCACCCCGTCCTTGTCCTCCTCACAGCCCCCCAGGCCTTCCAGACCTGTGCCAGGGTCCATGGGGCTGGCATAAGTCAGCGTGGAAAAAATGGATCCCTTCCCTGCTGAGCACAGGCTCTGAGAGACAAAACCCAAACCCAGGGGCTCAGAGCAGGCCTTACTTACGTGTCTACTTGTTTTACGTAGCTGACTTTACTGCGCGTTTTTCAGACCAGTGGTTGCACGTGGCTGTTACCAAGTTTGTAGGAAAAGCAAATCCCTAGGAAGGTGAGTTTCCAAATGGACAGTGGAAGGGATTTCAGAAAGGCTGGCCAACTGCGTGTGACCAGACCCGCAGTTCATAGCTCCCCTGGCTCTCCCAAATCCAACAGGCAAAATCTGAAAAGCTAAGGGACTGCAAGACTGAAGAGCACTGGGGAGTCCGCCATTACTTGGCTTGGAGGCAGCAGCAGGCGGCTTCTCCTTGCTTTTGTTACTGTGCAGAAATTACCAGGCCAATACCTGTCAAATGCACGATACAGCTGTTACATAGCAAGTACTACCCATAAAATCAGGTGCACACATCTGCGTATCAGGTATAGAATGTGTAACCAAGCTAGTCGGTTTTATTAAAATGCAGTTGAAAAATGGAGACTCTGAAGGAGGTTAGTCTGCTCAGTTATCCTTCAGAATTAGGAGCACATCCTTCTTCCTATGTCTTACAAGAAAATGTAAGGCATGTAGATTTAAATTGCGAAATGGCTGTGAGTTCTGGACTATTTTGGGAAGAACTCATGCAACGATTTTCCCCAGCAAAGGTCCAATTTATGCTGCAGGAGAGACTCATATGCTAATAAACTACTATTGACAAGTGTGATAGATGCAGCTAGGTACTTAGTGAGTGCTGGAGAGCAAAGTTGATTGCATTTTACAGTCTGTGTATTTCTCTGTTTATTGCTTGTATTCTGTCATTAAGCAAACAGGTTCCTAATATAGCAAATCTCTCTAATCAGTAAAGCAAGGGAGAAAAGAACCAGAAGCATCATTAATTATGACCATTTGGCTGCAGCCTGGACAGTCTGCTGCTATTGGATTGGGCAACTTCCTTTGGTTTAATTTTCTGGAGGTAGAGCAGAAACTGGCTTTTCTTATGCATAAAAAAGAGTAGAGAAATGTTCCATACGCTGCTGGCTGACAGCTGCCTAAAACCCCGAGATTAAACACTGGCTTCTCGACAGAAATGGAGTTCTGGGGCCGCAAATGCCAGGTTCTGAGTGGGTGCACTTTTAAGTCTCTAATTCCACAAACAGAGCAAGCGTGCTGCTCCGAAGCCTGACCCCTGCCCGGAGGCTGGGGAGAGCCTACTGTGGGCAGACCTGGTGTGTGCATGCGCAGTGGCTGATGAGCCGGCTCGACTGGGAGCTGTAAATTATGTGTGTTCCTGTGCATTCGGTACAGGAAAGCCATCGGCACCAGGGCAGGCTTTCCAAATGCTAATCACAGAGGTAAAAAGCAGGAGAGGCGGCAGCCTGACTCCAGGTAGCAGAGGTTAACAGCATCTAATGCATTTATTAACCCTCTAGTGCCAGGAACTGGTGAGGTCTGGCCCTGCAATTACCGTGCCGTGGCAATTCTATTATGCGACGTGCCTGGACTTGCGGATTACTGCCAGTGACAGTTTTATAATGCTGCTGGACAGGCTTATGAAGGGCCTGAAGAGCAAGTTCTCTGGATTTCCAGAAGGACAGCAAGGCGGCTGGTTTGGGGGTGGGTTCCTGTCGTGTCCTTTTCATCTCTCCATTTTCAGGATGCCAACTTTGTGGTTCTGTGCTTTGGGGGTGGTGTCTCCCCACCACCCCCAGCTCCGAGTCAGGCATCTTACTCTCTGAAACCATATAGCTGTGAATTAGCAGTTGGGAAACACCCTTTCCTAAAAGAGATTAAATAATTCATTTTTCAACGGGCAGTAACAAGGGTCCGAATTGACTTTTAGAAAAATGAATCTGTTCTCTTCCCTTCCTTCTCCTTCTCTCCTTTTTTAAGAGACATCATATTTTAAAGCCACATACTGTGAGGTTTCGAGTCTGGGTAGGTCGGGCTGGCGTCCTGCTCATCCTGTTAATGAGTGGGGCTGCCAGCTCGCAGACATGACCTTGAGCACTCTGCCAACACCTCCACTGTTACACGTTTGGTTTTACCTGTCTAGACCTGGTGATAAAAGGTGTTCTTCCGGTTTCTAACTCATTTTCTGTCTTACAAGGTCTGAGACTTTTGTTTTGTTTTTTTTACCTTTCCTGGGACCATCCCAGTTTTCATCAACGGAGACAGCATTTAAAGCATGTAAATACGCTTTGCAAGAGTGGAGAGTGGGGGATGCCCTGTAATTTGATGTTAGCATTTATCATACCTGACTAGCAGACGGTGATAGCTTGATGGTGTTTTCAGAAATGCTCAGGATAAAAGCCTTTAAAATGGGGAAATGACAGGTTGCTCAGGTTTCTAAGATGGGCTTTAAAAGCCAGATTTTCTTAGGTGGGCTCTGGAGCTGCACAGGTAGATGTCTGACCTCAGGGGTCCCTGGCAGGGGTCAGACTGCATACAGGGCTGATGGTCAAGTGCACCCAGCTGATATGCACTGGTCAAATTCCCAGGCTGTGCCCCTCCATCCACAGCTTATGAAACCTGATGGGCCCTGGACATCCAGCCTGTCACTCTGCCTGGCGTTGGTGGCATTGAGTCTATGCAGATCAGACTCAGCAGATCTTCCTGAGGTCCCTGCCAGGTTCAAGTGGAACCCTCGAACCGCTCTGCTCGGGTCTGCACCCAGACCACTCAGTGGGAAGCTGTGTGAATCTACTGTATAAGCAGAGTACTTAAAGGCCTTGTGTGTGTGGTCCATTAAGTCTCCGGATGCTAATTGCTTCCGTGGGTTGGAAGGTGTTTAACGGGGGAGAAGGCATTCTCTCAGAGTCGGGGCCTGGCTGTACATTACTACTTTTATTCAGCATTGTATCCAATTATGCCAATCAGAATGGTCCTCAAGGCGAGATGAGCTTGGGGCTGCTGCTCCCAGACACAGTGAAACCAGTGGGGTTACAGGGAGACAAAGCCAGAAGATGACGATTTCCTTTCCATAGAGGCCAACAGGATGCCCACTTTGGGGGAGCAGAACCCAGAGACTTTAGAGACTTGGAGCTGGTCTGTATGCATCTTCCCCTGTGACTGGTCCGTCATCCCAGCCACGCCAGATGGAGGGCCAGAGCCTGGGAAGTTAAACCTGCACATGTCTACCTGGCTGTGTACCTTTAATCCTGTACAAGCTGAACACTCAGTAACCGATGAGGACCAGAAATGTACCTGTGCAGATCCATAAACCACTTCAGAAAATGCATTAAGATAGGAGACTCTCCTGGTGTATTGGTGGGAGTCCCGTACAGGCACTTAATCACAATGAGCATTCTACCAGTCCCTCCATGGGTGCCCCGAAGTGACTGAAGACATACATAGCTAGTGGGCGTCTCAGGTTGTGTGTAAAGTGGGGAAAACACTGGGTGCTCGTGCTCATTCTGCAGAATGAGCCCCAGTCGGAAAGAGGCCTCCCAGCCTTGGGAACCCTGGGAGGTCCCTGTGGGCGGTTCAGCTGTGAGCACAAGTCCAGAAACAGCTTGAGGTTATAACGTGTCTCAGACCAGAAGTGCGGCTGCCTCCTCTGCACATTTTAGTAAACTTCTTGGTTATGCAAAGGCCCTCAGCAGAAGTTTATGTCTTTTGTAGATTATGGCCTAGAAAAGGCAGAATGTGATGTTTTAGGGGCATGTTGGTGTCTGGGCACAATGCCAGTTTATTTCTTGAACAGAAATAAAACATGACGTTTTACATGTTTTCTGCAGGTAACAATGCAATGGACCAGGCTTGCTCTTAATATAGATTAAAAGTAGGCTTTGGAGCAAGGTTCAATCCCTCTTCCAATTTCTCCTCTAATCTTCTTACACATAACATTTCGTGACCTTTGAACAGCCTGGGGATGCTTCACAGTGTCTTATTCCTGTTGCCTGTTTAAAGGTTTCTATTTCATATTCACAGCTGGCATATATGCAAATATACGTAAAGATTATGATGCCTCCCAAGCAGCATTATGGCCTATAAATTACTCCTCGGGTGAAGATGCTGTCATTTCAGCTAGCATGTCTTCAATGAGTTGCAAAGTCTTCCTGCAACAGGCAGCCTCTGTCTTTCACACGGAGCTGCCTGCCCGGATACTCCCTGATTCTGGTGTGATGCTTAACCAAGGTCATCCTGTTGGCAAATGAGCTTTTTGACTTCTGGTGCCATTGGGCTCCTATTTGAGTGGGCAGAGGTCCTGAGAGGGGTTGTGTGGATTTGGGGGCAGGTGGAGAGTGAAGGGTCAAACATACCAGGATTCCCTGTGAGACATGCTGTAATGCAGGAAAGAGCACAGTTTCCTTCCAGAGTGGTAGAGACCCGGTCTGTATCCCGACTCACAAGTAAATTGTTCTGTGACCTTGGAGAAGTCACTTAACTTCTCTGCACCCCAATCATTTACCTTTACAAAACGAGAGGGTTGTATCGGGTCAGCAGTTTTCATCGCACTTGTCTGAGCAATGAAAACTTGCCCGTGACTCAGTTCTCAGGTACAAGCCCAGTGGAGACCTGTTCCAGTTGTGAAGAGTTGGGAAACTTAAAGCTGTCCCTCGCAGCTGAGTTTTAAGAATGCTGGATCGGGGATCGGTCATGCCCGATTTCTTGATTCTTCGAGGGGACCCATCTGACAGAGTTCCTGTCCTGTGTCCTAGCTCCCAAGCAGTGAGTGGTTTACTTACTGGGGGGCAGCCCCATGAGCCCAGGGACTGCATCCTTCTGTTCACACCGCCAGATGCCCAGCATCGGAAAACAGCTCAGAAAGTGTTGGCTGGAGTGAAGGATAAAGAAGTGAACAAAGAAACGAGCTGCAGGAACACCTATCTCTGTGTTACTGATGAATGGGGATTTTCATTGCAACATTTTTGCCTTGAAGGCTCTTCCCCAAAATTAACCTTCAGAAACATAAATGAGTTCAAAACGTAAGTGACTTCAAAACTTTAACACCCTCGCCCTATGCTGCCTCTACTGGCCACAGGCAACCATTGAACCTTTGCAATGGGGCAGGTCTGAACTGAGATGTGCTGGGTCATATTCTGAAGACTTGGGATGGAAAGAAAAAGGATGCAAAGTATCTCAATAATATTTATATTGATTACATGTTGAGATGGCAAATAATTGGATTAAATAAAATACGTTATTGAAATGAACTTCACTTGTTACCTATTTAATTATGTGGCTACTAGAAAATTTAAAATTACGTGCGGAGCTCAGATATTTCTATTAACGGTACTGCCCTAGACAGTCGGTTAGTGGGGCATCATTCATCACTCGTTCATAGTACATAGGAGTCACTGTATATGTGCATGTGTGTTTGTCCCTCTGCAGGCCCAGAAGCTGAAATCCAACGTGTCGGGCAGCACACACCTCTGTCTTTCTGATGTAAGTTATGCCTCTTTCTGGGCCTCCCTGCATCTCTAGAGATAGTCTTAGGGCCCCTGGGGCAGGGTATGATGTGAAAGGCTTGAAGACAACAAGGTTTCGGGTCCAGAAACAGCAGAAGGCCCCCTCTACGTTCTTCTGGCCGTAGAGGAAGATCCGATTCTCAGATCCCAGGGCACGAGGTTAGAACTAAGTGTGGGACCCGGGCTTCTCATCTCAGAGCGGACCCAGCATGGACACCCTTGTCCCAATGCCACAGTCACATAATATCATCTGGGACAGAAAACTACTCTATTTACCGGATGTCCTCTATCAACACTTCTTTTCGTTGCCATAACAACCCAGAGATATCTGGAGCAGGCCACGTTACTGTCCCCAGTTTACAGGTGAGGAGATGGACGATTCTCTCCTGGTCATGGGTCACTGTGATGAGATGCAGCGTCATGGGCTGGCGTGGGGATGGAGGAACTCATCCTAGGGAAGGACAGCTGTGCTGGCTGGGAGTCTGGCAGCCTGGCTTCTGGTTTGGTGAGGGAACTGATGAGCAGGGCAGGCTCCTTCATCTGTAAACTCTAGAGTTGGATGGCCAACGGAGGGAAGGTCTGCCACTGCCTGCGTGCTGGTCTCCGATGCGATTAGTGATCTCTCTCCATCTGGCCCAGTCCTGGCCCGGGCAGGTCTTCTCAGACGCCTCTTCCTGTCCTGCTTCCTTGATGGGAGGGGCAGCCAGCATTCCTCCTCAGCCAGTGGTACCCAGAAGGAGACATCGCATAGCTACTCGGGCATCTGGGGAATGGAGCGGGGAATGGCAGTTCACATTTTTTCCCCTAATTTTTAACATCTGAAAGAGGAGCCAGAAAATAAATGTTGAGCAGGCAGTCTATCAAAAGTATCTGGTTCTCACCCAGATTCATGACGCTTCCCATAAAACTGCAGTCAGTGAATTGGTAAAATCCTGGGTCAGCTTTGGTGAGTGATCGAGCTCGTTAGGGGTGGGGGCGGGAGAGAGTAGGATGTGTGGTTAAAATAGACTGTGATCGAATGAATACATGCACTGGATGATAATGAAAACGTTCTTTCTTACAGCGCGATTATGAAAAGGATGGGCTCGCCGGTGCCTCCAGCCACATAACCACAAAATCAATGGCTGCTCCTCCAAGCTGTGGTCTGAGCCCACGGCTGCTGCTGGTGGTAACCGCCCTGCCCACCCTCTTATCTTTGTCTTTGGCGGAAACATTGTAGCTGCATTTCAAAAACAACGTGGACATGTAAAAAGACAAAAACCAAGTTATCTGTCTCCTGCCCTCTTGTATATCTGAAATTCCAGTTTTAGGCGCTCAGTTGAGGCATTGCTCCCAACAGTTTCACCCTCCTGAAACTTTTTTTCCTTTCCTTTTTTTTTTTTTAAAGAAAGCTTCTTGTGATCCGTAGGGCTTCTATGGGAAACCCAGTGCAGTGCTACATTCCAAACCCACAAGGCTTTGGGGTATGTTGTATTGTGAAGGGACAGTGTGTTCATTTGGCTGTAAAGCCAGCTGGGGCCATGTTTTTGATGGTGATGATGGTGATGATGATGATGACGATTTGAACAATTTAACTCTGGCCTTTACTAGCTAGCAAAAGAATTAGTATCGCCTAAGAATCTTCCATATTTCATGCTGGCTTTGATTTCTGATGACATAACTGCAGCCTAGCAAGCGTTTTGGTTGCAAATCAAAGATTCTCATCAAGAGAATCCTGGCAGACTTTGTGCAAACAAGCTTGTACTGATGTTCACCTCTCTGTAGGTACGAGCCTTTTCTGCGTTAACGTTTGTGTTCTGTAAACAGTTCTGCACTCTCCTCTCCTACCAAACAAAAAGCACCTGTCACATCCAAATGTAGTGTCTGTCTTCTGGTGAAAACAGAGAGCGAGCGTGGGAGTGAAACTCCAGAGTGTCGGTCACTGAGCGACACTCTCCTGAGCCTTACCCGAACGAGAAGCCCTTAAACTAACGAGAGTCAAATACAGCTGAAGCGTCGTTGCTCTAATAATACTCTTTACACGTATGAGGTTCTATGTAGAAAACAAAATTTACTACTAAATGATTTCATCTATTGGCTTTCTGTATTTTGGAGGTAATGATATTGTCTCCATTTTTTTACTGATGGTTTAATACAAAATACACGGAGCTTGTTTTCCTCTCACAAGTGGCGTCAGCTCCAATACTAACTTCCTGACGACAGCCCTTCAGAAGCAGACTCTGAGGAGCCTTGTGCTTGAGCAGAAAGCTCTGCGCCACGTTACTGTGGGCAGGCAGGAGGAAACAGAGCAGCCAACCGCTGTCTTTTATCGTTCCTTGGATCGCAAGCGTGCTTACCTGTGAAGAAACCGGTGGCCACTCGTAAATGTTCTGCAACGTCTAATGGTACCTTGGCCATCCGCGCCATCTAGTATCTTGGTTTTCACGTTGCCTAACAAAGGCAGCTTTGATTGGGGCAGGGGATGGGGACCGGCTGCCCCCTCTTCTGAAGCAGACCCACGCCACGGTACAGAGTTCTCCTTCTAAGGATTGTCTTTACTCCCAACTGTGATGGCTTGGCTGCTGTTGAGAGCAGTTTGATCTGGAGGTCATCTGGAGGCGGCTTGCATCTTGTTCTACATCCGCCATGGCAGACCATGGCTGACTGTGCGAAAAAGAAAGATTTATGGATCGAGGTCAATGTTAAGTCTGCGGAGATGCGCTGGTTGGCACAGATACCCAGAACAGAACAGGTCTAGGAATATGCGGCATCTGGCTGGCGCACTGCGTGTCATCCACTGTTCTCTTCCCTAAGCGGAGCCTAACACACACTTCGGAAGTCTGGCGGAAATGAAGAGATTCGGAACCTACGACGATCGGGTGCCGGTAGCCGTGTTTCTCCAAAACCAAACAGAGGAGAGGAGATTCCACGTGCGCAGAATGCTGGGGAGAATTGCCTTTCTTGTCACACCAGGAGAGGGGCTGGAGGGGGAAGCCATGGTGCCCACATCCTACTGATCCCCTTGGCCCACTGATGTTTGCCTTGTAAGAATTAATCAAGTTGCTGGCATGGAAAATTGATTGAATCCAAGGTGAAGGCATAGTCTTTGAGCTTGATTGGTGTTTGAAGTGCATTTATATCCAAATGTTAATAAACATAAATGGTTAATACTAAGGGCCAACTTTTTTCACTTGCAAAATGTTTTCAAGGAAACTTCATCAAACAAATGTGATTAGTGAAAGGTTCCCTAAAGACTTACTTTGAACGAACCCAGGAAATGTGTCAAAATATTTGGAATTCCAGTCACCTATGACAGTATCTCTCTTACAAGGCATATTTTGTTTTAATTAAGATATCCCTGTGTATCTACAATGGACTAATTGCCTATGGGTCTGATTCTATGTGATCTACTGTGGAAAGCTATTGATTACTTCTGCAGTAAACAGCAGCTCTAATTAGCTTCAGATGACCAAGAGGAAATGGGAGTTATCAGTGCTAACAAGGGTATCCTTCAGTGAGGAACGCATGACTGCACAACACATAAAATACATTTTGAAAAGCCTCATCTGTCACCAACAAAGATCTCATTTTTCTTCAGCAATAGAAGCATATTAGAGTTACCAAATCCTCGATTGGAAAATAAATTGCTGATTAAATAACCAGGGGGGGAAGGATGTTCAGTGACAAGAACTTAGAGCAATCCCTACAAAATCATGTTAAGTGAGTGTTTCTTCCATTCGGTGTGCTCTCCATTTAACCTGGCGGCCCCGAAACGGCATCATTGGCCCCAGGATTGGAGCAGGCAAGTGACTCAAATATTTCCCCTGTCCGACTTTCTTTTGCAGTGCTAAAAGCAAAAATTTTTCGCTACCTCTTGTCTTTCAGTCCCTGCCTCTAGGGAACCACCCAATACAAGGGCTGTCTGCTGAGGCTCAGGCCTCGTGCAGGAAGCATCTCGTGGTAGTTGACCTTGACGAAACAAAGACATTGATTTCTGTTCACGTAGACCATGACTCGCAGATCAAGTCTAGCCATGCCCAACTTATTTCAAGGAAAAAGAAAGGCAAATTTGCCAAACTGATTAGAAGCACATTCATTCCACTTTGATGTTGAATATCTTGGGCCAGTCTGTGTTTGTGAACCTTTGTAATAGAGCACATGGAGGGAGAAGGGCGCAATAGGGAGAGGGAATTCAGAATGCCACCTGAATCTTTATTTTTCCATGTCTGAGTTTCTCAAGCCTCTAGTAGAAAACATGTAGGTTGAGAATTACACAGGTTATTTTTCATCAGATAGAGCAAACCGTATCCAACGTGTGATAGCTGTGTGGTTTCCATTAAAATGAGATTTTTAGAGAGTTGTTTACCCTGTAGTTAAAAATGTCTTAGAAGCCGTGTGTTTCGAGTTGACCAAACACAGGTCAGGGCTCGTCCAGGGTGGCGGTGGCCTTTGGCTTGCTCTGTATTAAGACCGTTCTTGTCCTGCATCCACTCTGAAGATGGGTCCCCTCCAGCTGCATCCTGCTTCCCACCTGCCTCTTTGTGCGCTAAGTCAGACACTCCCTAACACCCCATCTGCCGAACTAGGAAAGTGGGGGAGCAGAAGCATTTCAAAGACAGTGGGAAGTGCCTGGTAACAGAGATATAAAAGCAGTGGGAGTTACAATAATTAGGAAATGCTTTTCTTAGGATCCAGCATAAGTGTATTTCTGTTGTCATTATTTGTAAAAGAGCGGTCTTGGAGGAGCTATCTTTTCAAAAATATGGTTTCACTCATGTAGTCAGACGTGTACGACTTATCTGAGTCAATAAACTCCGGGCCAGAAAAGACCTGTTTGAGTGAGTTCACATTTTCTGATTCTCTTTTGACGCCCTTCTCGATCTCCTGAGCTCAGACCCTTGTGAATTGTTGTGGCTGCTGCTCTTCGATAAAGCAGATGAGACCATGGGAGACCCACCTTTTCAAGAAAGACCAGAAGCAATGGCAACAAACGCGAGTACATTACGAATGTCCCAGGCATGGTCCCAGCAGAAGGGCCAGCCTGCACTGACCTCGGGGAGTTTGGAGAGATGAGGCAAATCAAGGTACAGCGAGAGGCCGGCGCCTGCCCTGGGTGAATGGATCACTCAGCCTGCTGATGTCCCTTACTGTTCCGAACAGAAACCTCGTCCTAACAAAAGAGCCAAAGTTCCCTGGGTTGGACAGCAGTGCGTCTGTGGGAAGCAAGCCAGAGCTAACATCTGTATGACAGAGAAAATAAGTTTTGCTTAGAAGTTCCAAAAGAGTAAAACAGCTGGGAATTTGGTGGGCTACCCTAAGAAGCTAAATTCTTGTTCTTCCTAAGACAAGCATCTCATGTATAGATCTGACATGTTGTGAGTTTGACACAGCTTTTATTCTCAAGTGGCCATTTGTCTTAAGTCTGTCGTCTAGAATTCTTCATGGGGCCTATACCTCTGAAACACATTCTCACTGAAGAGGCCTTAAATCTGTGGGTTTCACCATTCCCCGTGACCTGGGATGTATTTAGTGGGACATTTCAAATATCCCAGGGATATTTGTCTTAAGGTATTGGCTGATTTCATATTGATTATTGATGCCCCACCCCCTACCCCCATATTGTTACTTATTGTCTAAGTATTTAACAGAGTTCCTTCCCATCAATTCTTTATCCTAATCACTCCAAATTTAGTCCTTTCCAAATTGATACTTGTTCCATCAGATGCCTTTTTTACATGTAACCCTGGGCTTTTTGAAGCTGGAGAAGAATTTCTCAAGAGCCAGGCCATCTGAAGATGAGGCTAATCCCCAAGTGGGAAGTTCACCCATTCCACCCTCCCCTGAGCTCCCTGTCCATAGCTTAGTCTCACCTGCTGCATCCTCCCTGGGCGTCCCTTTGCTGCCTGTGCTCTCCGAGGAGCTCCTCTTCCTCCCAGAGGCAGCGCGGGCTGATCATCGGACACGCCACCTGCACTTCTGATTGTTCTGAGGCCCAGCCCAGAGGGGTGGAGGAGGCCCGAATACACCGCCCTGGAGCGCACTGCTCACAGCTACTGAGGTCGCAGCCCCCTAAGTCTCCAGGCTCATTTGACCGGCGCAGCTGCGGCTTCGGCTGTCTGCTTCTGGCAGGTGCCAACATCAGCATCTTGTCCCACTGCCATGCGGAGTTTATTTTTGCTGCGGGGCAGCTGCCAAGCCCAGCACCAGCATCAATCGAAGGTTTTTCTCTGATTTCCTTCTCTTTGTCCCAGGCGGGGCTTTCTTACCAGTCCCCCTTTTTTAAGTTTTGTGGGAAGTGCCAAGAGCCTGGCCAGAGACCCTCAGCCCCTTCCTTCACTCTAACATCTCTCCCCACTCACCCAGCCTTCCCCAGCAGAAGGCATGGCCCATAGTAGGTACTCACCGCTCAGCAAATGAATAACGTTGGGACACTGAGGGGCTGGACTCTGTAAGATAGTAGCAAGAACTGGTCCATTCACACAGTCTTATGGCACCGAGCTGTTATACGTCGACAACGAAGGGTCTTCCTTAGGTTATTGAAGGTGATTTGGGAGGAAGAGTTGAAGAAAGCATAAGATTCAAAGCAACTTTAAATCTACCCACTGTGTCTCCTGCAGAGAGAGGAAAAACTAGCATTTGTCCCCAGGAGAAGCTGAGCATGACCAGCCAGTCCCAGAAAGGATAGAACCTAAAATGGGGAGGAAGAATTTCATGGGAAGTTAGCCAGTGAGTCTGCTGATAGTTTACTTTGCCTTGAGTTCAGGATGCTGGCAGAATGGACCACTCCACCAGTCCCATACCAGCCCTAGGGACAGAATCTGAGAAGCAAACGCAGGTGCTCACCAGTTCAGTGCATTTTTGAACATCTGCTCTAGTGGGGCAAGCCATCATTTGGAGCTGAAAGTCCCCCAAGAGTCACTTGAGAATTTGGAGACCTCTGACAGCATCTTAGAGAAAAACCCATCTCTTCTAGATTGGCATATTCTTTTGCTTTGGTATCCTTTGGAAAATCTAACTTCTCCCTATAAATAGTCCACAAAGCTGTTTTTCAGACTCAGTCTCTGAGAAGTAAGTCCCAGTACATCTGGGTTCCTATGCATACAACACCAGCCCCCAGCTCCACTCTTAAGGAGAAGGCAGACACACCCATCCTCAGCCCAAGCCTCCAGGCTGCCATGGAGAACCCAGGGTGGTCACGCTCTCAGCTTCAGAGGGACCATGAGCATGGCCAGGTGGATGTGCCAGTGAGCTGGCACAGCCACCAGGTACCAGCCAAGGTGCAGATGAGGGGACACCAGAACTGCTTTAGCCACAAAAGCAAACAGTGCTCATTCAGAATAGCAAAACTTTGAGCAGGCAGGGACCCCTGATGCTTGCCGAGTGTGGCATAGATCATAAGACTAAAGTAGGATGAAGAATTGGAACAGTGGATAAACAGATGCTCTTGGTATGGCAAACGTGGGTAAAGTTCTGTCCTCTGTCACTGGGGCCAGGCAGGGTAGCTGTTGCATGTACAGCTGGAGGTATTCCGAGCTTCTCTGCATCTTTGCACTTAAGGTGCACGGATGAAGCTCCTTTGTCTCAAATGCTGCAAGGTGGCATGATCCAGCATTATCTCTTTTGGCGTGCAAAGTGTGCTTGATCTGGATTTTTTTAAAGCTTCAGCTAAAATGTGGGGGAAAAGAGGATGGATACCGTAGCACCAAATCACAGATTGCCCTGCCTTACTCGGCTGTGGTCTTACCGCGATCAGATAGTTCTGGTGTGCTTTTCTGGATTCAGAAACAGCTCCTGTCCTCAGAGGGTTGAAGAACCGGTTTCAGAAACTTGAAATCCAGGGCCTTATAGTTCTCCTAATTATCTCTCTTTTCTCTCTTTGTCCCCCCTGAGGGAGGGGGGAGGAGACACTTTGCACCACGGTTTGCTTTAAAGAGTTTTCTCATCTTCTCCGCGTTATCCCTTGATATTGAAATTATTTTCTCTTGTTTAATCCAGCTCCTGCTGAGAAGCTGTGTGAGATTTAGGAGGTGGAGGTTTTTGTTGTGCTCTTTTTGGATGGCGCTGCATTTTTACTTTTAACCCGAGGGTGTATCTCAGTTTATGTTCTCCGTTTCCTGCAGGTTAACAATGCAGGTGGAATGAAGTAAGGATTCTGGGTCTTAGGACAGGTTTAGGATCACGTCTTAGGAGAGGGGTTCGGACACCCAGCCCCTTGGGGGTTAGAGTGCGCTTCCCTCTCCCTGTTGAGAGTGGGTACAGGGGAGCGGCTGTCCTCCTGGCCCCCATTTCACACTGTGTGTGTCCTGAGCTGTCCACGTGTAGATGATGTCCACATTGTCCTGCATTCCCAAGGAACCTGTGTGCTCTCTCGGGGTCATTCCCACGTGGCTTCCTCACACAGCTGTTAACAGTGCGCTTTATCGCCGACACCCACGGAGGAACCCCCATGTGTGAAGAGTACAAGTTTTGCTCTTTGGATTTTGGCAATGGTTTTGTGATATTTGAATTTTCTGTTCGTGTTTACTCAAGCACTACAGATTGTATGTATGTAGTCCCTTCAGCCTCCATCCCCTACCCCAGAATATCCTAATAAACGTTTTCTTTTTTAAAAAAGCAAAAATAAAAGGAATTTTTATGGTGTCTTTTTCTGGTATCAAAATTTATTGGGAAGTGGTCTCAAAGCCTATGAACACATAGAGACCCCCGGTGTCCATTTATCAGGGTTTGTATCGTAGATGAGTGTGGCTGACACAGATGCTTTTGGAAGTCTTTGTTGCAGGTGAGTGTGGGGGCGGGGGTGGGAGGACCTTTTGCTCCTGGGAACTGCTGGCGCTCAGCAGCATCCCCGGTCTCTACCCACTAGATGCCAGTAGCAACCCGCACCCCGAACCCCCAAGACATGGACAACCCCCTGGGAGTGGGGAGGCAGCAAAATCCCCCTTGCTGGGAGTTACCGTGTTAGACGCAACCCAATAGTTCACATACGCTCCAAAGGCAGCCAGGTTCCAGTGTAGGGTCATTTATTTTGTGTCTTCGACGTGAAGTTTTGTAATGAAAAGACAGGGTTGGTGGGTTCTCCACTATCACATATGTATTGAGTTACTCACATAAACTCATAAGCAGTGTTTTGATAAAAGGTAAGGACCTTTAGTGAGTGGGCTGCCCCCCTTCCTAACAACACCTAGCTCAGGGCCTGGCACAGCAGAATTGCTCAACACCCCAGGAGGCTGGATTTCGTCCGGGAGAACTAGCATCATGACCGTGGGGGCTCAACACACGCCTCCCTCACGTCTCCGCAGACGCCGTCACCCCGGGCGCCTGGTCCCCACCAGGACATTGGAAAGCAACACACGGAAACACAAACAGGGTGATGAATTTCACTGCTACTGTTGGCTTCAGTCTGCGCCTCCCAGTCCCCTCGCCACAAGAAGACCTTGCCGCTCGTGGTAGGACAGAAGCGACGTCTCCCTTGAGATTCTGCAGGACAGTTTTGTGCTTCGCAATTTCTCATTCAGCCGGGCTTTCCTCCCCCCTTGCTTCCTCGGCCTGCTTACAAATGACCAAGTGTAGAATGATTTCCTCCAGACACCACAGTGTAGGTAAAAACTTTGAGAGCATTTGGATCAGCGCCTGGCGTTTTAGAGGCCCAGCGACCCCCAGGGCAGCCTGAGCAGAGACCCCCAAGTCTGCTCACAGGGAAATGAACCCCAGGGTGTCACCACCCCCAGAGTGGCTGGCCTCTGGGAAAGGACAAGACACCGACACCCTCCCCTGAATCACCAAACAGAAAGAGGGGGGAAGCAGTGCTCTGGGAACTTGGCGCTCCCTCCCGTGGTCCCTCAGTATTCTAATCACCTTCTGACTATGACCCAATCCCCAGAATGCAGGTGATAGAAGTTTTAGGAGCTGGAACAAGAAATGACTAATAAAACCCTGAGAGAAATGCCAAGAAAGTGAATAAAAACTGTGACAGAAACAAGATACAAGACCGCTCGTGTTCGGTGATATAAATAAAGCGTAAACGAAAACAGTGATGAGAAAGATACGAGTGGGAGGATCCATAAAAGCCACACAAACGGGCAGTGCGGGCTGCCCTGATGGGTTTATTCGCGGGCAGGCTTCTCCCATGCGGGCCGGGAGGCAATTCACGGGCGTCGAAACAACAAGGTGAGTGTGTGGCTTGAGAAGATTTGAGTGTGTATATAAATAGGGACAATCTTGTTTTTAGAACGCAGTTTGACAATATGCATTATCAGTTCAAATCCACGTCCCCTCTGCGGCAACAATTCCACTACAAGGATTTATCCTGCATTCTTAAACGGCGTGCCAAGATCCATGCAGAAGGATTTCCATTGCAGAATCACTTGTGATAGCCACATGCTTGAAAGAAGCTTGGTGTCCATCAGCAGTGAACTGGTTAAAGAACTCGTGGTGCATCCAGATGAGGGCATACCAAGTTCCTGTTTTGTTTTTTAAAAGTAGATGTATGTTCACTGCAACAAAGTGGTCTATGCTATATTAAGCGAATACGAGATATAGGACAATGAAGTATGTGGTCCTGGTTGTGTGCATTCTAGAAACAGTTGAGAGATGATAGAGAGATAGATGATAGGTAGGTAGACAGACAAGCAGATAATATAGGGATGATGGATGAACTGATAAATTGATGGATGGATGGATGGATGGACAAGTAGATGATAATAGATGACGGACTGATAAGTTGATGATGGATGAGTATTACCTAGATATGCAGTTTTTATTATACCTGGGCACTCTTTTTACCTGTAGTTTTTTAAAAGAATAAAAAGTAAAGGAAAGATGAGCTGTGCAACTGCTGGAAGCCAGCTCAGGTTTGGCCCCTGTTCTTTGGAGGGAAGAGGCAGGGGCAACCTGGCCCGGCCTGGAGCGCTCCTTGGGCTTGAGCTCCTCTCCGCATGCGCAGACTGCGGGCTCGAGCTTCGCTCCGCCCCCACAAAGCCCCAGGGAGCCTAGGACCCAGTGAGCGGCTCCCCCAGAACCTCTTGGAGAGTCATGGCCACAATTTAGGGAAGGGGCACTTTACGGAGGCACACGTGTATGCTGTGTGCCTCGGAGGGTTTTTAAATAATTTCTCACGTTGTGGTCGGTGACACATAGGTCCCCCTCAGCCCACGGGGAGCTCTTTCAGTGACAGGAATGTCAAGGATTGACCTTGCCCTGCGGGCAGCAACTCTCAGAGGATCCATGATAAATAACCACCATAGTTATTGGCCTCACCACGTGCTCCCAGCACCGGGCAGATGGGCTCCGTGCCCCCAATCTCATTCAGTCCCCAGAGCAACTCCAGGATGGAAATCATCTAAATCAGCAACTGAAGATACTGCGGCTCAGAGAGGGCAAGTGGCTGGTGCAAAGTCACATGGCCAAGGGAGGCAGAATGGGAATCGAATTCAGTTTTCCGGTGCCAGTTCCTATTGAGACTATTCTCTGCCCTCCAGTCTCGTGGGTGGGAAGTTCCTGGCTTCTGAGCAGGAAAGCTCACTGGTCCACGCCACACCCCCACTTCATCCCCCTCCACCCACGCCTGGGGCCGTGTTATGAGAGCAGCCCCAGCTAACAGACTGCGGCATAAGCTTGTCTTCAAAAGATAATTAGATTACCTCCCTTGCCTTGAGGAGAGGAACTGCAGACTTAAAAAGAAATATGACAAGCCATCTGAGTGCCAGGACTGGTCCCCCGAGAGCCACACTTCCATTTCCGTCCCTCCTTCCAGACATGAAACCAATTAAAGTAGTTGCAGCATACACAGTTAACACCAAGTGACAAAAGTCTGCCTAAGTGTTTCTAAAGATCTAATTTACCCACAGACTGTCCAGAAAAACTTAGCTGACCTGTCACGGTACAGCTTTGGAAGTGCCTGGCCCAGCTCCGACTTCCAGCGGTGCCCAGGCGCCCTCAGATCCCCTGCAGCTGTCACTCCCTGGGCCTCTTCTGTCTAGTTCACTGACAGTGACAGAGGATACCAGGAGCGCTGGCCAGTGGGGACGTGATGGAGGGTCGGGGCCAGACTCCTGGCGAGGTAGCTGGCTCAGGAAACTCATTTAGTTCCTAATACCTGTCTTGCCTTAAATTTTGACCTGTCCCACTTCTGAAATGGGGGGCGGGGGAGGACCTCATAGGGCTTCCGCTCTCCTCATCTTGAGGACCTCTGTCAAAGAGGTCACTGCATCTTATCTCAGAACTGGGGCAACTCCTTTGGAAGTGAGATTGGGGATGGAAAGCGGGTTTTATTCCTGGGCTTGCAGGGATTTCATTCCAATACCAGGAAAGGATCCTCGGAAAATATTCTCCAAATTGAGAAGAAAAAGGGTTTCCTGTGATGCGGCTTTCTCGTCTAAGTCTGCTTCCGTTCCAGTCGCTTCCAGAAAGTGAATCCCTGACCCGTTCCTGGGCACCATATCACAACAGAAAAGCAGCCAGACTCCGATGCAAAGCTCCCTGGTTTTCATTGCTCCAAAACGTTTCTGTCCCTGGAGGCTGTTGGGTATTCGGGTGATGTCTCCTAAGCTTGGAAGTGCTTTACAGTTTGCAGAGCACCTTCGCCTGCCTGTGCCCCTGGGGGCGAGGTCATGGATCCTCCCCATTGTGTGGATGGGGAAAGAGAGGCCCGGAAAGGCCTTTCTCTGGTCAATGACAGGGAGCCGCCGCCGCCTGACCGCCCTTCCTCAGCTCCCCCACAGGCTGACCTTGTCCTCAGCTTCCCATCTTCCTTTTCTGGAATCCTTCCACCCACTCAGGAATTGCAGACTATTTTAATTGACTGTCAGCTTTTGCGGAGTACATCCAGAGACTCTGTTTTTCTATTCCACTGGGTTTTTCAAGGCAATTTTTCCAGGGTATTAAGTGTTCTTTGAATAACCTATTCTGTAATTCAGAGGATAGCCAGCAGCAGCGCCGGGCCACCTGGTGATGTTGCTGCATGCTGTTCACCTGCTCCGAGGTCTCAGCCGTGGCGGGGAAACAAACGCAGCACAGGCACGGGGTGGTGGCTTCCTCCCTGGACACCACAAGGCCTCAGGTTGCAAACCGAGGTGCAGGGGCAGGGACCACCAGGCGGATGCTGGCACTGCCCCCTGGTGGACTGCTCACCTCTGGGCACTGGGTGAGCCGGCCTTTCCCTGCCCTGCACGGAGCCCCCGCATTCAGCTTGCCTCACCCACAGAACTTGCACAGACCCAGCAAATCCCAGATCACTCAGGCACCATCTGGGACCTCCAGATTTTCCCACATCTCCCTGCCATTGAGTCCCTTTCTATTCTGGACCCTGCTTGCTCTTTGCCTTCTCACATCGCCAGTAGGAAACCTATGTTTCCCCTGGGTCCTTTGTTCACTGAGCGCTCACTCTTCCAAGCAACACTGCCCATCGCTTTGGATTTTTGCCGCAGCCCTATGAGCCAGACACTGCTCTCCCAGTTTTGCTGATGAGGAAATAGACTCATGTTATGTAACTTCGCAAAGTCTCACAGGTCAGAGGGGACCCCTGGGATCTGAACCCAGGCAGAGGGACTGGAGGTCTGTGTTTATTACCTCAGTGTCACCCTGCAGCAGGCAGACTCCGGAAGAGACTTCCTGTGCATCCATCACGTCATTTTTCAAAGCCACAGAGGGATTAGATCTTGCAGGAAACCTGAAGTTTTAAATTGGTAATCCTCTTGTAATGTGAAGAACCAATGTATGCATTTGGATTTTTTTTTCTTAATTTGGGATTTACTGACAGTGAAACAGAACGATCCTTTAGGCGATGATTTTGCTGGAAACATTTTAATGAGATCTGACTGCAGTCGTTGCTGGTGTATGTTAGACGCAACTCCCCTGCCCGGGAGGGCTCGGTCTCTGTCCCTTTGCTCTGTTCTTGCTGTCCAGCCCCCTTGGGAGAGCTTGTCCCTTCCCTGCATGCCCATCTCCAGTTGCACCTGGAGCAGATGATTCTTGGGCTGCCTTCTGTGGGCCCTCTCTCAGCCTGCAGCATTTCCAGCTTCCATGGGAAGGACCAGCTACTTCCTCAAACCAGCCTGCCCACAACTGACATCCTCGTCTCTCAGCCTCCCTGACCCTCTGGCCTTCCTGACATGTGTCAATGCCTAGAGCCTCCTTCCAAGTACAGGGCATGGAGTGGAGGATGAGAGAACAGCCTTTCTCCTCACTGAGCTTGCACAGTGATGCGAGCAGCATTTGTGCCACTAAACAAGGAAAATGTGACAGTGACAGTGATGGGACTCCTTGGTGCTTGGAGGTGAAAGGGGGGCCAGGGGAACTCCCAGCCCAGGCCTAACCACTCAGGTCAATGGTGGCCCCTTTGCAGAGGCGGAGCGCATGGGGAGCAGCAGGTTCTGGAGGGTGGAGAGAAGGAGACCCCAATTCTCTTGTTAAGTTTGGGATTTCCTGCCCAGCCACCAGCCCCAAACTCCAGCACTCATGACGACTCACTCCTCCCCTTCCCTGCCCGGATCCGATTAGCCAGCTGGACTCTGCTTTCATTTGGGTCCGGTCTTCAGGGCTGCTCCTGCTGCCTCCCCCATGGCCTCCCAGCCTCTAGCCTCTCCAGGCGGATTCTCCTAAATGCCACCGTCACCAGGCCCTGACTCCACACCTCTCATCCTTCCTACTTTCTCCTCGCACCCAAGTAAGCAGACCTGCTCACTGCCGTCTAGCCTTCCACCAACCTTGTCCACCTGCCGCCACCACTCACCCACCCTGCAGTGCGCCCCCGCCACCCGGAAGCCTTCCGAGTCACTCCAGTGTACGGCTTCTCCACCTTTGGGTGCCCGCTGCTCTGGGAGCCCACTCACTTGCTCCTGGGCTCCTGTGTGACCTTGTGTTGTCACTTGGTTCTAGGTGCACAAGCCACCTCTCCCCAGTAAGGGGGAGGACCCCCAAAGGGAGGACACAGTCCTTTTGTATCCCCAGTAAGTGGTGAAGAGCGTAGACTCTAGATGTGAAGTTACTTGACCGCTCTGAACCTCAGTTTCCCCAGTTGTCAAATGGAGTAAATAATAGAATCTATCACAGGGGCTCCCACGTTGGCATCAGGCTGCTGCCAGAAAGAGGATGACAGCAAACGATGATGACGCTGACGGTCAAACCGGAAGAGAGGCTGGGGTCCAGGCCAGCACGCAGTGGGGGTTGTGAGCACACGCTCACTTGTTCCGAAAGAATGAATGAACTGAGTTTCTCCCAGGATCCTTTCTTTCCCCTCTTAACACGTGCACTGGAGGCTGGGCACGTGATGGACACTGCCTTTGTGAAACAAAGGAGTACATCTCTGTTCTCATGGGAATGTCGGTACTGTCCGCCTGCCCTCTGCCGGGGCCCCTAGGAAGGCCCACTTGGTGGGGGCGGGAGAGACCCTCGCTGACACGAGGGAGGCCACTCCATCAGACCTGCGTCTGCACACACAGCAGAGTCTATGCCATCCACAGGGACAGCTGGTTCTGATGAATGGAATCAAGGTTCTTCTGGGTCACAGTGTCTCATAGAGCCCCATCCACTTACCTGAACAGGAGAGGGGGAAGACTTCAGAGGATCGCCAAGTCCCTCCTGACCACATACTGAATTCTTCTGAGACAGACTTCTACCCTGGTGACGTGTGTCTGCCCCTTTACCCAGCCAATTGGATGACATTGCTCCAGTGACTAATCTAAAAGAGCCATTTCTGCATCTACTCACATCCTGTCATTTAATTGTCATTGTATAGCAGTTCATTAACGTTCCCGTTCCCTTAATTTGTTGGGAAGAGTTAAAAGGCTTTCAAACCAAGTCAAACTCAAAACCAGTTTGTTTGCCTTTTATGATGATGGGAACGATGTGCTCTGTAAAATACCGTATGTTCATCACTCAGCCGTATTAATTTCCCTTGACTTCGTGACTTAAGGTCAAACGCGTTAATCAAAGCCGCCATCATTAGCACAGTTTCCTTTTCTATTAAGCGATTATGATCACTTACTATTAATGAGTCGTGAAGTTTTAATAATTTTTTGCTGGTGTGAAATTGCAAAACAGTAATTATGACACTTGCTGTATGGATGGCTTGCTCCACGATGTAAATTTGGCCTAATGTTGAGAAAAATACAAACGAACATTAAGTAATTAATTAGTTGCCTCCGTGGAACCAAAATAAGCCTTCATCGTGAAGGCAGATGGATAAAAAATGAAGGCTTTTGTTGTCATTACTGAACTGTTAAACAGTGGGACATGAGCACTCAAAGAGACCCGATCCCCACTCCCCCACAACTAAAGAATGTCTTGACTGAAGTTGAAGGAGAAATAACTTTGCCAGAATGTTTTGGGTTGAAGTCAATGTTTCTGGCTTGGGGCTGATTGTGTGAGGTCAGCATGGGGCAGGAGGAGGCTTTTGCAATTAAATGTTGATGCAGATAGACTGCCAAAAATTACTGGCCCTCGGCCTTGAGAGAGGACCTGGGAGGACAGAACCAAAGGCAGGGAGTTAACACCCCCACGGGGTTCTCTGCATGGCACATAGAAATCCCTGGAGTATTATGTTGAGTTGTAGATTCTGGGGCTCTGCCTCCAGAAATGTCGATTCTGTAGGTCTGTAATAGGGTCTAGGCATCCATATGCATTCAGGATTATTCTGACATAGGGGATTCTCCAGCCCACGCTTTGAGACATAATGATTTAGAAGCCCTAAGCCACCATTCTGCAAAGCTACGTAGGAGTCAAAATTCTCACTGAGCAAATATCAATACTTATGTGTCAGGTTCTATATTAAGCACAGGAGTGTAAATTTTCTAGATTGTTTACAAATTGAATAAGAAAGGTATGCTGTGTATGTAAATAAAAAGTAGCGCATCCTCTAAGATTTCCTGAACATGGGTTTATAACATGCCAGGCACAGAGCTGAGTATTTTATAGGCACAATCAGATTGGACCTCACTACAATCCCATGTTACGAACGTGGAAACCGAGACACGGAGAGATGAAGTCGCTCGTCCAAGGTCACACAAGCAGCAATGCCCAGCTGAGAGGCGGGCTCTCTCGGGCAGGCAGTGGGCAGTGACTGAACACATTAAGACCTGTGAAGAACACAGCCAGAGCAATCACGATTTCTCCAGTGACAGGGGCATGCACCAGGAGCTAGGGGAGGGGCCAGGCAAGCCCTTTACGAGGCAGTTGTAACTGTCTAAGACAGTAGCACTCACGCTGCCGCCCAGCGCCCAGGAGGCTTCGGAGTGAGTCCCAAGGTGAAGGCTGAGGTGGGGGTTAGGTAGCTTTCCTCCCGCTGTGGGCCTCCCACTCGACACTCCCCATTCTCATTATGTTCCAACCGAGGAATGCTGCTGTGTAACAAAATGTTTGGAAACCCCTGGCTGGGGCAAGCAAGGAAAGAAGCCGAGGATGATGATATGTTTCTCATCGTTATAGATGCTTCCCAGAGAGGGACCAGGCAGAAGCGGGCGGTGGGGTGAGGTGGCATTGGATGTCGGGCCTGGGGTGTTTAACCTGCTGGCACCGAGCATTGGTGGGAAATTCACCCAGATGTCAGGAGACAAGTGGGGAGGTGGGACACTGGATAGTTATTTTGTAATCACGTGTGGCCAGTGATTCTTCTACAAGGACATTAGCCAACCAGTGGCTGAGCGAGGCTGGGAAGAACCCCAGTAGCAGTCCTGGGGGGTCTGATGTTGCCTCGCCCCCTCAGTAGAAAAGGATCTGTGAGCTTAGTTCCCACCATCAGCACATCAGCTTCCTTCCAGCCGCAGCCAGCCGTGCCAGGCCTGGGTGAAGCACTGTGGGTATCATCTCCTTTACTCCTCAGCACAGCCATTACTATTTATTTCCTGCATCGCCCAGATGCGGCCAATACATGCATCTCACTCCTCAGTGAGCATGTGGGGAAGTGAGATTCCTCCCTACCCGTGAGGACATGGATAAGACTCAGAGCATCTGAAGAATTTAACAACAAAAGCTAGAGCAGCGTCAGTTACACAGTGGAAGAGGACAGATGGGACCCGTCAGTTATGCTAATTTACAGCCCAGCTGGGCCATTCAGGCACCTCTCCAAGCTTGCCCCAGCTTGGGGTCACCCCTCCTCCAAGGAAGGACAGGCTGTCTAAACACAAGAATAGACGAAGAGTGTCCAGAAATCAGAAGCCCGGGGAAGAGATACAAAATCAGGCAGAAAATGGGCAAGGCACTTTCTCTGACCCATCCAATACCCTGTGACACTGGACCCCTTGCCTGGAACACTTTTCTTCCCCCCTAACCATTGCCTGTGTCAGTGTGATGCCACGAGTCTCGCAAGAATTTCCCGTTGAGCTCTTCACCAGCAAGTCTCAGGCCTCCCAACCTGGGCTGCAGGGTCCCTGCCCCTCAGACGCCCATCAGAAACCTTGTCCAGGTTTGCCGAGAACGGCGTGAGAACAAAACCTGAGCTGGCAAAAGCTGCCACCTATGTTTCCCACAAACAGGGTCATCTCCCTTATTGCTGGCAAGACTGGTGTCATCTGGCCCTTAGATGGCAATCCACAAACAGCTCCAGAGAAATAGGTTTCCAAAAAAAGAGAGGAGCTGAGACGACCCTCTCCCTGATTCCTGGCCGAGGCCACGGTGAGGGGAGGATTACCCGTGTCTGACTGAGGTCACAGAACCGCGTGGTCCCAGTGAGTATGCATTCACCACCCACGCACTGTGCTTTGATGGCCACTGGCTTCCCTTTAAACGCTGAGAGTTCAAAGCTAATGTTTGTTAAGCATTAACTATGCGCTAAGCCCTGCTAAGTGCTTCCAGAGCCCTTTCCTCTGGGGGCGGGACAGTCATCCCCGCATTACAGACTGGCTTCTAGAGGTCACTTCAGTCTGTGGTCAGCAAGTGGCAGGGCTGGGATCCCAACGCAGCCTGGCCGCGGGGACCGCCGGTTCTCACCCAGCTCACTAGAGGGCTATCTCCCAGGGCACAGCCTTTTCAGAAATTGATGTCCTGACCAAGACAGCCTCTGGAGGAAGGGACAGGGGACAGTGGTGGACAGGCGGAGAAGGCCGGGGCGGACACAGGCCCGGTGCCCTCCCAGGACGCATGCGGGGCAGATCACGGCCTTTAGCTCTCTGGAGCCCAGGGCACCGGCCAGGCCCAGGCGGGGCCGCACAGCCAGCCAGGCTGCACCACTCCCAGGGCCACGGGCTCCTCAGGGGAACGCAAGATGTCAGCGTTGGAGTCACTGGCTGGCGCACTTCTCCCTATGCTATCCCGGCAACTCTTCCGCAAATCTAAAATTACTTCAGAATGAAAAGGGCTTTGAAATTTTTTAACAATCTCATTGTTTTCATTTATTAACTATATAAAAACATGTTATACACTTATGTTGAAATAATTATATAAATATATTAAGATGCCATATGAATCTGTTTTATATAGTGATGGTCCATGCATGATTTCATTGGGAGAAAGGAATCTGTGGCTATAGAAATTTTAAATTGTCCTTCTCCTTCTCCAACAATGTAGGCCAAAGTCTTTTGGAAGTAGGACCGAGCGAGGGTGGTGACCACACCAGTGGGATGGGGGAGCGAGGTGATCTAGCAAAGGGCAGGGGTCAGAGAACAGCAGGACTAAAGGGGACATCACACTGGGAGCAGCTTTGTGGGGATGGATGGTGTTGGATTTTCAAGGGGGAAGAATCTACCTGTGCAGGTGTCAGAACCTGAGAAGAGGAGGAGGCTTCATGGGTGGCGGTGGCCCAGCATGGGGAGCGAGTGCTTGGGAGGGTGGGGTGGGTGCATCTGTGCAGGGAGGTGGGGTGGAGGAGCAGCCTGGCAGGAGGAGGCTGAACCCCAGAAGAGTGAGGGGGGCTTCTGTGCTGGACAGGAGTCCTCGCCAGGGGCCAGAGCCTAAGTGGGATGAGTGGGGCCACCACACTGGGGACTTGTGTGGGGCAGGACACCACAGCAAGGATGCAGAAGCATGAGTGGGGTGAGGAGGGAGGCCGTGCTGGGGGTGTGGCAGGCAGCAGGGGCAGGAGATTGGTTACCTGCAGGTTCCTGGTCAAATAAGTTGGTATATTAAGGGTAATAAGAGTCAAGTTTTCCACTGTTATGGTTACAAATAAGGAAAGGGAGCAAATTAGAGCGAGCTGTGTGGTACTGAATTAGAAGATTCGGTGTTAGCTCATAATGTTAAGTACATAGATATTGAAAAAAGCATAGATGAAGATGTGTATGTGCAAATCCATATCCCTTTGTCCTGTCCATGAGAAGACC
This sequence comes from Trachops cirrhosus, assembly GCA_028533065.1. NCBI lineage: Eukaryota > Metazoa > Chordata > Mammalia > Chiroptera > Phyllostomidae > Trachops > Trachops cirrhosus. The sequence continues at coordinate 147,188,412 of CM052542.1, read as the reverse complement.
TGGAAAAACACCCTGAGAGCAGTGAACACATTTGCTGGCCAGATCTTGGTTTCTAAATACCATTCTATTCTGAAAGGAACCAGGGATCCTTGGAGAAATAGCTAATTCTAAGACTGAGGACAAGATGATCTTGGGATATCTTCTTTGGTCAGAAAGTAAGAAAATAAAGAATGATGGGGACATATCAACTGAATAAGCAACCACTGGCCATAGCTGGGAAAATTTGAATATCAAAATATATACATGAAAATAAAATAGGAAACCATGGACCAATAATGATGCAACTGAATGAATAAATTGAACGTTTGATGAGGAATACGGTGTTTACATAGTCTCAGAGAAACTCCCTATGAAATTCTAATTACAAAGGGTGGGGAAGTAACTTGACAGATACTTCCTTTGTCCAGTAGTGAAAGTTAACATTGCCAGAAATGGCAGGATTCAACTCTGAGCGCCACCTGATGGAAGAATAGGAAGAATTTGCTGTTACCTCTGTGGCATTCCTGCCAAGGACGTGTGGCCTAAGTCTAATCATGAGGAGTCATCAGACAAACTCAAATTGGGACACGTTCTACAGAACATCTGGCCAGTGATTTTCAAAAATGTCATGGCCACAGAAGTTTGGCAAACTGTCGGAAAAAAAGGCACTAAGAGACAGGATAGCAAATGCAACACATGATCCTGAACTGGATCTTTTTGCTATAAAAGACATTTATTGGGATGATTCACAAAATTTAAGCCTGAGGATCACCTAGTGGTGATATATCCACAGTAACTTCCCGATTTTGCTGGTTGTGTTGTAGAAATATGGACAAATGTTTGTATGTATAGGAAATACATAAAAAAAAATATCCAGGAGTGATGAGGTGTCACATGAATTACTTACTGTCAAGTATGTCAGGACAAAAAAGTTTTGTAGGGTGCTTATCAAATTTGGGGTTTGAAATTGTTTCACAAAAAGTTTGAAAATCACTGGTGTAGCAGAATGAATGGGCTGCATATCGAGGACCTGAATATGTAAAAGGTGAGCATCTCCATGCAGAGGGGACCAACGATGAGCTTGCAGACAGCGCTGAGATTTTCCCTAGAACACTCCCCAAAACATCTTCCATTACAGACAAACAAGGATCGATACCTAAAAGTTTCACATCATACAGGTTACCTGTCATAATTTTATCTCAGGACTTTTTTGCAATAGAACTAAACACCCACCTCACCCATGAAAACACACCATTGAAAGACTCATGGGGTGCAGTGCTGAGGGTCCCACCTCCATGAGCCAGTTGCGAAAGTCAGTGCCAAGAGGAGTGAATGAGGGGAGCTGCTGAGGTGGTTTATTAGCTGTACAGCTCTGATCAGTTTTGATATTGGCAATAATTGTATCGCAGGGCCAGTTGCTTGCGAGATCAATTACATGAGACTCTCTGCATTGGTGAATGCAGGTAAGTCCCACCTACGGTGAATGGCACAGAGTAAACACCACTGTTGTCATTGTCACGGTCATTATGTTCATTATTGTTGTTGTGACTGACCATTCCCAGCCGGTAACAGCAAACTATTTCCTTGGCATATTTTTCAATTTTTCATTGAAGGTGGGTACCCTGCAAGTTCATTCAATAGTGGCATTGAATCACTGCGGAGCAAATGAAAAAGATGGAGACGCCAGAAATCATTTCCTCGAGGCTGGAAGGTCTTAACTGAGCAGCCCAGCAAGCATCTGGGCTGAGACCGGGAGTTGCCCCGTGGAATCCCAGTGCACGCTCTGGGCAAGCCTCGGTAACCGGGGACCGAGTTAGGTTCACACATGTAATTGCCTCCAGCCAGAGTCAACGGGAAGGAAAGGTCTGTGAAAACAGCAATATGTATTCCCGATTTATCTCTCCATCTGCAACTCCCGCAAAACAGCGACCTAAGAAACTCCAGCCAACTGTGTATGGTGGATAAAACAGGTATAGTTTTAAGTGGCACAAACTAACTGATCTCTAAGTTAAAGAAAAAAAAAAGCAACTCAATATCCACTGCCAGCAGAATAACAAACTAGGCGCCTTGACCAATTTTCCCATTGAAAATAGCTCGACATGCTAGCCAAAGTTGTAAACCCCTTCTGAAGCGCATTGACAAACCAGCAAGAAAACAGGAAGCATGAAGGCAGAAAATGAAGTGAAGGCATGAACCCAAGAGGTAAGCAGAAAACTGACAGCTTTTACCCTGGGGGCCTTTGCCAGCCAATAATATTGAGCTTAGATTTTCACAGCCTCGCAGGGTACCACAGACAAAGTACAGGGTCCGTCTGGGAGGAAGGGAGTCGAATAAGAAACCCTAACCAATAAAACCTGGACCCCGTGAGCTGAAATCCCAGTGTGAAGGTGAACTAGGAGTAACTGCACTTCCTTCTTACCACCCACGGACCACCGGAAGGGTTACCTCTCTCGAACACTGAAACGGAGGGAAAGAGACGAAGCAGCTCTGAGAATTAATATCCATGAGCTGACCCTCGCTCAGGTTTGCAGCTAGAATTTTTATGATCTACAGTCTGAAATCTCTGAAACCAACAATTTGAGTAGTTCGAGGTTAGTAGTGATCCCAGGAGTCCAACAGCAACTCAATTTAATCATCCCTGGAGAAAGCCCCCTTCCTCCCACCGACAAAAATTTTTCACACACAAAGTTCCAAAGCAAATGAGCAATGCATTTGTTGAGCACACAAGGAAATGAGGGACCATAAGTAAGAATTGGCAAAACCCCAGATCAGTAACAATGACTTTGGATACTAAAATTATCAGGGACAAAAGTGAAATGATTATGTTCACAGAAATAAAAGACTGGTTTGAATATAAGCAGAGACAAGGCAACTATAAAAAAAATGAAGAAGAAGATAAAACTAAAGAAAGAAGTAGTGAAAAAAAATCATTCAAGTTATCCAGCAACAACAAAGGTTTGGAACAAAACATTAAGAAAACAGGAAGGAGAAATAAAAAGGTATAAATATGCCTAAATCAGACTGGTCCTCAACCAGGGACGTGTTGCCCTGCAGGGGACATTTTGGGGCTGTCACAACTGGCAAAAGGTAGGGAGGGTGCATGTACACCCGGCATTAAGCGAATAGAGACCAGGGATGCTGCTAAAAATTTCACGATGTTGTGGCAATAGTGCTGAGGCTGAGAGATCTGGGTCTAAATTAAGCTCATGAATTAGACTGTAGAATGAATGGGGCAAAAAGTAATATTTGAGAAGTCAAAGAAATCGATCCCTATGAATCCCCCCAAATATATATATATATATAAAGAAATACACACATATGAAACTTTAATATGCCAAAGAGAAAGAATAAATATTTTAAAAGCCAGAGTACAAAATATATTGAGGTTCATTATACTACTGTGTATTTTTTGAACCTATCCATGCTGTCTTAGTCAGTTCAAGCTGCTATAACAAATACCACAGACTGAGTAGCTCATACGCAGTAGAAACATATTTCTCATGCCCTGCAGGGTGGACATATGAGCTCAGGGTGTCGGCATGGTCAGGCAAGGGTCCTCTTCTGGGTTGCAGACTTGTAGTTGTGTCCTCACGTGACAGAAGGAGCCAGCAAGCTCTCTAGGGTCTGTTACAAAGGCACTAATCCCATTCATGAAGGCAGTACCCCGTGATCTAAGTAAGCACTCCCCAAAGGCTCCACCTCCTAATACCATCACATTGGACATTAGGATTTCAAGATGTGAATGGAGTGGGGAGCGGGGAGCACAAATATCTAGTCCACAGCACATATGAAAATGCTTTTTTAATAATAAAATAAGCTAGAGAGCCCTGGCTGGGTGGCTCAGTTGGTTGGAGCACCATCCCATACACTGAAACATTGTGGGTTTGATCCCTGGTCAGGGCACATACCCAGGCTGCAGGTTCACTCCCAGGTGGGGTGTCTACGGAGGCAACAGGTCAATCTTTTTCTTTCACGTCAATGTTTCTCTCTCTCTCACACTGACAAAAACATATCCTCGGGTGAGGATTTTAAAAAATTTTCTTAAAAGATAAGCCAGAGGAAAGAGACAGACCACCTTCAAAAGACTGATAGCTAATTTCTCTCAGCAGCAGAAATGGAAACTAGAAGACAATGCATGCTATCCTCAATGTGCGGAGAGAACAATTACTGTCGCCCTAGAATTTCAGCGACTGCCTTTCAAGAACAAAGGGAAGTCACTTCCACCGGATGATGGGCATTGTGCTGCTTCTACTTTTCGGTGATTGCGTGCAATGCTGCCGTGAACACTTCTGTCCATTTTTTTTATGTGATGTACATTTTCATTTCTCTTGGGTGGATATCTAGCAGAATTGCTGAGTCATATGGTAAGTCTGTATTGAACGTTTTGGGAAATCTCGGGGATTGTTTCCGAGGTGGCCACTCGGTTTTCCATTCCCAGCAGCAACGGGTGAGGGTTCCGGTGTCTCCATGTCTTTGACCACACTTACGATTACCTGTGTTTCCTATTATAAGAGCCATCCTGGAGGGTGGAAAGCATCTCGTTGTGGTTTTGATGTGCATTTCCCTGATGGCTACCTGGGGAGCTGTTAAACAATGCTGATTTCCTATCTATACCCTGACCTATTAAATCAGAGTATCTGGTTATGGGGCCCAGGAAAACAGTATTTTTAAAGAACTCCCTAGGTATTTCTCGTGTGGTTCAGATCTGAAAATACATTGGGTCTTGTATTAGTTAGCCATCTCCAGAGTAACGTAACCAACAGAAGACACATAACGATGTAGAGATAGCTAGACAGCTAGCTAGAGAGCTAGAGTTATAGACATAGATGTAGAAATAACTATATAGCTAGCTACATCACTACCTAAGTTAATTCTAAAGAGTTGGATCACGGGATTGCCGACGCTTGGTGAATCCAACATCTGCAGGCTAGGCCAGCAAGCTAGAGGCGCAGGAAAGAGGGGCAGATCCAATCCAAAGGCAATTTGCGAGCAGAATTCCTTTTTTTTTCCTATGAAGGCTTCCAATTGATTGGCTGAGGCCCGCCGCTGTTACAAAGGGCAATCTGCCATACTCAAAATCCACCGATATATCCATCCAAAAAAAAAAAAAAAAGGAAAACACCTTCACAAAAACATTTAGAACAATGTTTGACCAAATATCTGAGCAGCACAACCTAGCCAAGTTGCCTCATAAAATGAACCACTGCAGTTCCCATTTGTTCTTTAGCCACATTGACCACCTGCTGTGAACTGCCCGAGGCACTGGCAATGTGGAAGGCACAGTCCCTGCCCTGAGGAAGGTCACGGTGGAAAACGGGGACAGGGACGATGCCTATCTCATAGGGACTTCATGAAGAATAAACGGGGAAATCGAATGAATGGCGACCAGCAGCAAGCCTGGCGTCGGGGGGCGCCCAGGGCGGCATTATCTATACATTGGGACCCAAGGAACGGCAGTGCCAATTAGCATTTTCTAGACGATGAGCATAGTCTTATTTTCAGAGCAATTTCAGACACAGAGCCACAGCCTCAGCTGTCCCCTGGTACAGTGTAAGGAACCCTCACCCCAGAGAGATTTACTGCCATAAAAAATATCGCCCTGCTGGCCAGGAAAGCTGCAGTGCCCGCTGCGCCCATCGGTGGCCCGCCGCCTGCAGCCACGCACACCAATCTGAGCAGGATTATTAAAGCATAAATCCCCATCTCTTGTCTCCCTCTCGTCGGGCCAAAGCCTCACCATGTTCATTAGCAGGAAATGTGAGGTTATATAATCTAATTTTTATAACTCTCCAAGGATAGTGGGTCATACATTAGGCTGAGATTTCAACCTTTAAAGATAAGGAGAATGTCATTTTTATTAAAAAGGACCACAAAGCATAATGAGAATTATTACCCCAAATAGGCAACATAACCCAGAATCCACAGAAAGGAGTGTTTATAATTCTCCCTAATATTCTAGTCTCTGAAGCAGGAGTACAAATGAAGCTGGTCAAGGGCACTTGCCAGGACTGCCCAAAAGGCACCCGGGCCTGGCACACAGACTGGGGGAGACTTGGGGCGCTGGGGCCCCAGGGCTGGCTGGTGGCAGGCCACCCAGGCTCCATCTGCATTCCCTGCCTGGGCCTGTGGGGCTCTGAAAGGAAGCACAGCGGGGAAGGGGCGGCCCCTGTGTTTGCTCTGGCTCCCCCAGCCCTAGGAGACATGGGCGGGCACCAAGGAACATTCAGCATCAGAAGCTTGTGTGACTCATGAGAGGCGGACGACTCCTTCTATGCCAGTCCAGGTTCCAGCCACTCCCTGCTGTCGCCAGCTGTCCCTCTTGGGCCTCTGTGAGCAGCCAGAGCAGATGGCAGTGCTCTTAGGGTGAAAGTGCTCTATGGCCAGAAGTGACCCTTTAGTCAAGGACACCAAGGCATCAGCAAAAATCACCAGCATTTGGTCTGTCCACCCAGATGTTTAAGGGATTCCAGGATAGGCTTAATGGCATATTAACTGTGGACGGAATGGCAAATTCATCGGTGGTCCGGGTGTTCTCGACCGGCATAGTTTCAAGAGATTCAAGAAAACCCTTAAGAATCAAAAGCTTTAACCTAGAAATGGAATGCAGATGGCTGGTTTCCCTGGTAATCCCGGCCATTTGGGCCTGCCTGCATGCCAGCTGCAGATCCCACCACGCTAGGGCTATCAGTGATCATACTTGGGCTGCTTCCCTCTTTGACCTTCCCCTCCCCGGCTCCCACCCCTGCAGACTTGGATTGGAAACTCCTGAATTCAAGTCTGGCTATTCATCACCGCCCCAGCCTCCCCCAGTTTCCTGCCTACCCATCTTTGAAGGTGTCCCACTCTGTGGGTCAAACCTTTCCCTGGATGCTCCCGCCACCTGCCTTTTCTCCTCTCTCACCTTCCTGCAGCTCTGCCTGTGGGGTGAGGTTGCAGTGTGCCCAAGGCTTGCCTCCTTGGCCAGATGATAAACTGTTCAGGCAGCTACCCAGCACCCAGAACGGTGCCCAGCACCATCAAGCAGGCCTCAGCCACCCTTTGTAGGTCGATGCCATCAGAATCCATCACAGTTGCGTAAATGGGAAGTGAGAAAATAAGCTCAGCTCTTTAAAATCCTTGTGCCACATGTCCAGTTATGCTGCAGACACTAACAGCTTGTCTACTCTATGGCTCAGGGAGATGTTCAAGGCCCCAAGAGAAGGGATGTGAGTCTGGGGACACAACAGGCCCATCCCAGGGTCCACCCACAGCCCCTCACTCTCATAACCCCGGGTGGCTCAGGAGAAAGTTCTGCCTCAGCTAATCTAAGTCTTCCTTGTTGCAGTTTAAGGCAATTTCCTGGGCAGCGTGATGTACTTTTCATCAAGGACACATGGGTGGCAATTATCTTTGAGTGGCTGTTACGGGCAGGCTTAGCAGATGACAGCCTTTTAAGTTTTCAGAAGTCTGTGTGCCTTTATTCCATGCCATATGGACTTCCTGCTCGGCTTTTTGCATATTTAAAACCCCATCTTCTAGCTTATCTATTTGAAATACATTTAATCCACTGGCACGGTCAGGACTTCAAGTAAGCCCAGATATGCAGCTTCTGATCAATACCCAAGGGGAGTGTCGGAGCAGAGACAGCTTACCCATGAACCTCACAGCAAACCTGGCTAGGGCCTGGCTCTCTCCAGAATCTTCCAGACCTTCATTTCTCTACCTCCCTCACGTCCAAAATTCCAGAGATAGCTGATGAAACGCAGAAATAGATGTTTCTTCTAACCAGGTTATTCTAACTCAGAAAGTATATTTCCTTAAAACATTATGTGCAATTTTACAAATGTTTATAGTCAGGTTATCCTAACTTTGAAAGTATGTTTCCTTAAAACATTATGTGCAATTTTAAGTAATATACTCTCATACGCAATTTAAAAAGCCGTCCAAAGAGAATGCTGCAGGTAGGGTTTGGTAGCTGATTTCCCACAAAGAGATCTAGACCCTGAGCCCAGGCTCTGTGAAAATAAATATTAATGGAGAGTCCGCTGTTAAGCAAAACCTCATGTTATCTTTGCGAAATATTCATAGTGATACCAAACATTAAAAAAAGCATCTCAGTGTTTTAATGCAGATTTGGATGGAGGACTGAAACTTTAATTAGAAGTGTCCCCCCCCACCTTTCACTTAGTGTAGGAGACATGTTTTCTGTCTGGGTGGTCTGCTTCAGAATGACATTAACTTTTCATACTATGTGCTTATGGGAACTTCCTCCCTTCCTCCGATCCTGCAGTTCTCATTAGTGCTCAGTGTGAATCAAATGCTCCAGTTTTAAAACAGCCCTTTGAGGCAGGATGGACAGATAACTCAGCTGATCTGCCACAAATCTCTGCTTACAATTCAAAACAAAGAATAGGTTGCCATTTGAAAACAGGTTTTGGGGGTTCACCAAGGCAGGCTGCTGGTTCCTAGATGTCAGATCCCCTAGACCCCCCCGGGGTAAGCTGCTGTCCTACAAATGCTAGAGGCAGCATTTGTTCAGGGAAGATGGCATCATTGTCACCCCTAGTGAGGAAAGGTCTGCTTAGGGTCATGGAAAAAATGATATGAGTTGTCTTGGTGATGAGGGTGGGGGCGGGGAGTGGTTTTTGGACTCAGTTGTGGACTTGGGTCACAGACTATTTCCTGAATGAAGAGCTAGAAACACACTTAACTGCGGCGACCAGGAATGACGGACCTATTTCCCCTAATGGCTTCATGGGACAAAATGCCCGTGGAACCGAGGCAGAAAGAAAACCAGTCCTGGGCAGGAAACCACTGAGATTCTCAAAGAGGATAGAAGAAAAAACGGAAGGGTTTATTTTCCTAATGGAGCAAGAAAGTATTTTTCATCCAGTTACAATGGTATAAACAAAAATCCTAATTGTTTTTAAAAATCAAAGGCTTCATTCGTCTCTTGGGAGTTACCATGACCAAGTTCCGGCTCTGAACAAATGGGTTTGGTACTTGTCTGTTCAATAGATATGTGTTTAATTTCAGCAACAGAGTTTTAAAAAATATGCATATTGTCTAGATTTTTCTTTAAAGTTTCAGTACTTTTCCCCTTTCTTGAATGAGCAGCAAATCAAAAGCCATTGAATCAAAAATTTACTTCAAACCCCCTCGATAAACCAAATGCATATGATTAGCGTCAAATTTCTATTAGCTAAGTCTGTTAATACAAATAGAAAGCATATTAAAATCAAAACCATTTTATACTAAAATATTCCATTATTTCCTCTCAGCCTCCACCCTCTTCACTTTCCTTTATTGTCTTTATTATAATAAGCACAAGAAGACCTGAGATGAGAAAGCAAGAAATCTTGGCTGCAGAGAGACAATTGCATTTCCAAGCACAAGAATTGATCACTTTCTCTTCCTATTCACGCTGTTCAAACTCATATTGGTCTTTCTAATTTTAACAGCAAAAGTCAGCTTGGAAAGAATGATTTTGTGCATATTTTCACAATATGTTAACAATTCCAACAGCGAGGAGTCAACAGTTACAGCATACATCATAATCATGAAGACTGCATTAAGAGGAGATAATTATGAATGGAAAAAATATATTATTTGTGTCTAATGGCAGTTCTGGATGATGAGAATAGGGCCTTGCTCATAGGAACACATGTTTGGTAATTGAGATCTCATTTGGAAGATTAATTGTTCAGTGACAGCTGTCTGAGACACACTCTCTTCTCACTGACAGAAAATGTCTCCTCTGAGTCTATCCTTCCGGAGTCCTTGGCTCCGGGCTGTCAGGAGAGCAAAATCCAAAGCACTAGCTACAGTTCTGCAGGGCCTTCGGTCATGCTTCTACCTCAGATAGAACATTCCTTCCTTAGAAATGCACTGTGCCACCAGAATCTTAGGGCCATATCCACCCCCCGCCAAAGGGTGTTGTGTGTTCCGAAGGTGGTGGGCAAGACCCAAGATACCATTTTAATCGCTATGGAATTACTTTCTTGTGTGTTATTAAAATGTAGTTAGCACATCCAAATGTAATCTCAGAGGTAGGATTACTTAAATTAAAGCAGAGGAATAAGGGTCAGTATATTTAGGTACATGTGAAGAATTAACAATGAGAATATTATAGTTCATATATCACTCACATATGGCAGTAGACATGCAGGGGGTTGGAAAACAACTGAGGTTTAGAAAGCACTCCTCTGAAACTATCTCCCCCCAGATAGACAAGACACACGTCCTGACTTCTTTCACAGGACACAGGGCTGGGACAACAGGAGGGCGTTTCGATGGCATGTGTCCAACTCAAATTGAATTCAGATACGTCAATGATCTCTTGCAGGCTGAAAAAAAAATGAGTGAGGGTTCCCAGGGTTGTCAGCATGTGGTCCTCAAAATTATAATCCAGACTTCGACCTTGGCATAGAAGTGGGAAAAGCCGAAGCAGAACAGTGAGCATGTCTTTGAATTCTGTGCCTGAAAAGTTTCTCAAGCCCAGCTTCCAGGGCTTCCACTCTCCTGGATCCAGGGACTCACTCTGCTGTGGAAACACTGGGACCCGCAGCAGCGACAATATCCCAATATCCGGCCTGAACCGAGGCAGGTGCTGTTCTAAGTCCTGACCCAAATTCTCTCATTCCAGCCTCCACCACTCTGGGGGAGGGATCATTATTCCCGTTTGCAAGATGGAAAAACTGAAACACATAGAATGTGTATACTTGTATATGGAAGAACCAGGATCTGAACCCAGGTCTAGAGCCTGTTCTCTGAACTGTTCCAAATCTTATACTGCCTCACACCTCCTGCGGCTCAGAGCTCTCCCATCATCCAGTGCTCTGAAATGGGGAAGTTCACAGTGAGGCCCAACACCCGCCAGCCTGAGCCAGGAATGTGGAGGTGGCGAAAGCATCCTTTCTTCATGCCATTGTCAGTCCGTCTCCTGAAGGCTCTGGCCTTAGCTGATCAGCTGTTTTCAAGAAAGAGTGAAGGTGCTGTCAATAAACAGCGAGATGCTTCCAAGACATTGATAGGTAATAGTTTTCTTTCATTTAGTTAAATTTCTGGTAAGTAAAAAATTTAACATCGGTGGTAGTGTGATAAGAAAGACTCTGACCACTGTCTCAACTTGATCGGGGAAATGAAACACCTCCGTCTTTTTTTTTTTTTTTTCCAACTTGATCTTCTCCCCCAGGCTCCATCATCTCACGATCAGCTATGCCTTTTGAGAAAACATGATTGAAGAGAGGCTGCACATCATTTCTCAGCTTTTCTTAGCTGTTCCCAAAGAGAGCGCCTGTTAAGATGCACAGAGGTGATTTTTCACATCTACTGTCAAATTGCCTAGGAAAACGACTCTTCTTCTCAAGGTCAAATTAGTCTTTGAAGACTATTTGGGACCACTGAAGGAAAATTACTCTTAGGCAACCTAATGATAGGCAACAGAAAAAGAACTCCAGTATTGTTTAGTGTTATGAGAATTAATCAAATGTTAAACTTGGACAATGAGAAAAATATGTGCTGTGTGGAGAGACACGCCCACCACTGGAGATGGGCAGGCGGGCGGGCTCCGAGTTAGCTCTGCGTTGGCATTGAAGCTGGTTAATGTCAAGTTTCTGACATGTGCGCGGGGAAGCGGCTAGCTAGACCGAAGGCCCTGTGTGTGTTTTCAGGTTGTAGTAAATCCTGGTAAGCCAGGTCGTGGGAAACACATTTGCGCTTACCTGGGGAACAGGACAGAAAGCCATTACGACAAAACGGTAGAAGCTCTCATCTCGTTCCCCTGGTTTGAACAAAGGCAGGAAAGGATCACACACACACAAAAATAAGTTAAACTGTCTGTGTAGTCAAAACAGCCTAGGAGAGAACTCCCCAAAACCAGTCAGCCCAAAATTCATCTAGCTCTTGACATTGGCATTCACTGCCATTTTCTTCCTTCTCCGTCATTCTCGGGGGCCTACCAGCACCAACCAATGACAAACCCAGAACCACACCCTCACCTTGAAAACTGGGTTTGGGGGGACAACCAGAAGGATGATCCTAAGCAAAGATCACAGCCAGGATCTTGGCTCTGATGCTTCTTTTAGGGCAGCTGACTGACACCTTACAGACCTGTCCATGAAAGCCTCATCCCGGAATGGAGGTCAGGGCAGTAATGATCATTGACATCCAGTCCTCAAAAATTTGTAAACTAAGAACAATTAGCAAAGCTCCCACTAATTTCATTGTGCACACTGACTTCTAGTGGCTAACAAGAGCTGCCCGGAGCCTTCCCACCCACTTCAGTCAAACTGGCGTCGGCTAAGCATTTACTGCGTGCCATGCACCATGCAGGCAGCTCTGCTACATTATCTTATTTCTCCTTTGTAGCAGTAAAGATTCTCATGTTGCAGATGAAGAAACTTAGGGCCAGAGCGGTTACCTTGCAAGGAAACCCACAGGTAGGCTAGGCCTGCAACTCAGTCAGGGCAGTAGATCCCAGATCCCAGGCTGTCGATCCTGGCCAGTTCAAGACCAACTGAAGTTGGGCCCCTGGAGGCAGTGCTGACAGCCCCCACTTTGCTACAAGTCCTTCAGGTGGGACCCACACCAAGGGCAGAGCTGCTTTGAAAAACACAGCTTCCCATTCATGAACTCCACAGTTTGCCATAAACCAGTCCCTGTTCTGGACACCCAAAAATATAGCACTAAACAAAAGAGGCAAACTCTGTTAAACAAAGGGGCTTATATTCTCGGGAGCAGTGACAAATAGACCAATAAGCACATAATGTGCTCAGTGCTCAGTGATAAAGAAGCATGGAGCAGAGCGGGTGTGGTGGTACTTCACGCACAGTGGCCGGGGAAGCCCTCTCTGATGAGGTGACACTGAGCAGAGCCCTGAAGGAAGCAAGGGAGGAAGTCAAGCTGGTAACCGAGAGAGGATTGCAGACAGTGGGAGCACTGAGCGCCAACCTTCTGAGCAGGAGTGTTCTTGGAGGAACGTCAGGGAAGGATGCTGGGGTGAGGGGAGGTGGGGCAGAGGGGTTCTAATGACCACTCACCCGAGCACATGCTCCGCGCCCATTCTGAGCTGTAGGGCCTGGGGAGAAACACAGAGAAACAGTCGCAGCCTACCAGGAGGTAACAGTCCTGTCGGTGACTCAGGATGCAGAAACCTGGCCGAATGAGTTGGGGTCAAGAAAGAGTAAGTGCAAAGTGAGCTATTGAGGGGAAAGTAGGGGAGTCAGGAGAGCCCCCTGTGGCCCGCGAGCATGTGAGGAGCATCGGAAGAGGAAATGGAAACATTCCTTGACCTTGAAGGATGGCAGGACTCAGGTAAAGAAAAGGGGGAAGGTTTATTAAGCACACAGCACAGTGCCTGGCCTACAGGAGACACTCAGTGAATGTTGGTTGCACACAGCGAATAAATTAATCAACAAAGAGGAAAGCAGTGGGAGACAAAACAGGAAGGCTAATTGGGTCGTACTTTAGAGAGAGCTGACTGTCCCCTCCCTGCCATCCATAGCATTCTGTAGAGTGTTCATTTCAACCTTAAGAATTATTAATATTCTTAATAATGTAAATATTAATACTAATGTAATTATTGATATAAATCATAATTATGTGAATTGTAATTTTATTTTCCATACTCAACCATTTTGGAATAGGTTGCACAGGTTGCTAGAGCTAAAGCTAGAGCTAGCACACGAGTTTAACATTTTCCTTATGGAGGCTTTGGCCCAGCTGTCATTAACAAGAGTGGTTTCTAGAAGCTTGCAATCAAATTGTACATTCACAAGAGATGGGAGGCCAGGCAGAACCCGAATCCTGTAGAGGTGAAACTGAAAAACTCATACATAATTGCTTCAGGAACCCCGGGTTCTTGCGCACGTTAGGGATGGGTGCCAGTGTAGATTTAAAGTGCCGATGGACTCATTTCTTGGGAAATGGCTGCAGTATTTTAACACGATCCATGATTGCACCCAGGCACTCGAAGGAGACTAGTAAATTACATCGCACTGGTTGGGGGAAAACCTTTTTTTATTGTGGACAAAGTCTCAGGGCGGGGGAGCTGTTTCATTTGCCCAACAAGAACTGAGGCAGCACGTGAGCTTCCGAAAGGGACTATCGAGAAAACTGTCAAGAGAATTCTCATTCAACTTTCAAGAGAATGGTTTGGATGCAAAATTGCAATTTGGACTGAAGAACAAAATCTTGCCTGCCATGTTAAATTAAACATCACAAAAAGCTTAGAAGCAGTAAAAGAGGGGGGAAATTTTGGGAAAAAATTAGCAGTGTCAGATGCCAGTTCAACCCAAGACAGAAGCTAACTTCCCAAGGCCCCGCGTTATGGGCCTTTGGCTTCCAAAACCAAACACGTAAGACATGGGGAATCGAGCCATCGGTGAGCTCAGGACTGTTACAGGAAAAAGTGATTTGTTTATTTGATCAACAGAAATTTCTAATGGCAGCATCTGCGATGCAGGAGGCAATTGACAATCAACATCACTTGGCACTGGTGCTGAGTTTACTAATTTTTTAATCAGCTACTCCTGTATCAACTTGAGAAAACAAGGCCAAGGTTCAGAAGGTCAGGCTTCTGAGGTGGGAGCGATCATGGCACCCCAAGGAGAGAAAGGCAGAGTACCGACCACTAGCTCTCACCCTTGTCCTTCCACCTTCCACCCTCCACCACCCTTGCCCCCTCCCACCCTTGCTCACCATACCCAAGGCTTTGGCGAGGGGTTGGACAGAGGGAGGTGAGATGGCTTTCTAGACTCTTATTTCTATAGCCCTTTCACCTAAGCCGCCGCTAAATTGTGGGCACTTCTTTTACCCTGTTCGCCCCTGCCTCCACCAACGGCAAGATGTCACCTAGAAGTTCCTGCAGCTGAGAGCTCGCCTGCCTGCCTGGAGAAGATTAAACAGCTCCCTTAAAAAAAAAAAAAAAAAAGCACACAAAAGGCCAATAACTGGGTGCCTCCCTCCCCCTCCTTAGGACAATGACTCAAGCCCCAAACGCGGGAGAGACAAGTTTGACAAATTTTCAGCAGATCGGAGCGGAGACTGCTGTGATCGACCCCTAGAACCACGCACCCTTTGGGATGGAAAGGAGTGTGTGTCCTGTGCTCTGATGAGAGCTCTTCCTCTCGGGTCCAGAAAGAGGAAGAAAAGCTTGACCGGACTTTCTGGTGACTGCATTATTAAAACTTTTTATCCCCTACCATTCCCTTTCTTTCTTATTGTCTGGTGACCTTTTTTATTGGGTGGCTCGTTGCCTTAAACTTATGATCCATTGCCTCGATTTAGTATTCTATTTACTCAAAAACATATCTATTGCCCAGAACCTCTGGCAATAGGTTGGAAATACAGATGGGAAAAATACGACTCTTATCAGTTTAAGTGCTTGGTTTAAAAAATAGCCCAAAGCATTATCTAGCAGAAAATATCAGGCATCGTACGCAATGTGGTGTATCTCAGGGGAAAAGGTAAATAAGGTGGGGGTGGCCAGGTATGGGGTTGCTGTTTTCCAAGGACATGGGAAAGGACCAAATACGGAGGGTACCGAACTGAAGGCGAAGATCTTCCCAGAAGATGGGTAAATCCTCAGTTCCTAATCCTTCTCTCCTTGCGACAGTCATCCCATTTACATATTTGCTTTGATGAATTATAATAATGGCTCCGACTGGTGCAAGAGTGCTTGCAACATGTATTTATAGAAGGCTAATTTATTCCTCAGATAATCTCCAGGGAGAAGGGCTTGCCTGGTGGTGTGTAAATCTGTGCATGCGAGCCGCAGCTTTTCCACCCCTTGTAATGGAAAATAAACACGCATTTCCATTGCAGACGTACGGACTCAAGTTCCGAGTCGAGAGCCACAACGTGAAATGTCCGGCTCGTCGTAGGCATGTCCTGTGGACCTGAGCCCTTGGAACTGGGTCATTCTCTAGTCGGTGCAGTTGAACTTCTGGTGACCCCCGAGAGAAAAACAGTGGGTCGGGATCGTCATAACATCTGGGTCTGAGGAAACACATGGATCTGCAGGGGCAGCTGAGGAGGAAATGAAACCAAAGAATCAAAACTGCTGGAAGCCGTCAAGCCTCTGTTTAACATCAGCTCTGACAAGCGTGCCTCGAGTTCTTCAATGCCTGTTGGAGGAGCTGCTGTGAGGACAGAGCTTCATGGTTCGTCCGGCGGCCCTCTCGGTGATCGCAGTGTCGGGAAACCTTACGGAGCTTTTCACTGAGGTTTTATGTTTCCCTGAATTAAAATTTGGCAGAAAGCTCGGGAAGGACTTTTTCCAAGACCTCTCCAGTCCTGGAAGACTGTATTTACCTCTTTCTTTCTTCTTTTTTTAATTTGCTGGCCCAACTGTCCAAATGTCCTTAATGACACAGGCTAGGGCCGACTTTGGAGAAGATGATGGGGGGGATCATAGCACCTGTTGTCACCTAGTCCCCCACCCCACAGGAGATGAGCCCCTGGGGCTAAAGGGACAATGTACTTAATGTGAATGTACGGAATGTCCCTGAACTGTGCACTTAGCAGGTTAAAATGGTCGATGTTACATGTACTTTATCACAATAAAAAGGAAAAAATATTAGTATGAGTTGCTCCCTGCAGTTTTGGCTGTAACAGCAAAAGAGCAGCAACTACCTACTCGGCTGTGAATGCAGGGCTGTTACAAAGATGGCAGCGTACCTAAGAAAATGTAGCCATGAAATGTAATCCGATGGCTCTCTGCGTACTGACAGATGATCATCTCCAAACCTTATTTGCAAAATTAAAAAAAGAAAAAAGAACACACTGTGCGCTCCCAATGGTATAAAATAAGAATGGAGGGTCGGGATGATACACACACACCCAGGCACACAGGTGGTTGCGTAGGGCCGCAGCATTTCTGGAAGGATCCAGAAGGAAGTGGAACCGACAGTTACTTCTGGGAAAGGTGGGGAGAGACACCTTTTCAGTCCCTGAATGTTTGCCATGGGCAGGTGTAGCCTTTTCATTTAAAGAGTTCATTAAGACAAAACATTGACACCTGCACGCTAGAGGTCATCCTTTCTCAGCTCTGCAGGAACTTCGCTCCCACGCGTGGCTCTGCCCTCCAGTAACTTCCCCAGCTCGCTCCTCCCCAGCCTCCTCCTGGCAGCCTCCTGGCTGCCCCCTGGAGAGCACAGGTCCCGAAGATCCTCTGCTCAGATCGGCTGCCTCCTGCAGAGATAGGTTTTCTCTTCTTCCTCTTCCTGATAAGCCTCCTGAGTTGATGGCTGCTGTCTCTGCTTTCTCTCCTGCCAATCATCCCTTAGTCTTCTGTGACTCGGCTTCTGCTTTCTTGCTCTCCTGCCATGCTTGTCTCTCCTAGCCCCTTAGCCTTAGAAGGCAGCCCCTTAGCTGCCTTCTGGCCAAACCCAGAGATTTTACTCGGGGGGCCTTGTCCTCTCTGACTTCATGCAGTCATGCCACACCTCCCCGTTTCTGTAATTCTATCTTCTTCTCTCACCGGGTCATGTGCACTATGGGTCCAGGAGCTGCTGGGGTTTGGAGCATCAGCACCAGCAGCTTTGTATACCGCAGGTGGTCAATAAAGATTTGCCAAATGAACCATGCCCTCTTCCCCTCGCTTACTTCTCCACCTGCTCCTTTTCCTCTGCAGAACATCCCTAACTGCACGTGTCCCTCCCTTCTCGGTGCCAACACATGCGCACACCTTTCCTACGCGCTGTCATGGATGTGTTGGCCCCAGGTGTTCTTCCCTCTCCTACTCCGACTCCAATGCTTCGTAGAAACCATCACCGGGATGGCTTCTCATCCATTCGGAGTAAGTGCCTGTCTGAACATAGCTGCCCCACCAAGCCAGTAACCTCTCCATTTCCCAGGAGTTTTTGATCGTTAATTCTCACTTATGCCTCTATCTAGTCCCTAAGTCTGACCCGCTCTGCCTACAAATGCTGCTGCCTCTTCCTCACCCACCTCACCCTACTCCCGCTTGCCTGGCACGTGGCTCAGCCCCCAGACCCGGGCCCTTCCCAGACCTCCAACTGGTCTCCCTGTCTATCTCTTGTCCCTCCAGTAGATCCTCCACATGGCCATCAGACTGATTTTTCTCAACCACCACTAAAAATTAAGCTACTTGCTTTAAAATGGTTAATTTTATGCTATGTGAATTTCACTTCAATTAAAAACGTGGTTGTTAACATTTTACAGGATCCCCCTTAATTAATGAGTTAAATAAAATCTTCAGCGTGTTCATAAAAATATAAGCTATTTCACCCTCGTGTAACCTGCTTAAATAATGCAAGCGATTCCCAAGGCCTCCATGAAAAAGTCCATATTCTTCAGCTTGGCATTCAACAACCTTGGATTATCCATTAGAACTTGCTGCAGTGACATGTTCTATAACTGACTGTCCAATACAGTAGCCACTGGACGCATGTCCATTGAACACTTGCAATGTGACTAGAACCACCAAGGAACTGAAGTTTTAATTTACCAAATTTTAATTCATTTCTACTTAACTTTAAATCCCACATATGACTCCTGACTACCCGCAGTGGACAGCACAGTCCCGGATAATCTGATGGACACTAGCCTTTTGTTCCAACTACTTCTCCTACTTGTCTGCGGCGTGAACCATCTTTTCCAGCCAAACTGACCTCTTTTGAGTGGGTTATGTCACTGGAGATTTTCATTCTCTGCTCATCCTGTTCTTCTGATCACCCTTCCCATTCTCCCCTGCCTATCAAAGCCTACCCATCCCTCCAGGGGCAATCCTTGCCCCACTTACAAATTTTACTGATATCCATTCAGCTGTGCTTTCCCCTTGCTCAGTTCCCAGAAGACTCACCTGCAATGCTTGCTCGCTCTGGTGCTCAATGCCATTCTGTTCTTGAAGAAACAGTGTCCTCTGGGTTTGTCTAGACCCTGCTCTAGACTGTGAACCCTGGATCGAAAACACTGTACAATCCTCCCCCCACCTCTGCCAATGCCTTAGACCTAATCAGGGTGTGGGTACAGTAGAGCTGCAGAGTGGACAGAGGACAGCAGAGAGGCCCCGTGCTCATACTGACCGTGATGATGTGCACATGAGCATGAATCCTTAGGAGAAGATTCCCCTGAGCTTCTACATCTAGGAGAAAAAGGTTGAACAGTGCCACACATGGTGTTCCTGTTTTTGTTCAATGAGAGATTTCCTTTTCAGTTTAAATCCCCAAAGTTGTTTAACACCCCCCCCCCAATCATGGCATTAAGCAGCATGTAAAGAAAAATGCAACCCCAGAGGACTCAGGTAGATCCACGCATGAAGCCAGGAGAGTGAGGAGCTGTGCTTGGGGTGATGAGAAAAGCAGGGGGTGGCATTTGGGTGGGGGTATTTTGGAGGAAAACACGTCTCTGGTGCAATGGAAGTGACTGGTATGTGCCTGAATTTGAGCAAGTCCAAAAGCAGAGAAAGATGCTTAGCGTGATGCCGTAAGACCTGAGGGCTAGGAAGGAAAACACACGGACAGGGTGGGAGACAGAGGAGCTCTGAGAACGTGGACAAGGCACGAAAACTCCATCAGCTTTGACCACGACGTCTCTTCTCCTTTTAGCCATTTTTTTAACTCAAAAGACTTACTAATTCTCTAGTGAAAAAGAACTAGAAATTAATCAGGACCTCACTAAATACTAATAACAATAACAGTAACAAGATGGAGAAAGAAGGAAGAGGAGAAACATGAAGAATAGTAGTTGTAATAAATATTTTAGTTGATTACGATGACATAGATGCAGTTTTCCCTCCACACCGCGGTTTCAGTTGCTCTCGACTTATTGGCTTAATATTTTGTCGGCTGTCTTTATAAAGTCCCCTAGTGAAAGAACACTTGGATGTGCCATTACAGATAAGTATCTGATCTGAACAAACCCGGCCTGGCTTTGCAGTCAAAATTATAGTGCCCAGAGCAGATAAAAGCACAGAAGCAGTCAATCCCCTACACAGAACTGTGTCTTAACAAAGCTTATTTCTCTCGGGATTAAGTGTAACTCAAAGGCTTAGCAGCTAGTGTCACAGGGGGACAGTGGATCATTCCTGTAGGCAGACGTGGGGAAAGGGCATAACCGTCCCGCCTGGTACAACTATTCTGAGGATTAGAGAAAACGCATGTAACTGCTTGGCACATAGTAAAAGCTTAAAAAATGGTGGCGATGATAACAATGAAGATTACAGGGACTTGATGGCCTGTGACCCTGGAGATGCGGGCTCTGGCATGAGGTGTTTTGCTAAGGCTGCCTCATGGACCCTGGGCCACAGTGCTGGGGACAGGGATTAAACTGTAGAAAGGAGCATCCGGAGAAGGAAGGGACCTGCCCTAATCATTCTCCCACCCAGGGGCTGTACACAGGTGTATTGCAGGTGCAGGTATAAGGCCAGATCAAGCTGGCAAGCCAATGATATAGGCCACACAGCAAATGCAAAACTAATCCTAAGAAATATAGAAAAAAAAATCATAGGTATTGTCAAAATTATCATGACCCCTCAGAGTGGGCTCTTGTTTTAGAAATGCAAACACATACACACAGGTGACAAAACACACAGACACACATACACTTACACTGATGATACCAGAATGTTCCTTCCCAACACCTCTTTCCCCTTCTGGAAAGAGGATATACATTCCTCGAGTGTGGCTATCAACTTTAGAGAGGGCCGTATGACAAAAAGACTGCCTGACCGGAACCGAAATGGTCAGAAATGTGGTAAGGGCACAAAATGTGTGAGTCTGAAAGGAGGAAAGCCGTGCCTCAGCCGAATGTACCACGAGGGACATTCCACGCAGACGACACACAGGAAGCAACGAGGCCTCTCTCCTGCCATTCAGGTCTTGAGAACCTGTGACCTGTGACCAGACACACGTTGTGTCTGCTAACAATGCCTGTAGCAGAAACAGGTACTTGACCCTTTCGCAGTTTTGAACAACACAGACGAGGTACTTGTTGGGGTACCAGGCCCGGCCCTGAGGACTCCATTTAACCCTACCGACTACCCTAGGAGGGCATTCTCAGCTTCCAGATGAGGCAAGCCTACTCAGAGAGCTTTAAACAACTGCCTGAAGCCCATGGCTGTTAAATGGCAAAGCCAGGCCAGGTGATAGGGAAGCCCCTGCCCGTGGCGCCATGCTGTGTGCAGGGAGTGTCTCCAAATGCCACTGCCACAGTGGCCAGGTGGCCACATCACCTTGAACGGAGAGGCTGCCCCTGACCATGTGTCCCTGGAATTTAACTTGGGATAGTGGGTGTTGGGGAGGGAAGGGAAACATCCTATCCCAGTCTCTCTGCCTCTGGAGGTGCGGAGGCTTCTACCCCAGCATCTAGATTCTCTGTCCTTGGTTATGTCATGGCATCTGTGTCCTGCCTCGTTTGGGAGGCAGTCTCCACCCCCATCACTTTATTCAGTTCTTCCTAGTAATTCAGCTGAGGGGCATGCAGTCTACTTCCCGTGCTGACTCAGCACAATCCTACTTAAATCACGTGGCCGCTCCCCATCAGCCAGTGGACACCAACAGTGGAGAGTCTGTTAATGTAGACCTGCGCCACCCAAGGCGGTAGCCGTGAATCACATGTGGCTATAGAGCATTTGAAATGTGACTAGACTGAATGGAGATGCACTAGATTTCACAGGCTTAGTACTAATACATATATATGTACACACATTTTCTTATTCATAATTTGTATTATTCCATGTGGAAGTAGTACTTTGAATACACTGAGTTATACAGTATATTAATAAAAATAATTCCACCTATTTCATTTTACTTTTCTGATGTAGCTGCTTGAGATCGATAGTTTCATACTTGGCTCACATTACTTTTCCACTGGACGGCTCGCACTAAGGCATCTTCCCCAGACCCCTGTACTCAGTCGGTGCCAGGAGGGTGTCTGAAGATGATTCGGTTCTCACAACCCAGTCCCCTCCCCTGGGATCTCAGGGGTACCGACTGCCCAGGTGACAGGAGAGTGTCAGAGGCACCGTCCAGGGGGCAGCCTCCAGGGGCACGGGGCTTCGTTGTGTCCCCGTCAGCACAGAGAACCAGAGGGGAACCGGAGGGGAACCGGAGGGGCAGGCCAGCCCTGGCTTCAACCCTAGAAAAATCCACATGAGGCTGTTATGAACTTTGTTTCCAAAGGAGTTTCGAATAATGAACAAGGGAAATAAAAACAATTTGCAAAAATAAAAAAAAAGTGGCAAATGAAACTAAATTGGAAAAAAAAAAACTTCTCGGGGTTTTGTCAAAGACCAGAAGAGAATTTTCAAAAGCATATTATTGGAGTTCCAGGGGTGTACCAGATAGATTGATTTGGTGATAAGGGGCTCTGAAAGCTATTTTCTCAGCTCCAGCAGAAGTTAACCACCTCGGAATGGCTCAGTATTTAGCTCTGCAGCTGACAGCACCCGCATCCGGGAAAAGCAAGATAAATGAATGAACATGCTGGATCAGAGCCCCTGGCACTCTGTACAGCTCCATCCCCCGTGGCCCTGGTTAACACTGCGGCCAGTTTAGAAATCTCACATTGCTTTTCTGGGAGAAGGACAGCAGCCAAAGTTCAGTGACATGGAACCTGTTTCTCAGCAGCCCGACAAATGGGCAGGAAGATTTTAATTGGATTTTTAACCACGTAGACAAAAGGGGGAACTTTTTTTAATCTTCCCCTGTAAACTGGTTCCATCCCCAGGCCCCAAGTCCCCAAACACGCATGCTCACAGTTCTCATTCACTTTTGCTCTGGGTAGAAAACAAAGCAAAATTGTTTATGTATGTCTCTTACCATGAGACCCAGCACACGACACTCTTATAAACATTTGTTCCTGTAGGAAAAAGGGAAACCTAATTTCTTTTGTGACACTTGCACAGCCCCACTGCATTTGGATTTTTCTTTTTTTTGAGACAAGCAATAAAAGCTCTGTCTTCAAAGGCTGCATTATTCTTGCCTGTTCTTGCAATAAAGGCGTTCTCGAGAACATGTCTGGAAATTGCTCACGAGTTCCAGGTGGCACTTCCGTTCCCTCTCCCCTCCCTTCACCCAGCCTCTCGGGCAGATTGCTAATTTCCCAGAAGATCCCAAACCCCAGGTATCTAGTATTGTTCTTCTAGCCACCAGGGAGAAGAACTGCCTTTTATTAAAGGCTGATAGATCAGAGTGACAGGTTGCTAGGTCCCGATGGGATTCATGAATCCGAGTATGTCCCTGGCCTGGTTTCTTCTATCTGCCAAAGACAGTTGTCATTCTGACCTCTCTATGACCTTGAGAATTTTTGAGAGTAAAATCTCTTTCGCTTACTCCCACATCAATCCACAAAATCATGTAGACTGAAGACTTTTTGCCATGTTCCTGGAATAAGATGCGGAACAAGCCAACCAACTTCCTGAGGAGGGAAGGGCTGCAAAGCGTGTGGGCTGAGACCCAGTAATTGAACTTGAACATCAAGGGCTCCCAGCTTAGGCTGGTCCAAGGAGTATGGAGACTTTCATCAAACGTGCTACTGGTGTGTAAACCCCATCAACACTATCTCCTCCCTTAGTCCATGGGTGGACTTCAATCTCATTTAGAATCAAAATAACATCTTGTGATCATAAAATTTGGGAGACAGTAAGACGAAATGTTTATGTGTACAGTGTTTAGCGCCAAACAGACCTGGGGTCGAATCCCAGCTTCTTCAATTATAACCCCTGTGCACGTGAGTCATTTATTAAGCTCTCTGAGCCCAACTGTCCTCACCTATAAAATGAGAATAGCACCTGTGATCACTGCTCTGTGGCTGTGCCACCAACAGAAACACACTGACGGCCACCAATGCAAGCCATGTATGTGTATAATGCAAAATGTTCTAGTGACTTAAAATTAAAGCAGGTTATCTTAACTTTATTTTATTTACCCAATAGATCCAAAATAGTTGCTTTTCAACAGTCAACACAAAATATTAATATTGTTGCCTATTTCATAATACTTTTGTCATACTAAGTCTTTTCAATCCAGGGGGCATTACACAATTACAACCCATCTCTGTGCACTCTAGCCACAAGTCAAATCCTCAAGTCACCCATGCAGGACTGTGCGACACTGGGAGTTAAATGACATAAGGCAACACAAGCCCAGACACAGAGAGCATCCATCAATATAGTTCACTACTGAGGTGGACCCCGGCTCATGGGGTCCGCCACATTGTGGAGGAGATACGAGAAATTCACAGGGACTACCGAGTCCTGTGGAGGAAAAGGAACGGCATGGCTTTTTCTCTCAAGAGGAGAAAAAAGCCTGGGCCCTTGCCTTCACAAGCCTTTATTGGGTTTCTCGGCACATTGCATGATGGTCCTCATTTACTATGCACAGGTTTGCTTTAGGTGGTTATCTTTTACAGAAAACAAAGGAGATGCTGCTGCTAAACACATCACAGAAGCAGGATATTTGCAAACGCAAAGGGAAAAGTGATCGAACTGGTTACACTCCATACTGGGGAGTTTTGGCATGGATTTTAGGAAGGTACAGTAAGCATTTGCTGTCTCCATTCAGGGTGAGGGAATTTTAGCAAAAGCAAGTCTCACAGCAGTCTAGGTACAATGCAGGCCTAATTCCCCATGGGAGAACCTATCTGTGGGCGTGCATCCTGTGAATCTCTGAGTGGGAGCTGGGCCCACGCCACACAGAATGGTCTCCTATATACTATGGCTGCTATTAACAAGTTTGCTTGGGGGAAATATGGTGAGGGAAGTGAGGATTTCCTTTTCTTTGTGATTCTGGCTGCACTGAGACAAGGCAAAGCCCACCCACTGGCAAGTCAACCATAAAGGACTTACGTGGCCCCCCTCATGTACTCTGCCCCTGGCTAGGTCTGACAGGATGAAATGCACCCATGCCAGGAAAATCCACCATCCTCCCTTGCAAGTACCTTTCAACTAGCTGATAAGAGCTAACCCATAGAAATTTCTATTAATGATTGAAAAATAGAGCTGGGAGGGAAAGGGACTCATTTAAGGGATTAAAGAGAGTCCAAGGCCAATATTCTTTACATGTGAAATTTTTTTTAAATGGATTTGGGATGTCAGATCTAACAAAGGATGTTGGTGTGTCAATTTTCACGCAGAGCTTTACAAAGTATAAACATGAAACCACATTGAATTACACATAAAATAAGCTTCTTTGAAACCAGTAAGAATGATCGAAAGTCAGACTCCTATAATATCCAGACTATGTATGTGACTGGTGCCGTGATGTCACTGAGTACCAAAGACCCAGCAACACCAATAAGGAGCTGGGTGACCTCATATATTTGGGGGGTAGGGGAAGTTGTTAAAAGGTGGCCCTCCAACCCCCCGGTCAAGGTAAGCACTGCCAGAGGCTCAGGCGAACCTTGGGAAGGGGCCTTCAGAAGGCCATTGGAAGCAGATACCCTGTTAACATTGGAGCAGCTGTCCAGCCCGCCCTGCCGCATCCTCCTCTCCCCTTCCCTCTCAAGGTATAGGTTCAAGGCAGGGGGCTCTCAGGGACAGGGTACTCAGGGCAGTAAGGCCTCCCTCCGACAAGGTCAACGGCTTGAGAGATGCCCAAATAGGAAACCTTGACTCGTCCTGAGCAGAAGTCCTGTCTAGTCACTACCTCACTGCTGCGTGTACAGTGGCCTCGAGAAAGCAGCAAAAGGTGCAGGCTGGACCCCGGATGGTAACTGGGCTCCCGAGAGCTTCCTGCTTGGAGCCCAATCACGTTTGCATGCGATTTTGTGTTTTGAGCGAGGGCAGACCCTGAGTGACTAGCGGGGTAACCACCCTGGCCCCTGTTGGGGGTTCTGAGCTGCCTGGAGTGTCTCCCTACGTCCTGGTGTGTGAGGAGGTGGGAGGGTGGGGGGTCTGCAGCTGTTCAAATGATATTGTATAACACTACAAATGGATGGCCTAAAATACCTCTTTTACTTTGCCACCGTGGAACTCAAAATTTCCCTATGGTCTACCACAAACATCCTTTGTAATATCAGAATTCTTTTTCAAACAGCTTCAAGTGAGATCCCAATATGTGATGGACGCTGAAGCATGGCGTGGTCTCGTGCCAATGTCTCAGCTTCCCTCTCTGTTAAGCCGTAGAGGCTGAAGGCCACTAGGGCCACTAGGTGAACAGATGCCGTGACAACCTCCAACATCTCCAAAAGCAACAACGGAAGTGCATGCTCTCAGTTCTGAGGCTCAAGTTCACAGATCAAGGTGTCACAGGGCCACACTCTCCCTGAAAGCTCTAGGGAAGGATCTGTCCCGGGCCTCTCTCTCCTACCTTCTGGCCGTTCCTTGGCTTGTGGTGGCATTTCAGTCTTCATGTGGCATTTCTCCTTGTGTGTGTCTGTCTGTGTCTGTAATTCCCTTTTTTAAAGGAGCACTGGTCAGCCCCGGCTGGTGTGGATCAGCAGATTGAGTACCGGACTGTGAACCATAGGGTCGCAGTTTCAATTCCCAGTCAGGGCATGTGCCTGGGTTGCAGACCAGGTTCCCAGTAGGGGATGCGGAAGAGGCAACCATACATTGACGTATCTCTTCCTCTCTTTCTTCCCTCCCTTCCCCTAAATATAAATAAGATCTTAACAAATTAAAATGAGTTTAAAAAAAAGAACACTGGTCATATTGGATTAGGGCTCAGTCTCATGACCTCATCTCCACTTGATGGCCTCTGTAAAGATCCTATGTCCAAAACGGGTCACATTCTGAGTTGCTGTAGGTTAGGAATCCAGCGTCCTTTCTAAGGGACACAGTTCAGTCCACAGCTCGTACTCTCTTTGCTTCCGACCCCACCCCTCCATGAAGGCCCCTCCCCACTCACACAGCTCTGGTTTGGATCTCAAATCTTTCTTTCAGGAGAGGGTCTTTACATTTCCATAATTAAATGTCCCAGTTGAGTGTTTTTCCCAAAACTAAGAAACCAGTTACCCCGAAGGAGTTTTGACCATTCCCACTCTCACAAGACAATTTCTTTTTTAAAGGCAGGTTGGGTTTTCTTGGTTGCTTTTTAGCTTTAGCCTAACAAGATTTCAAAATTGTTAGGGTCTACTTTTCTGCTTAGGTACCGTACAACATTAATATAAATTTATTTCCTAAGTCCAGATGATTAGACATTTGTGACTTCAATGAAGTCAGTCAATGAGAATAATGAGGTGGTTTTGACTAACATAAAAATTTGAAATCTGGGTTTATGGAAGAAACGGCAATCTTCTATGAGCCTCAGCATGTAATTTATTTCTGTACTTGATTTAAGCTGCATAAAATGGAGAAAATCTCGATTCATATCAGTAAAACTGATACCATTTACAGCTTAATAGCACATGTTGCAATCCCAGAATAGTGTTCAATTAAACAGCTGTGGCCGGAGTTTTATTCAGAGAATTGATTGGCTCACACAAGTTAACCCACTGGAGGTCGACAATGTGTTAAAATTTAGTGTAAACCCAATTTGCATGTGCCGACATAATTGTGTTACTGTTTAAACTGTGTAATTTGGAAAATTGGATTAAAATTATTTACAGAGCTCCTGGAATGCCTCTGTAGTGCTCTGCGGTTCTCTGGAAGAACATAATGAGAAAATCTCTGGTTTCAGCCAGGTCCAAGCTCACCTGCACTCAACAATCTCACTCCCCTCTGCTCCCCCCAGGAGCAGCTTCCGGTGGGCTGACTCCTCAGGGCCCGCGGTTAAGCCGATTCCAGGTGTTTTGTTTATGCTGCTCTCCTGCCTGGAATCCCAGCTCTCTCCTGACTTTTGAGTCCTGCCCATTCCTTGGGTTCAAGCCCACCTGTTCACCCCTCCACTCATCATCTCTTGCTGGCTGTCAGGCACATATCTGGTGGGAACTGCCCTGTACAGCGCGGCTATAAAGACAGTAGACTACAGTCCTGTCCCGTGGGGCACCCAGAGGCAGGAGCAGCAGAGACAGGTGTGAGCAGGCATTCCAAAGCAGAGAGGTTGCAGCTGCATGAGGACAAAGGCACAGCCACCTACAGGATCAGAGGAGCAAGGACCTAAACTCAGAGGTCCCCAGTAGTTTTTAAACTTCTGGTTGCTGCTGCCAGTTTTACTCTTCACTATTCATAAATTTGTTCACAGGTTTTAGCTCCGTTTTCTCCACCTTCATCCCCCAGTTTCTCTAGGGGCAGAGCCTCTAGGAGCTTTGGGTGCCTCTCAGTGCCAGGCATAAGCCTAGGCCCATAAGTGTTTGCAAAGTGGCTGGTGTTGCTGATGAATACAACGAACAAGAAGATGCATGTGGGTGGGATCAGATGAGGGGACCATTGTAGGCAGAAAGCTGTGGGGAGGGGTGCCCCAAATCTCCACAGTATTTCCCAGAAGGTCACCCTGGCCCTCCCAGCTTGGCATCCTTGTAGGGACACATCCAGTTCTGGTGATAACAGTGTAGCCTTGTTCTGAGAGCATTCTTTCTCTCACAGTCCCTTGAATGCAAAAGTAAGATTTTGCACCTTCAGAACAGATGTGGCTGACCAGCCTATAACCAGGGGTGTTTTGGTAGACAACTTACAAAAGCCCTGATTTTTAGTACTTGCTGATGTCCATGGCATAGATATTCCCACTATGGTTAATTTCAAGCTCCTGACGTGACTTCACTGAACAAGGTTTTGGGAAGGGAAGAGATGGTCACCATTAGCCAGGGTAACCGCGGGCAGCTCTGCCCAGAGTCAGTGTTTCATGCAAGGGCTCCCATTCAAGAAAGGCTTTTCCACTCAAACAAGACGCTCTGTCTTTGGTTAATTTTACTTGCAGTCAAAAATAGAATATACCAGAGCTTATTCACAGTACAAAACAGAGAGACGGCCTAATGCCTCACTTCCTTCTGTCTGTAACTGGCTTATGGATGAGGCAGATCAAAGCCAAGAACAAGGCGGTATGTTTTGCAAGACTGTGAAGGTCCTGGCCCCTGCGTATCTCATTGCATTTGAATTTCAGAACCAAAGACCTCTTTAAGATCCTAAACAATGCAGACCAGATAGTGGGGTGGGGAACTTGTGCAAATTCACATTAGTCCCATCCCAACCCCACTCTCAGATTCCAATCCAACAGCTTACCAGTAAGGCCCATGAATGAGCACTCAGGTTTAAGAACCACTATGCTACAGAAGGGCTTCAGGGGAGATGCAAGAACTTCATGCAACAATAGGTATGGGCTGGCCTGTGTTCTGAGTGCTGGGGTAACACTGGCAAATGATTCAGACGCAAAATTTAAGATTTAATGGGGAGATGTTCTATTTAAAACCCAGCCCGTTTCCCCTTTTCCACTCACCCCCCCACCCATCCCTACTCTACCCCTCACCCCACCTACTATTACTCTGAGGATCCTTCCTCCCCAGATGACAGCTTCTCCAAGAGCCCTCAGAGGGCTGAACTTAGGTCCCGTGAGCCACAGGAGCCAAGTCCTAGTCCAGGGGAAGTTGGAGAGGACAGAACCTCCGATTCCCAGCAACTTTCAGGACCCCATGCCTCAGAAAGGGGTAGGGCTTTGTCAATACGCCCAACCCATCAGGGAAGAAACTTCTCTCGGCAAGTCACTGCCACACACGACTGTCCCGATGTCCTACCTTTGACGAGGTCAGTGCAGCTTTTTGAATTAGCCTCATCAATTGCCCTTTTCAAGATCACCTGCTCCCACTCACTGGCAGTAGCTCACTGGGCTGCAAAGACCTCGGCGGGATTGGGTTCTCCTGGCTACACTTTCCTGCCTAACGCAAGAAAGCTGTGTGTCAGTAACAGTGGTTGCTTTGACTGATGAGCCAGCCTCCAAGTGCTCTGATTAAAAGCGACTTCCCTGAGATAGTTATTCAAACTTCTCATTGAACCCCCGAGCCAGCCAGCGTCAGCATTGACTTTGAAATGCAGACGGCAGACATTATTGTTCCGTATCCCTGATACCCTCCTTAGAAAGCTCTCCCTGCCATGGAGAAAGGAACTTCAGAGGACAGCAGTCCCGGCATTTAAAGCCCAGCTGTTGGAGTTCTCCTCGACGGGCGCCCCGGGAGTAAGCACTCCTAATTTGTCTCTGTCTTCACCACTGCACGGTCCCAAATTCATGAATGGGAGTCTTTGCTCGCCTCCTGTAATCAATCTCTCTCTCGTCGGGAGAAAACCCCAGCTGGCAACAATGCCGTTTGTGTATCTTGCGGGCAGCAGACACCACAGCTATTAGGAGTGCGTGCACCCAGTTCATTTTCCCATCGAGAACTGCCTCGACTTTCTGAAACAAGACAGCTGGGGAGCAAACAGACGAGCCCGTGCACTGCAGCTGGGCCACCAGGGTTAGTGAGCAAGAGAGGAGGCGCCTGAGGCCCGAGCACTGTACCCCGAATGCCCGCTCCAGGGAGAGCTTGCCTCCTCGGCACGTGTCTGCGGCTGAGAGAAGCTGGACGGGGTCCTCTCTGCCCACCACAAACCCCTTTAGCAATTGATGTGGACACCACGGTGGTTTTTAGGAGGTGCCCCTTTCCTTACATGGGCTCCACCTGTGAACTTGCTGAGCTCTGTGGAGGCGGGGTTGTGTGGGTGGGGGAATAGCATGACCTTGGCCATAAATTTTGTTGGAAATTTCTGTTCCTTTTCTGCAGAAGAATGACATCTGTGACGGGGAGTGCATGCGTACACGGTCATCGGTTGACCAGACACTGTTGCCCTGGTCCCTGTGGCAGCTGCTCTGCATCCTGATGACGCAGAGTGGAACCTCCTGGCCACGGAGTCCGTGACAGAGCAGACGAGGCACAGCTGAGAGATGGAGGCTGGGAAGCCGAAGAGGGCTTTTCAAAACACGGATGTTCGTTACCTGAGACCAACACAAGCCAACCGCCTTTTGGATGAAGGTCAAAATCATCCAAGGAAAATTCACCTCAAAATTTCTCAGGGCCTGCCCTGTCTGATGCCTTGGGCGCCTCTCTCTTCTAGTGATTTCTGTTCAGTCTTTTTTTTTCTTGATATTCTTCTATTACTGCCTCTGTAAGACAGCCTTCCTCAAACTGGATGCATGAAAATTGTTCTGTGTTTAAATCGGAGTGGGGAAGTCTGTGCCTCCTCTTAGCGAACCAGAGACCATGGGTGGGTGACTGCCTTCAGGATATTTATTCCACCCCCTACCCCACCGTGGATGACTAGTCCGAGACAGCCAGGCCAAGTCCAGTTCCCTTGCTTTGGGGTTTGCAGCCCCACCCAAGCCAGCAAAACCAAGGGAAAGAGAAAGCCTCAGGATGTAACGGTCTCCTTTCTCCATTCAGCGGAAGCATCCTGGTCCCCACCCCAGTGAACCGAGATCTCTCTGGTGCCGAATCGATTCCCAGACCTGCGTTTTCTGTCTCAGTCCCTCTCCTGAGCCCCAGCTGCTTGTAGGAATCCCATGTTGGTGCCATGGGAACAGCCAGGGGCTGGCACTCAGGAGAACTCATGTCCCCTAACCTTCCTGAAACAGCTCCTGTATTGGGCTGTCCCACCTGACTCATGTGGGATTCAGTCTTACAACCTCAGCCCCTACAACGACTAGCTGCTCCTTCCATCTCTCACCCCTGTTGGTTAATGCTGTTGTTCTTTCTGTAAGGTTCTGTACTTCCTCCTGTAAAGGTTTCCTTCTTCCCAAGCTGGAAGCCTCAGATCCCCTTAAATCCTTCTTTTCCTTTACTCTCCCCGCATCTACCCAGTGCCCTTCTTCAGAGTTTTACCATGCTCCCTCCTTTCCCTGTGGGCTCTGCCGCCTTTCATACAAGAGGGATCATTACAATAGCCCCAGATGTAATCTCTTCCCCTCGACTGATGTGCTACGTAGATACCACATAGTTTTTACGGGTGCTGATCTGACCCCTCTGTCCGCTGTTCAGAAACATGAAAAGGCAACCCACTGCCTTTTCAGGTAAGTCTAAAACTTGGTTCGTAAGTCTGTGCGATCTAGCACTAAATTAAAACACTTGCTTCTACTCCCATTTTCTTGATGCATCCTTTTTACAGGGCCTGGACTGGGTTAGAATCCCCTCCAAATGTGTTTCTTCCCAGAACTTCAGAATGCGACCGTATGCGGAGATAGGGGCTTTGCAGATGTAATTTGTTAAGATGCGGTCATCCTGGGTGACCCCAGGAGCGGGCCCCATTCCAAGAAGGCTATGCGGGGACCCAGACCCATACGGAGGGACAGCAGGCACTCGACAACGGAGATAGAAAGGGAAGCTGTGCTGCCACCAGCTAAGGGACACCCTGGCTGGCTGGCAGCCACCAGAAGCTGGAATGGGCCAGGAAGGGCGCTCCCTGAGAGCCTTCCGACAGAGGAGGACCCAGCTGCCGCCTCGGTTTTGCGCCTCCAGCCCAGCAAGGCTGGTGCTCTAGGCTGACGGTCAGCTAGGGCGCTTTGCCCCAGCAGCCCCGGGACAGCAACAGAGTCTCCCCCTCAGCTGCCCTGTGTGCTGCCTCAGCCCCACACTTTGGTCCTTGTCTCTGAAAAGCCCTTCTTTCACTTCTCGACTTTTGACGTCTCTTCATTTCTCAGGTGCAACTGAAATATTATCACAAACGGGACCCCAGAGCCTGGGAGTTCTCACGCATTTCGTCCCGCCTATCTTTCAAGGTGGTCTCTCTCTCCCCTCCTCGACTAGGAGTCAGACACCCCCCTTCCCCTTCCTCAAGTGCACAGCGCCTCTGGAGCACTGTTAGCTACCGCGATAGGCACAGAGCCTGTGGCGGGCTCTCGGGTGTAAGAGAAAGAACGAACAAGAGAATGCCTTGCCCCGTGATAACACGCTGTGCTGAGCTTCCTTTTATAGGAAAGGGAATGGCACGTGTGCACCGCAGTCACGAGGGAGGAGGGGCCACACCTGTTTATCCTCCCAGTTTTATAATGTTGACTAGTTGGGTAATACTGTCATTGAAGTGTTTTATATCCTTAATGGTTTTGTTTTTTCCCTTCTTTCAATGAATGAAAGGGGGGTGATGAGATCTCTGATTGTAGTTGTATTTCTCTGTGGTTCTTTGGGGTAGGAGGAGTGTGGAGGTTACAGGTTGAGTACCAGCCCCTCTGGGACCTGAGAATAAAACTGTGATCGACCTTGGTAGGGAAGGGCAGCGTCCTGACACACTATGGGAGTGCAGGGTGCGTGGACAGGGCCCCACCAGAGTGTCAAAGGTGGTGGTGATGTCTCTTCTAGAAGGAAAGGTGCTCAGCTGGGCTGAGATACAGGCTAAGTACTTTCCATTCCCCTAATTCAGTGCCTCTCAGACTGGGATGAGCATCAGGGTCACCTGAGTGCTGGTTACAACACAGAATCCTGCCCACCCCACCCCGTTTCTGATTCTGCAGGCCTGCAGTGGGGCCCAAGGATTTGCATTTCTAACGAGTTCCCAGGTGATGCCATGGTGCTGGCCCGGGACCACACTTGGGAAGCACGTGGCAATGCAGCACGCCTCCCCTCCACACTCGAGGGCTCACACCTGCTCTCCCTGTGTCTTGAACCTCATCCACCACCACGCCCTCCTACCCAGCCCCGATTAACATTTCCTTAGCTTCTGAGTCTCCACATCGAGACCGGTTGTCTCTTCCTACAGCCATGCTGCGTCTGTCACATTATGCAGTGACTTCTTGTTACTTGTCATCTTGTCCCCCCACTGGACCCTCAGATCTCTGGGACAAGCTCTGTCTGGCTCATTCACCACTGCACTCTCGAAGCAGAGCACGCGATCAACCAGTCACTGCACAGATGACGTCTAATTCCTCGAAGTGGTCTCAGAAGCCTCACCTGAGCTTTCCATAAACTCTGTGATCAGAATAATAATGGGGATGTCTGCATTGAAGGTACCTGGAAATAAGGCCAGTCTCCCGAAACCACTCCTTCCGTCTTGGGTATTAGACTTAGGCAAAAGGTACATGGAACAGGGGAAGGGGCTCGGGCTATCATCTCCAACACACCTCCTCTCTGTGCAGTTTCTTCCCCGAATGCACACACCACGAGTCACAGGGCGTGCGGCTTCTCCTCAGGGTAGGTGCTCCGGTCATTTCTTACTCCTTCGGGGAAGCATCAGCTTTGTGTCGGCAGCAGCTGCCAGGTCTGAAGATGAACAATCCAGGCTCCACCTTGATGGATAACTGCCCCCAACAAATTGGTGCATGATCTACAGAGATCTTCTTTAGGAAATGTGACAAATGGTGACAGATGACGAAGGTGAACTGTACTTCTGCTGCCACAGACACCAGCTCTGAAGACGCTCTGTGTGGCAGGTGAAGAATCGTCCACTAGACAAGATCCAAGGGGGAGAAAACCCCACCCAGTTCAAAGAGTGAAATGAATAACACTGCTCATTTGGAATATGTTGCAGGTGTTAGAGATTGCTTTCACTCAATTTTTATAATTCCCAGAGAGAGAGGAAGGGTAGGTACTATTATTCCCATTTCCCCAGGGGTAAGCTGAGGCTGGAAGAGATTAAATGTCAACATCAAGGTCACGCAGTACACTGGGGCAGAGCCAGGGCCATGGCCCATCGTCTGATTTCCCATCAGTGCCCCCTACACCCTTTAATGGGGCAGTGGGGGTAGGGGAACCACTGTCATTCCTCTTACTACAAAGCAGTAAAGGAGAGGCTGATGGGGAAGGAACATTTGCGTACACGTGCTTTATTCTCAGGGGTGGTTTATGAGAGAGGAACATCATGGCAAAGCTCCTGGTTGGAGCTGGGAATTAAACAGGAAGGTACGCTGCATGCTACAGGGCCCAGCGAACCGCAGGTGAGGGGAGTGGTAGGCAGGCGGTCTGTGCCTTTCACGTGGCAAGCACCGCGCACCAAGCCTCAGCTTGTCTCTTCTCTAAGCGCAATGCCACGTGCGTGCTTTATGGAGCATTATGAGACAAAGCTGGGGTCCATGCACCAGCCTTGGGCCAATTAAGCCTAAAACAAATTCATTAACTAGCACAGCACTGATTACGCTTGCGGGGCCAGAGGCCCCAACCCACAGCGGAAAGCCTGCTGGACGTGCCCCCATATTTGGGCTGAGGCCCCAGCTCTGCACCCACAGCTTCCCTAACAACCAGAGCAGCCGGCTGTTCATTTAGGCGCATTCACAACACGAAAGCACTGGAAAATGCAGGCAGCGGGCTCACGAGCCAGGTCCCCTGGAGGCCATTTGCTGGACACACACTCTGGATTTTTGTACCAAGTCAAGGCGTGTGAGCAGGAACATGGAGATGAAAGGTCAAAGAAGCCAGTTATTAAAGCAACAGCTGAAGAGGCTCCAAGTTAGAACAGTAGCCTCCAATCAGGTGGAGAAAAAAAGCATGAATTTTTTCATAAAGAAAACACAAGCTCAGCGTGGAAGAGGGAACAATTATTCATACAGCCCACATGTTGTAAATGCATGACCTCTTGGCCCATTGGAGAGAGATTCCAAATGGCGAATGGCTTCGGGGTGATTAACTTGGGCTAGATTAACTTTGTGTTATAAATGGATCAAATGTACACAGTTTAGAGGTTACAAAATTATTCGTTCCCACCAATGCATTTTCATAAGTAGCAGAAATAACAAAAAGAGGTATAGGAAGGAGACAGCTTCATTATTTGATTCCACCAATGTTTCCTGAGTGCCTACTATGCGTCGATGAGGATGTGCTCACGCCTGGGGAAAGACAAGCTCCCACGGGTTTACAGTTTTGGCCAGAAGGCACACACTGACTGAGTTTCTGGATCCTGACGGCCATCGTTTTCACCAATTGGTCTCAACCAAGGGACACATAAAAATACCCAGGCCACGCCCTTGCCGGCGTGGCTCAGTTGGTTGGAGCATTGTCCCATTTCGGTGACTGAAATGTTGTGGGTTTGATCCTGGGTCCGGGTGCATATAGGAAGCAACCAATCGATGCTTCCTTTTGTGTGAACGTTTCCCTCTTTCCCTTCCTCCCTCTCTCTCTAAAAGCAATGAAAAACATGTCCTTGAGTGAGGATTAAAAAAAATATACGCAGGCTGCCCCTTGGAGCCAATCAAATCTGAGGTCTGGACTAGGCACATGTGATGTTGAAAAGTTCCCCAGGTGATTCTGCCAGACAACAATGTAGTCTAATTCTTCCATTGTCCAGGTGTGCTATCAGAGGGCGAGCTTGGAGAAGGGACACCACCAAGGTGAACTCCCGCAGCACCGCCCCTGGGATGCAGATTCCTTAGCTTCCAGCTCGCCCGCCAGCACTTTCTCCTACCCTTTCTGGTCACTCACCAACATGAGGCAGACTGTGACACCCACAGAGCTGCACCCTGGTGATAGGTGGTAATCATTCCAACTGGGAAGATCTGGGAAAGCTTCTCGGCAGGGGGGATCTGAGTTCGCCTTGACCCATTGGTAATAGTGAGGTTGCCACCAGTAACTATACCTGTCCTCCCAGCCCCCAGGCCCAACTACATCCCTGCTAACACCTTTGGCAATGGGAGGCTGTTGTCCCTCCTGCTCTGATGAGAAAGGGCTAATCTTCTTCATAGAAAAACTTCTGGAAATCAAGAAGAAGAAGACAAACCACTCGACTGGCAAATGGACAAAATTCATGACCCACAGTGCCCAGAAAAAGAAATGCAAATTACCTGTACATCAGTAACCAGATGCTTGGCCTCATCCATGAAAGAGACAGAAATTAAAATCATGCTACTGATACCACGTCTTACCTGATCGACCAGCAAGAGTCCAAAGCCCTGTAATAGTCGGAGACCGACGGCCAAATGGGCATTCTCGGGCATTTTTGATGGGAGGGCAAAGCAGCGGGATCACGGTGCGGGGCAATCTGGCAACATCTATCAAAATTACCAGTCTGTTTAACCTGTGATTCAGCACTCCCACTTCTGGGTCTATAACCTCCCCATACCCTCGTACGAACTCCCATAAATACCTCAAGGTTAGTTAAGGATGTGTTGTTTGTAGTTATGAGAGACTGGAAACAGCTAAGGAGTCCATCAATGGCGGAGAAGTAAGCCACGGCACATTCAGGGGTGGATCTGAGTACAGGCTAGCAAGGTGCAAGGCCCTGTGCCGGCATGGGGACATCGCTGGCATAGATTTTAAGAAGAAAAAACAAACTACCCAACGTGTAAAATGGTATATAAAGCATGATGCCTTTTGTGTAAGCAAGGAGGAAAATATTGTGTGTTTGCATTTGATTGTGTTTGCATGAAGAACACTGTAAGCATTCTGAATAAAACAATAAGAGGGAGTGTGGGCGTGGCAGGCGAGAATGTGTGTGAGCCAATTTGTGCTTCCCTTCTCACATCCTGCTGATTTTTTAAAAAAGACTTTGTTTGTGGGAACAGTTTTAGGTTCACAGCAAAATTGAGAGGAAGGTACAGACCAGCGATTTTCAACCTTTTTCATCTCATTGCACACACAAACTAATTAGTAAAATCCTATGGCACACTGAGAAATAAATTTTTTGCTGATCGGACAAGAAAATAGGAATAATTTTAATTCATTCACACTGGAGGGCTATTGTGTTGGCTGTTGTCATTTTTTTATTTGACCATCTAAGGGAAAAGTGGTCACCGCCCCTGACTCAATAGTCAGATAGTGCATGTTTTAAAAATTCTTGTGGCACACCAGTTGAAAATCAGTGGTACGGAGGTTTCCAAATACCCTCTGCTGCCCCCTCAAAGGTGCGGCCTCCCCCATTCGTGTCCCTTGCCCGAGTGGTGCATTGTCACAACTGATGAAGCCGCCTGACACATCGTACTCACCCAGAGCACGTGGTTTACATTAGGTTGTTGGGACAGATGTGTCATGACAGGTACCCCCATCACAGTATCACACAGAGTAGTTTCACTGCCCTAAAAATTCTCTGCGCGCTGCCTACTTACCCCTCCCCATGCTAAGTCCCTGGCAACCACGGATCGACGCTTCTATTGTTGCTGTAGTTTTACCTTTCCCAGAGTGTCATACAGCTGGGGTCATACAGTAGGCAGCCTTTTGGATTTGCTCCTTTCACTTAATAATGTGCATTTAAACCTCCTCCACGTCTTCTTGCAGCTTAAGAGCTCGTTCCTGTTTTCCGGCAGAACAATATTCCGTTGCCTGGGTGAGCCAGTTTGTCCGTCTGCTCACCCACTGAAGGACACCTTCCTTGCTTCTGAATTTTGGCAATTATGAATAAAGCTGCTATACACACCTGTGCGCAGGTTTTTGTGTGGACGTAAGTTTTCCTTTTGATTTTTGAATGATGCGAATATATTATTACCTCCTCCAAAAAATGAAATTTTAAAAACGTCTTTCTCACATTCAGTCCAAATGTATAACTGTGCCATGATTTCTGCACCTGTCCAGACTCTAGGGCCAACTAAGGCATACGATGGGCCTTTGAAAACTGTGTGCTTAGCAGGGGGCAGCTCTTTAGGTCTCTCTTGAAGTTTCCCGCCCTCCCAACTCCAGGAAAGAGAGTCCCTTCTCTGCGCACTGTGCGCTCAGCGGGTCGTCACCGCTCGCGTCCACGCACCTTTACGGAGTGCTAAGAGCGCTTCATGACTTGGATCCGTAATGGTTATTAATGAACCACCCTGAGGCCCTCACTGGGAAGCTCAGATGATTTGAGAATCGTCCCTATATGCCAAGGTTGAGGGTTTGATTCCTGGGAAGGACACATAGAAGAATCACTGAATTCATAAGTAAGTGGAACAACAAATTGATGTCTCTTTCTAAAAAAAAACAATAAAACAAAAACAAAACAAAACAGAAGCACCCTGGGAGCTAACATTGAGGAAGCCTTCGCTGTGGGTTAGAGCCACGGTGGGCAAACACACAGCATTCCCCCACCTTTCCTTTGCCTCAGTCCTGTGATGTAAGCATCACAGCACCCCCATTTTAGAGCAGGACATTGAGGCCTAGAGAGATCATTTGTCCAAGGACATAGCGCCATCTCAGCCAAGACTGGGGCTCTTGGCTGCTGTCTCTCCTGTCACAGAGTAGCCGATGACCGTCCTGCACTGAATGGACAATGGCAATGGAACGCAGTAGCAGGCCGCACATGCGGGGCTGCTGGGCACCAGCCTCGGTGCTCATCGACCCGTCGCCTTATTTCCTGTCGTCCTTGGAGTGAACCCGAATGAGGCCCGGTCTCCTCTGTGCGCAGATGGAAACGGAGGCTCAGACAGGTTAAGAAACGTCCCTGTGGTCACAGACCAGTGAGAGTGGAACTAGGATTTGACCCAGGGTCAGACTCCAAAGCTACCTGGGCTCCTAACCAGTCTAAGCCAGCACCTCTCATGCCAAAGTGTTTCTGTCTTCCATTTCTTACATGAGGTCACTATACGGACAACGGGATTATGGGCCTTCCTGGAAGAGGCATCTATAGCTTCCCACCAATGTCACAGTCCCTACACCTCCTGAATCCTCACCCATAGGCAGGCAGTCCGAGGTCTGCACCTCTGAATCATCGCCTTCTCCCACCACATCACTGGCAGTCACCCCCAGTGCTGGGAAGTGAGACAGGGAGGGGGCAAAGCGGGAAAGCGCACTTAGCTGCTTGCCATGACTTGGATGGGGGAAGGGCGGAGTTG
Source organism: Trachops cirrhosus (assembly GCA_028533065.1). Taxonomy (NCBI): domain Eukaryota; kingdom Metazoa; phylum Chordata; class Mammalia; order Chiroptera; family Phyllostomidae; genus Trachops; species Trachops cirrhosus. The sequence goes on along the minus strand of CM052542.1, from coordinate 147,148,939 downwards.
CAGGGGCTACGGCTCCTCTGTGATTTTCCCTGCATTTGTGTCTTAGCAACAGGGCCCGGGTCCCTGCCAAGGTGATCGCCATACAGAAGTGGGGGCCATAGACACTTCAGATGGCCCGCTGTCCCCACCGCGATTGACTATGACACACGGTGCTGTTGTTTTATTATTCATGACGTTACAGTCCTCACGCACGGAGCCCAGACAGCCTTCCCGCATTGGGAGTCATTTCTTCTTTCTTTTCCCACTTACCTGCAATGTTCTAAATCACTGTGGACACACTGGGACTGAGAACCAGACCGGGGGAAACACAAGCCTCCCCCAGGACCGGGGACTGTCAACACCAGAGCCACCGCGCAGGCTCTAGGCTCACAAGAGCAGGAAGAACGTGGGGACAGAGTCAGGGTCGGCTTTAAGAAAACAAGTCAAGGAAAAGCCCGGGTTGAGTAAAAACTGCATTTGTGAGGAGAATTCATGGGCAAAAAAAAAAAGTCTTCTCAGGAGTAAACATGATTTTTTATTAAAACTCAAAACTTGCCAAGTGTGCGGAGCTTGCTGTCTGATTATTGTCCACAGGGAATTTGAGAATCTGGGGGAAAATAACGCACCGAGGAAAAAGTGCTGCGTCAGGGAAACTGGCGCAGCGGCAGCCGAGGGCCCGGGAGGCTGGTCATTACCGATGCCGAGGATGGACGGTGTCAGCTCCGAGAACATCATGCGGAAGCTCCGGGGAAAAGCTCGGGTGCGGGGGAAGGATGGTGTGGGACTCCTTCGCTGATGCAGACCGCGCCTTCCTGCCGCTCCGTGGGGCGCAGCAGTCCAGCTGGGCGAGGGCTGCTAGCAGGGCGAGGGGGGCCAGACAGCGAGGACCCCTGCAGTAATGTTGCTAGACCTACCCACGTCCAGGAGCTCCCTGTCCCGAAGGCCCTCTCAGCTGGGATCAGACTCCATCTTTGCTTCTGACACTTCTCCAAGGAGGACGTGCAGACGGCCCATAGACACATGAAAAGATGCTCAATGTCGCTGATCACGACAGAGATGCAAATTAAAGCTGCACTGTGATACCATCTCACACCTGTCAGAATGGCCACCATCAACAAATCAAAAAACAAGTGCTGGCGAGGGTGTGGAGAAAGGGGAACCCTCATGCACTGTTGGTGGGAATGCAGACTGGTGCAGCCTCTGTGGAAAACAGTATGGAAGTTTCTCAAAAAAAAATTAAAAATGGAACTGCCATTTGACCCAGGATAAATTCTGCTGCTGGGAATTTATCCAAAGAAACCTGAAACACTAATTCAAAAGCACATAAACACCCCTATGTTGCTGCATTATTTACAATCACCAAGGTATGGAAGCAGCCCAAGTGTCCATCAGTAGATGAGTGAATGAAACAACTATGGGACATTTACACAATGGAATGCTACTTGGCTGTAAAAAAGAAGAAAGTCTTACACTTTGTGACAGCGTCGATGGACCTGGAGAACATTACGCCGAGTGAAATAAGCCAGTCAGAGAAAGACAAATACCATATGATATCACTCATATGTGGAATCTAATGAACAAACTGAATTAACGTGCAAAATAGAGACAGACTCATAGATGGAGAGCAGGCTGATCGCTCTGGTGGGGGTGGGGGCTAGGGGATAGAGGGATAGAGCAAAAAGGAAAAAGGATTCATGGACATGGACAACATCATGGTAATTGCTGGGGGGAAAGGGGGGTAAGGGAGATAAATGGTAATGGAAAATATATTTTTAAAAAGATGCTTCTTTGCATATCTTTGCTGGGTGGAGGGAAAGAGAAAATGTGAAGGTCCTGGACCCAACACCTGCATATTCCAGGAATTCAGTGTCCACCTGTTCATCCACCCATCCATCCATCCGTCTACCCACGCATCCATCCATTCATCCATCTACCCACACATCCATGCATCCATCCATCTATCCCGCATTCATTCATCGTCCATAACTTAACTGGCTTTATGTTCCTCCACAGAACCCTGGAGTGTGTCTCACATATACAGTTACCAAATAATACATTTAATTAAATAGACAATGAACAGAATAGAAATGAAACAAACCTTGGACAAATCTCTCTCTCCCACAACACGATCCAAAGTCTTAGGCAACAAGTGTGGTTGCTTCAATCATTGTTTTCCAACTTGAACCTGTCTTTGCGTGTCTGGAATAACTGTTGGTGTGTGTAGTAAGAATAATAAATGCTGTTTGCTGAGGGCTACCCGAGCTATAGAGTCCAAACCCTGTGGGTTGCCCTGATGTAGGAAATGCGAAGATTTGTTACCTTGCCCAGAGGTTGAGAGCCCAAATCCACAGCCCATTCCACAGAGCACCTACAAAGTCCTGAAAATGCTCAGGTACCCGTGAGCTGAGTCCTCTTATGGCGGCAGGTCTCAGGGTGGGGGTGGGGTCCTCCTTCTCTCCCTGTAATACCTACTTGCCTCATTCTTAACAATTACACCCAGTAGCTGGCATCCCACAAATAGAGGTGAAATGGGTCACGTTACAAAAGGATCAGAGCCCTGTTGAAGGGCATTTTTGAATCTCAGTTTACAAAACACTAAATACTTAATCTGGGGTGAAAGCGAGGTATGCTAGGCAACTGCTGATTAAGCAACAAACATTTTTAAGAAAATAACCCTTGGACATAGAGATGCAGGCATTGAAGTTGTCCTGTGTTGTTTGTTTTTATTGTTGGACTTAGTGTGGGCCCTCCAGGGCTCTCGGGTCCCCCTGTAGCACTAATCCCCATCCCCCATCAGCCTTCCTGAGCCTTAGACCCCACAGGGACCAGGGCTGAGCCCCACCCTGCCCAGGCCTAGGACATCAGCCTGTTTTTCTAGTTTTTGCAGGTCCAATTTCTGAGCATTGACTTCCAGAAGGGCCTTTTGAACAACCCTTAAGCTCCAAGTACTCAAGAGCACTTCAGACTTAGGTTTATAAATCCCTTTCCCAGGGAGCGTCTCCAAATTGGCACAGTCTGGGGGAGTGTGATGCTTAGCCTCACATGCCTCCCTTCTCACAGGGCCGTTGCCAAAAGTAGAGAACATTCTGGCTGCCTCCAGAAGAGCCTTCTGCAGGCTTCCTTCCTGGCCCTGTGTCTCCCGTGGCAGACAGGATCCTCAGAAGCAATTGGAAGGACTCACCCTGCACCCCCGGGCTCGCCCAAACCCGGGGAGTGAAGGGAGGCGGCTCAGATGGGGCAGGGCAGCTGGCAGCCAGGAGATGAAGGGCAAGGGTCGGTTTAGAGCAGGGACAGTGCCGGGTCCCCTTATCCGGCAGAAGCCAGGGGACCTGCCAGACCCTCAGGCCCCACTGTCAGGCAACCACCTGCCCCTGATAAATGAAATGAGTCAAGGGTTCCAAGGGAGGACTGGAGTTTCCTATATTCAGTCAGCAAGCACCGCTCCAGGACGGGGGACCCAAGGAGCAGAGAGACCCTGTCCTGATGGGAGACAAAGACCACCCAAAGGAGAACCAACAGAGGCTGTGTGTTCAGCATTTGCTAGAGCAGAAAGTCAGTCACCATCACCTGTGTCTGGCAGAGTCAAAGGCGGGCAGGAGAACTGGAAAGCTTTGTAGTGGCCAAAGGAACAGCTCTGGGTGTGGCCTGACTGGAGGCATTGGCCTGGGGAAGCTGGAGGAGGGGCAGCTAGAAGTGGGCCTCCTACAGCATTGGTTAGGGGGGTGTATTGGGCTTTCGCTGGTTGACCCCGAGTTGGAGACCAGAGGGAACTGGCACCCACTGACCAAGCCTGGACCCTCTGCGCCAGCTGCTGCAGAAGTGGTGAGTCAGAGCTCGACTCTCCTATATGGTCTGGCCATTGCGCATTTGTATATTTAGTCTCTCACAAGTCACTACATAACGGATGGACCATGATAAGATATCACCATCCACTAGACGTCGTATAGAATGGCTAAAGAAAAAACAGAAACGAACCAAAAAACTGACACCACCAAGTGCTGGTGAAGGTGTGGAGGAGCTGCGACTCTCTTATATCGTTGTGGAAATGGAAAACGGTGGGACCTCTCTGGGAAAGTGTTTGGCAGATTCTTGTGAAGTTAAACATGCACTTACAAGATGACTGAGCAACCCCACTGCCAGGTATTTAACCCCCAAGATAATAACTGTGGGTACACAAAAATTTGATCGCGAGTGATTATAGAAGCTTTAATCCATCCTATTCACCGCAAACTAAAAACAGCCCACACAATCTCAACAGGGAATGGATAAGAAAGCCGTGGTCTACCCCCACGGTGCAGGGCTGTGCAGCAACCAAAAGGAGTGGGGTGCGACACCCAGCATCACGAATGAGACCCAAATGCACTCTGATGAATGGGAGAACGCAGACTCAGAGCGCCACCGACTGTTACGACCCCACTTACCAGATGTTCTGGGAAAGGCAACGCTGTAAGGACGGACAACAGATCAGTGTTTGCTAAGCAAGAGGTGGGGAGGGTGTGCGTGAATCCGGGTTATAGAGGAGTTTCTATACTCTTCTGTATCTCGATGGTGATGCTGGATACGGGACCGTATGTTTTTGTCAACACACAGAGAGTGTACAGAGGAGTGAATTTCAGTATGCAGATTATATAAGAAAAATAGAAAAAAATATGGGAGGTTATAACTACTATGAAGAAAAAGACGATAAGGGGAGAGAAGGATGGGGGTGCGTTTTAGGTGGGTGACCGGGGAAGGCACAGGAAGGGACCTCTGAGCAGAGGTGTAATGGGGTGAGTGGGGCATGTGAACCTCCAGGGGAGACTGTTCAGGCCGAGGGAGGGACACAGCACAGAGGCCTAAGGCAGATGCTGTGGGCCGGGTTCAGGAACTGCTGGCTGGAGAGGGAGAGGAGGGACGTGAAAGCTGCGGCCTTAAATCCCAGCAAGCATTGTAGATTTTAGATTCACTGGTGAGTGTCAGTGGGCTTTGAGTCAGGAGGTGACATGATGTCACTTACACGTTAAAAGGGTCTCCCTTTTAAGGGTGTCCAGAACAGAGCACAGTAAACAAGAGCGAACCAGGGGCCCTCTAGCCTTTTAAAGCCCCGAAGGAAGCATGCACCCTGCTATGTCCGGGTCTCCACCTCTACCTCCTGCCCCTTCTCTCCTAAGGCAGGGATGTAGGTGCCCAGCCCCTGGCCTGCAGCTGGCCTTCAGCTACGCCATGTCTCCCCGTCCTGGCCACTGCTTCTGGCTGCTCACACTTCTCTGATGGCTTTCCCGGTGTCCTGGCCCAGCCTCTGTTCCTATTATCCTCTCCTGTTCTCGTTGTTTCATGCATTCCTTCTGTTTCCGATGTCTGTCTCTCCATTGGCCACTCCCCCAAGTCCCGCCCCTTTCCCATTGGCTGCCCCAAGCTTCCTTCTGACTGCAGCAAGTGCTTTGCCCACTCAAGTTCAAGAGTTTGACAAGCAAGTCTTTCCTGGATTCCTTCTGTGTGACCATGAGATTTATCATCCGAACTTCTAAGCAAAGAGGGCACCGTTAGAAGTCATGCTGTCTGGCAGTGAAAGGCAAATACCTTATGATCTCACCTATAAGAGGAACCTACCGAACAAAACAAATGAGCAAAATAGAACCAGAGGCGTGGAAACAAGGAGCACACTGACAGCAGCCAGGAGGGAGGGAAGAGGGGGATAGGGGGGCAGAGGAGGGGGAGAGGCTAGTTAAGGAACAAGTTAAAAATGACCCGCAGACATGGACAACAGGGTGGGGATTGCCCGTGGGAGTAGGAGGTGGGCGGGACAGGGGAGAGCGATGGTGGAAAATTGGGACAACTGTAATAGAACAACAATGAAAAACTGTGTCCCACCCCTGCCCCAGTCACCATCCCTATGGGGTCATTGGCATCAGACCAGCCAAATCCTTAACCAGCCTTGTGATCTAGGGCCATGTCGCTCCTTTTGTTTGCAATGATTTTCCACTTACCCTTTTATATATTAAAATAGTAAATAAATGTATTACGATTTACTAAAAATGACATTGAACCCAGCTTGTCCTTCAGACCTAGCTCTACCCCATGCCTGGGAAAGTCGGCTGGAGACCTGCTGAGGTGCCCCCCAAACCACCCTGCTCCCTCCTGCCCTGTACCGGTGACAACTCTGGCCCCAGACCCCTGCAGACAAGGCTGCAACCTTGAGGAATTCTTCAAGAGCTGACACCTCAGTTACCACATCTATAAAATGGGCATAACAGCAGTGCCTTCTACATCCAGACTGCTGTGGGTACGGGATGACGAAATGTGTGTCTGCCACTCAGAGCTGTGCCTGGGGTAGAAGCACTCAAGTGTTGGCTCTGATTATCTTCACCCAGCACTTTTTCACACTGCACCACGGAAGCAGTTTCCCCTGCTTAAGAATTACAAAAAGCTTAAAACTGTAATTTTCTGCTCTCTACAACCCTGGGTACAGTCCCAACTCCTTGGTTGATGCTCAACAATCATTGGAATAAGGGACGGTGCTGGGGAAGGTGACAGAAGGCAGGCTGCCTGGCTGGCCTATTATTCAGAGGTGCTCGAGAGTCAGGTGGAATAATTAGCTGCTCCTTTGCAAAGGGGTCCCAGGGAGGAGCCAGAATCCTGGGAGGATGCGGGGAGAAGGGCCAGTTTATCAGAAGCAGACGTGGATGAACGGTCCATTTGCAGGATAACCTCTAGGGCTCCTCTTCCAATAGCTGCACTGCGTGTGCAGTGAGCTCATGAGTCAATGTTCATGTCACTGGTCTTTAATAATTGAGTATTTCCCCATCCTTTGCTGCATATTATATATGTGTTTAAATCTACTGAATTCCATACTTCACTGCTCTTCAACAGCCTGTTCTATAAGCCTGTTCTCAGCAGAAACCGTGAGCAATCCTACAGCTTGCTGCCCTCCAAGTCCCCTGTGACCTAACAGGTTACAAAGGGTACAGCAGGTGAGGGCAGCTCTGGGGCCAGTTTCTTTATGCATCCCGCATCACCAGGGACCATGCCACCCCTAAGCCAGGCGACAGGGAGAGAGAGCCCATGCAGGGTTACACATAGAAGTAAAACCTGTTTGTTATTCTGCTAAAGCTGGGACAAGGGGGTTTCTTTTATGGAGGATAAAAGACTAAAAATCAATGACAGAGCTGTCTGAAGGCTTGAGTTTCATCTTATCTCAAGAAAGAAAAAGACACACACAGGAATCAGTTATTCCAATCTTTCTCTATTAGATTTAGTTCAAAGATGTCACTGTGTTGGCAGTCAAATGGTATAGGCTATTTATTTGAAGGAAACTTGAAAATCCATTTGCTTATTGATTGAGTTAGGCAGATATAGGTAACCCTGTTTACTTGGAAGAAAAGGAGGTCTTGTGTTATATGAAAGAGAAACTTTGCATGGGCTAAAAAGAGTTCTGCTAACATAAAAAGGAAAGAAAATTATTGGGGTAGAGTAACAAAATAAAGTGATGTCCTAAGGTCTTAGTAATTTCAGAAAAACTCAGAAAATTATGTGAAAATGATGGTCAGCAAAGAGGGAGGAACCTTTCTCATAAAACCCAGAAGTGGGGAGAAATGTGCCCGAGTGCCTGGGACAGGGGTGGAGGTGGGGGAGCTCGAGAGAGACTATTCCAAATTTTTCCCGTTGGACACCTGTGGACACAAATTCTCATGAGGAACGTGAAGAGGAAGTTGACAGAATAGTAAAATATTTGTCTGCGAAGGAAGAAGTGTGCTGGAGGAAATCTCTGGAGTTTTATAAAGGGTCAGGTGTTTTAGACAACTGCGGATTTTTTGTTGCTTAAAACACTTTTGGAAAAAGAGCTATGCATGGACAAAGTTGCAAGTCAGTTCCTTTGAGACTCAAGCAAAGAATCTTACAAACAAATCTTTGTGACTTTTAATGGCGGTCAAGCTCTCTTGGAAGAAACCCATTTAAAAAGCTCCTCTCTGATCTCGCTTTCTCTTCTACCACTGGCCACCCCAAGCTTTCTGGGGAGCCCTCCTGTTTGGCCCAGGCGGTGGTGACAGTAGCTGTTGTGGCCACCAGGTCTGGGAGTGGGACACACACAGGCATTCACGCCCAGAGGGCCATCAGGACAATGGCACGGAATACTTTTCCCTGCCCTCCTGACATAGTGCCTCTCCTAAAGTGACAAGCCACTGCCGGGCTACTGACCACCAGCGAGACCATAGCTTCTCGCGAGGAACCCTCAAAATGATTGCTGCTGTCCTGGTCCCAGCAGCACTCGTATCTCCCAGACTGTCCCCTAGCCTTCTCGCTGGTTTCTTTGTGTCCACTCTTGCCCCTGTCATCTTTGAGCCTAAGATGTATGTCAGAACCAAAGATGACTGTGATCCTTATGATGTCACTTCTAAATGTGTACATAGGTTCCTCAGAGGACATGTATGAGGATGCTCAGAGCCCCCTATTTGAAAGGGCCTGAAAGAGCCTGCTCACAACAGAATGGATAAATATATCGTGGTCCCTGCACACAATGACATAGCAAGGAGAATGGCCTGCCCACAACCATTCGCACAACACAACTGTATCTCACAAACGTGGCATTGAACAGAAGAAGCCAGACGTGCGAGAGAATGTAACTCACCCTCCACTCAGACAAAGCTCAGAGGTAGGCCAGAGAAGTTTACGGAGGGAGAAGTGGAGAAAGAAATCACCCTTGGGGGAGGTCAAAGTAGCAATAGGACGAAGCCACAGGTGAGCTCTGGGGAGGGTGAAATGTGCCTCTCCATCTGCTTCTGGGAACAGAGGCATGCTCACTTTGAGAAGTTTCATCAAGCTATATATGCCTTTATGATTTCTGTATGTATATATATTCCAACAGAGTGTAAAACCTTTGAGATAATTATAAGAGGTAAGCTTTTAAAATAGTAATGAAGATAATAAAAACTTCTGTGGATGCTCATATGCAACAGACAGAATATTTGGTGCAAATTTTGGCCACTGTGGACCTCTGAATATGAAACAGGTACTTTTTAAGTTAGTAGTTCAGGGTTGTAAAGAAAACTGGTACTAATAGTACATTTTCTGCACAATTATTTTCACCGTACATTTTTGGTATTTGTACTCTATATGATATTTTTAATGATAGTTTTTTAGGCCAATTATGTTATAAGATTTGATTGAGAGGACAGATTGAGGGTATCCCAAATACCACTGATACAGAGGAGAGAGAGAGTCAGATCATATCACTGTTATGTGCAAAATCTTTCAAAGGCCCCATCTTACTCAGAGTCGAAGCTAACGTGTCATCAGGGCTGCTCAGGCCCGCCTGATGTGGCCCCTCCTACTCCCTCCCCTTGCTCACTGGGCTCCACTTGCGCTGCCCTCCGCGTGACATCCACTTACTCAGGCCCTTCAGAGTCCCGGAACTCACTGGTTTACAGATTATGTCTCGTGTCCAATTATTTCCTCAACCACCGTCTACCAGACTGAATCCCAGCCTCCGGAGAGGTAGTCTCTTAGGTTGAGGCATATGGAAAGTCCCTAGGGGGTCTGGTATTTTACCTACTGGCATACACTGCTCTGAGCAATTTTATTAGCCTTTTAGGAAGCAGCTCTTAGAGTGGAGAGCCTGGCTAACACGAGGGGCTCGAATACCACCAACCAGAACCAAAGGATTGTTCTGAGCAAAGAAAGGTGGGAAGGCCCAGGGAGGAGCAGGCCATAGAGTGTAGAGTGGCTGAGGGCAGTTTCTCTGGAAAAGAGGGTAAAGAAAGATTTAAAGAACCCAAAGAATAAACAGAGTGGAGTTGGGGAATGACCCAAGGCTTTGCCATCAGGTAGACCTGGGTGTGAATCTGGATTCACCCACTAGACCTTGGCCTTTGGGAGTGAGTGACAACTCCTCTGGGGTTTCCCGTTCCTTGCTTACACAAGCAAGGCCAAGGATACGTCACACGAAGGTGTCAGGAGGGTGAGTGGGAAGGATAGCAGTGCCTTGCCCACAGCAGGAACTCCACCATGTGGGCCTCCCGCCTTTCTTGTTCAAGGAGATGGCGCCATCACCCACCTTGATTCTATTAGCTTGGAAGTCAGATTGATTGCCCAGAAAATGCCTCAGCTCACTGAAGCCTGTGAGTAATTATCTCCTGGGCAAATGAGGTCTTGCCAGTCCCAATTTCCAAAGGTGTAAAACAGGGATGCATTAGAGGTCCCATTTTTATTCAAGAGCCCTCACACTACCAGACATTACCGAATAACAAGGAAACGTGTCTGTGCATTAGACTCTGAACTGGCTCTTTGGAGAAACTTGCCCAGCTTCTGAGCTGGTGAATCCTGCTAGCTGGTCCCATGACCAATGTCTTCACAGCACTAACCCCTCGCTGGACAATCCTAGATACCTTATGCTTATCACACACCCATTCATCTCTACAGTGCCTCGAAGTACATACTGCTAATATCTCTGCTTTGAACATGAAGAAACTGCGGCACAGAAAGGTGAAATGACTTGCCCAAGGCCAACCCAGGGTATGGACCCAGGCCACCTGACCCCGGAGCCCATGTGTCCAGCCACTGTGCCACGCTGCCTCTCCGTGCTCCAAGGGGTGCAGGTCAGATGCTCCAGGTTGGGCACATCCACAAGGTCAGCATCGTCTTACAGAACGCTATGCCACTTGGGACTGCCAAGAGCTCTGCCAGGGCCAGGGAAGAAGCCACCTGTGTCCTCTTCTCTGTTCCAGAGAGAATGGTGGTCTGAGACTCACTGCCATGGTCCCTGCTCCCTTCTGGGCCTGGTGCCTCCACGTCCCTTTATCAGACACTCTCCACCCTTACCAGAGCATTTTCACGGCTGTGTTTTCAGAGGACGCAACTGAGGCAGAGGGAAAAGGGTGGGGTCAGGGGGAGGAACCTGTTCAAAGCTGGCATCCCCTACTTTCTAATTCTAGGTCTCCCGTGGATGTTGTATTCAGTGGGCTTCCAAGTTCACAAGGCCTTTCAGCACAAGTCACACATCCTTGGGTAGACCACCAAAGCCCTGTTTCCCCCTCTGTATGGAGAATAATAGCAGGTGACCGATGGGGATTGAATGGACTAAGATACTACACATCACATTCCTAGAATGATGACATCATAACTGGTACTTAATAAGTGTTTGTCCCCTTTAGATGGCTCTTTATGGGTATCATAAATATTTTTAGGCACATATGAACCACATTCAATGAGTTCACGGGGTGAATGAGACCATTCAGAGGACGTCAACATCTGTTCAGATCAGCTCTGCTGGGAAGGATAGAGAAGTAAGTGAAAGTGGGTGAAATATGCAGCCGAATTCTCTCCAGACAGTGAACTGAAATCTAGAGCTTTAAGGTAAAATTCTTAATTTAAGGCAGGCAGAATAAACTGAGCATATTGCATATAATACTTTATAAGCTACATGTGTAAAAGGGTAACTAGTCACCTCTAACTTACACCATTTTTTTCTCAGGCTTCCATTCCAACTGTGGCAGAATTTTAGGCAAGTTAAGAAAACTAGGCTACCTGAAGGTCTCTCTTAGGGTTTCCAGTCATTTCAGACCCTCCAGCCATGTCTACACTCTTGGGGGTAGGGTAATGGGAAGGATGGGGTGCATGTCCATGTCAGTGGGGAGGATGCTCCCTGTCCCCCACTACCTATATTCGTGGTGGCATCTCTGGTGTTGGCTACCACCCTGTTTTGCTCTGACCATTGGCATCTATCCGCATTGGTACCTGCTGAGGCAGATGATCCTCCCTTGGCCTTGGGCTCGTATACCCCACAGACTGCTGCCAAAAGCCAAGACCTTAGGATGCCCAAAGTGCATGTGTGTGCACGCGCTCCCTGTGGTCTTGGTCTAAAGAGAGGAGCAAAGGCTCCAGCTCTCTCCTCTGTGGGTTCACCCTGTCTTCCACGCAGTGTCTGTCAGGGCCCCGTCCACGGCTGAGAATGGCCGAGGGCAGGAGCCCATTGGCTAAATATTCTGTCGAACTGATACAGGGCTAGGCCTTGGACCAGAGAAATCTCAAAGTTTAGAACTGAATATTAATGTTTTTTATTTTTCTGTGTTTCACTTGATCCTTCATTCTCTGGGGACAAGAAGCCAAGGTCTGCTTTCCCCGACAACCAAGCAAGATGGTGTCAATGAAGGAATTTCAATGACAAAGTCCGAAACACAAAGCAAACACAGGAAGCCACCCAATGACACTCACACATCAGCCTTTTCCCTTGGTGAAAGTTTATGGCACAAGGCTCGCCCATAACCATGAAGGAGAGCGTCCCCTGTCCTGACTCCAAACACGGGAGTCAGGACAGGGGACGAGGCAGCGCCTGGCGGTACTGGCGGTGGAGAAGATGGCTCTGGAGCGCCACGACCCACCCGCGGTGGAATAGATGACAAGGGAGGGCCCGGCGTTATTAGCACCATTTAGCAGTGCATGGAGTTTGGGAGCAGACTTCAGGGCTGCGAGCTCATTTCTGAGAAAAAGCTGTGCTTGCAAGATTGTGACAGCTTCTTCCCCCTCCTTCCCAGCAGTGAAAACAATGATTCTTCACATTAGTCTGCCTCACTTCAGACCCTCATCCATCTCCATCCAAATGGCCCGAGATGAACACTGTCCGGAGAGCGCCTTTAAAAGCCTCCCTCAGCACAAACGCGCCACCGCCGGGAGTGGCCCCTGCTCCGGGCTGGAGGTCAGGCCTGCAAGCTGCAGAATCACAGCCTCCCCTCCTTGCCCCCTGCCCCTGGGCTGAGCTGTGGCCCCTGCCCCCTGGGCGACTGTCCCTGCTTTGCACGAGACCTTCCCATCCCCTCAGTCTTTTCCAGATCCTATTCATGTCCCCTCACAGCTGCTAATGACCACCCTTTATTCCTTTTGGTGGCATGTTTAGTCTCCTCAGAGCTTCTGCTTTTGACCTTTCTCTGTCTTTCATCATCTTGTCAAATGGTGTGGGTGGAGAGAAGTGCAATTTACCAGGCTCGCAATAGAATGAGATCTGGAAAGCGTGTGTGAAGTTGGTTTTCTAATTGTGCTTTTTTTTCCTACCCTATGAGCTGCTGAATTCAAGTCAAGCTGCATGTGTGCGCGGGGTGGATTGGGGTGCTCATCTCAGGCTCCCCTTTCCTCCCCACCTCCCTTCACCCTCATGGCTCTCCTGCTGCCGGGGGCAGGATGACGATGGTGACCAAGGACCTGCCACCACGATGGGCGGGTAACTGTCTCTCCAGGTTTCCTAGGGTCTAATTATTATTGTAACCCAGACAGGATCTCATTTTGACAATATTTGAATGTCTTGTAAAAAAAACTGAATCTAACATTCCATCTGTAAGCTACATGGAAAGAATGAAAAGGTAACATCGCTGGATTTAAAGTTGTGGGACAAGAATGCCAGCGATGCCCAGATGGGTGTGTTAGCTTCCTGGGGCAGCCCTGGGAAATGACCACAACACTAGTGGCTTACAACGACAGAAATGTTGTTGTTTGGGTTTTTTTTTATAACTTTGGAGGCCAACAGTTTAAAATGAGTCTCACTGGGGTGAAATCAAGCCCTCGGCAGGGCGGAGGCTCCAGGGAATCTGTTCTTGCCTCCTCCAGTCTCTGGTGGCAAATGGCATCCCTCAGCTTGTAGCCACATCGTTCCAGTCTTTGCTTCTGTTGTCACATTGTCATCTCTTCTGAAGTCAAACCTCCCTCTGCTTTACTGCTATAAGGACATCTGTGATTATTTTTAGGCCCTGGCTCGATAATCTAGGATAAACTTCCCTTCTCAAAATCCTTCCCTTTATCATATCTGCAAAGTCTCTCTGTCCTGTGTGGCCAGGTCTCAGGAATTAGAACGTGGGTATCTGCGGGGGGGGGGGGGGGGGCGCATTATTTAGCCTACCACAATGGGGGAACCGTTTCAGCTTAGATCCTACTCAGGAAGTGATCCCTCCCATCAACGGGTGTGGGTAGCCCACAAGCCTTTGCCTCAGCGCTCAGGGAAAATGCTCACCTGGTCCAAGGGCCAGCAGACAAGGCAGAGAGCAGCAGGGCCATTCAGGTGAGCCCGAGCCATTCCCTGGGTGGCCGTGTAACGTCATCAGCCAGCATTGTTTTCCTTCCTTCCTTCCTCCCTCCCTCCCTCCCTTCTTCCTCCCTTCCTTCCCTTCCTCCCTCCCTCTTTCTTTCTTTCTTTCTTTCTTCTTTCTTTTCTCTCTCTCTCTCTCTCTCTCTCTCTCTTTCTTTCTTTCTTTCCTTTCTCCTCTCTCTCTCTCTCTCAGATCATTTTGGAGAAGAAGTAATAGTCACCAAAATGAGTGATAATCCCAGTACACATGCAGATGGACTAGAAGACCTTGGTAGACACTGAGGTTCATCCAAAGCCATTCCCACCTTTCTTACTAGCCCTGATTTTCCCAAATTGCAAAGTACCCTGCCCCAGGGGAAGAACCATTCAAGCTGGTGTGTCTCACAATTCCATGTCCACCTGAACACCAGAAGCTCTTGTTAAATTCGGGTTCAGTAGGCCTGGGGTACAATTCTTCTTTTCCTTGGATCTCACCTTGAGTAGACAGGGTCTAATCCAATTATGGTAATCACTTGTCCCTTATCAGGGATTGGTCCAGGGTAAGCATGTGACTCGGTCCTAGCCAATGAGAGCTAAGAGAAAATGTGATGAAGGGCAGGGTTGGTTTCTGAGGACGATTTTCCTTTCTGATGAAAGGTAAGAGAGTTGTAAAGGAGAAAGCTGTGTTGCCACCCTCTCTCCCTTCCAGCCTTATACAATGTCCTGGGAGGAGTTGAGGCCCTGAGTTGAGGAAGTCATCCAGTAAGGGGAAAAGCCCATCTGCTGAGGCTGGGGAGGAGGGAAATACCTTTGAGTCTCAACCCCTCCCTCCCAGAACTCCTCCTGCCAGATTTTCTTGTTAAGTGAAATAGAAATTCCTTATGGTTTAATCCACTGCTAGGTTGTCTATTATTTATAGCTCAATACACTAGAGTTCTAGGAAACAATTTTAATGCTTCTCATAGCAACGTGTACTGTGCTCTGACCTGATGCAAACCTGGAGCGCCCGTGCTAACGCCATGCTTTGTTTTGAGAGCTGAGAATCTGAACAGCTGCGTAAGCGGTACTGCAAGACAGGACCCAACAAAGAGATTTACTTGTTTGATATAAAACAAACAGGATCCTCAGAAAGACCCAACAAAATAGCAAAAAGGCACAGAGGACCGGAGTGCAGACACAACCTCCAGAAGGCAACTAAGGAGACGTCAGTTCTCCAGAGCGAGGAGCAGCTTTAAGTTACTCTCTGAACCCCACTCATGGCCTCTTGTTATTACCGTGCGTCTTAATGCAGAGTCTCTCTATGGTAACTGTGCCTATGGTCCTCATTTCTGAGTTTGCAACAGAGTCTCAAGAATCCTGTAATCACCTTCCTAAGTCACAACCTCAAAACTCCCTTCCAGTGAGAGAGTACCTGAACCGGTCAAATCCTAGCTAAAGCACTTAGGATTCCGCTACTGGCACTGAACTGCTAAACCAGTTGAGTCTCCTTTCCCCTTTTACCGAACATATCTAAAAGCCCCCCTTTTAGATACTTCACGCATGTCCTCTTCGGTATGTTTATTTCCGTCTGAGTCCTCACATCTCCTCCCCACTTTCTAAATCCCATGGATGCTCCCTCTGCTCTCGCCTCACAGCAGTGAGCCGCAGGATTAATTAATCCTGACTGTAACTTAAGCTACTTTAAAGAAAATCCCAGGCAAATAGACATAAATACCTATTTTTCTTGCTGGATTGTTTGTTTGAATTCCCTCATTGATATCAGACTTAATTATGCAATATCTTAGCAATACACAAACAGCTGCGGATTTTATCTCTAAGCGTATCTGATAGACCAAGATCTCCATGTCCCGTGTGGTTTCAGGAACATGATGAATCTTCTTGAGGCAAAAGAGGGTAATAAAAGAAAGAAAGAAGAAGGGGGAAAAAACCCCTCGTTCATTTAGTTGCTATGGAATTCAAAGCACATCAGACAATTGAAGGAGAAAGACCTGGGACAGTTCGTAAAGCAGATCCAAGGTTCTACACTGACTTTCCTTTGAAGAAATCAGTCTTAAGGCAGGCAGCCCCTCCTCTGGGAAATGGTGAAAATGTGCCTGCAGCGCTGAGGAGCTACATACCTTTTAATGTAGAAGGTTTCTAATTTGGCTGACAACGCCCCTCTGATTTCTGAGTCAGCACACTCCCTCCTAGCCCTAGCTGCATCTCACAGAGCTGTCACTTCCATCAAACGCAATGCCCTCAGGGTTTCTGCTCATCATTAAAGGGGGGAAAACTTGTTAGAGTATTAGTCAGGCCCCGTGCAGCACTGTTAAATTAATTTTTAGAGCTGTATCTAGGTCATACATCTGCATGTTGCATATAAACACGCTGGCTAATTACCTAGTATTTATATGTGTCTAACCCATTAGGGCCATGCTTGGTGGAGAATCACCATTTATTTTGGCCCCAAATGGAAAATAATTATTCCTCTTCAATATAATCGTGGAATAATTGTGGCGTTTCTTCGGAAAGTTGGCTGTCTCAGAAATATCTCCAATCATCTTTTTAGGAGGCTAGAGGACATTAACATTCCTGTCTCTGTTAACTAGCAGCTCTCTGTATGGGATCTTTTGATGCCCAAATAATTTATAAACTCTCTACATCCCATTTTATCTTCTGAGTAGAAAGAATGTACTTCATAAAGTCCCTTAAGGGACAATGAAGGTGGAACACAGAGCTGAAACAATGAAGTCACAATTGACTCTCCTCTGGGTGGAAATGAAGTTTCACTGAGGAATAATGGAAGAATTTAGTATTTTGGTGGTGGTGAGTAAAACATATTTGATCTGTGACTCAAAGGGTCTCTGTTACAAGAGATAAAGATGCTTGGGGGGAGGGGGGCGGTGCAGTGCAACACGCATTTCCTTCACTATCCCATCGTGTCAATGCAACGTGTAAGCAGAGGAGTCCAGAACCGCAGATCGAAAACTTCGACCTGGTAAATGCTGCCCCTGTGAAAATCGGTGTGCCCCCCTAAGAGCATGCATTTCTTGTGAAGCGGAACTAACTGGGTGGGTTCTAAACCAGCCTGATTTCATGAGAATCGAAGGCACAGCACCCAGGTAAGCACAGTAGCATTGCCACTCAGTGAGAGGTCGGAGACAACCACCCAGTATGTCCAGACATGGACCTTCACTAGACAGATGAGGAAACTGAGAAAAAATAGTTACTAACGAGTCCCATGAAGATACTGTAATTGAAAAGGGCTGTGTGTCAATTCCTGTCACTGTGGGATCTGTGTGAAGAAGAGACTCCAAGCTTGGCTAGCATTTCTGACAGCAACACCCGAGTTCTTGGAAAGAATTTCTATGCCTCTCACGGTGACTTGTAATGTACGTTGACCTGATACAACTAGAGCGCCCGTTAAGGAAAACCTGGGCTTCCTTCTCTGTGGGTTTAGAATTGGGGACGAGCTGGGGGAGTGATGGTGAAGACAGAACCCAGCACAGAGGGGCTGCTCAGTAAAGGGCGCAGTAGGAGTAGAGGAGAGCTGTGCGCTCAACAGGATCCGAATCAACCGTGAGGATGGAAGAGCGAGTCGCTGTGAGGGCCCCGGCCACCGTGCTGATGGGTTTTCACTGAGATTTCGCAAACATCCAGACGACAGTCTGCGGGTTTGTAAATCCCAGCAAGGTGAAATACTGACAGTATGATCACATCAAGCTGTACCTTGTAATTGCAAAGTCACTTTCGAGTAGATTACGAGCACTCTTGTGACCCAGTGATATGACATGATGAGGTCTGAAGCCAGTCCATGGACATGCAGAGTGACTGTGTGATTAACTAGGCCGACACAGGGGCACTGCGGGTCAAGGGCATCTGAACGTCTGAGACTGCCTGCCGCTGGGCAGAATCAGAGCTCATTCCCTTTACATGGGAGAACCATGATAATTCCAAAATACTAGATTGCTCGTTAGAAACAGGAAAATGTCCCTTCTGTTAAAAATAGTCCTGTCATTAGAAAGTATGGTAAGGGGATGATGCTGGAGTCTCTACATCATTTTTCCTGCCACTGTCTGAAGGTCGTGTGTTGATTAATCTCCAGCAGGTCTGGGGGAGGCAGCGCACTGCAGGTCCTTTCCCTTAACTGCATCATGGGCTCAGGCAGGTGAATGCACCCTCGACCTTAGTTTTCTCATCTGTAAAATGGGGATTCCGGTATTCCCCTCTCATTGGTTGTAGGAGGATTAAATAACATGTGTAGTGCCTGGCACATAGGTGCCATGAACTTTGTGAATTTTCAGAAGACATATTTCAAAACAGTCATCTTTAAGCACTTGATTCCTTGGCTACTAATTACTTTTAAGGACAAATGTAAATGCAATTAAATCACCATTCACACCTCTACATGAGAACCTGGCCCCCTGCCTCCGTCCCTAAACTGCTGTACCATATGGGAGTCAGAAAAAACCCCCGACAGAATCGACAGAATCGAAGCAAGTCATAATTGAACGCACCACACTGTGTGCCCTAATTACGCAGCTGAGAGGCACAGCTGGGCCACTTCAGAGCCCACCAGGGAAATAATGTCACAGGTCAGGGAAAGCTGAGCGGAAGGTCAGTCTGCAAAGTGAGTGGACGCTTGCCCCAGACAGAGGCCTTATGAATGAGCTCCCCTCTGAAGTTCTACGTAGGCAATTGGAGTACCACTATGAAGGACAGTTTTAAGAAAAAAAGAATTGTGTTCTCAAGTAGAGTTCCCCAAACTTGTTTGCTGAATTCATTGGAGCTCTCACCGAAACCCCTGTCCCCAGATCGTGCTTCTTACGCGTGGGGTTAGGAAACGCCATCCGGGTCCAGCTTGTTGCACGCCGGTCTGGCTCCGGCACTGCCCCTTAGCACGGTCATGCCACATCATCACTTCATCCAAAACTTGCTTTAAAGTGGTCCTCATTCCTGCACAGCCCACTAGGGGGTCTCTATGAATAAAAATAATAGGCACAAATGTCATCCCGCTGCCCAAATCCTCCACTTAGTCCCTGCCCAGCTAGTCCGGAGGGTCACCCAGAGGCCACTTCGGAGACACGCAAGGCTCACCTGCTGTCTGGCAGAGTCAGCCCGGGAAAAAGACGCTGGAGCACGTGAGGAGTGCGGGGCCACTGCTCGACGCTGCGTTCAGACTGTGGCCACCGCTTTCCGATTGCTCGATTGCTCTATTGATCTGCTCTATTGATCGAATGATTACAGAAGTTCCCAAAGTCAGGTCGCCAGCCCCAGCCTCGGCGCCCTCTGAGAATGTGTCAGAAACGAAAGCCCCGCGCCCCACTCCAGACTCTCTGAGTCAGAGACTCTAGGAGAGGGCCCGGCCCTCCATCCTTTTTAACAAGCTCTCCAGGCAGCTGGGATCCACTCTGACGTCTGCACTGGTTACAGAAACGACTTTTGTCTCCCCACTTACAGTGCACTGATATGTATTTAACTAGGAAGGTCTCTCAAGGATTGCTGGAGAGTTTTCTGTATTCGGTGAGAGGAAGGAAGGAAAAACAAATACACCTTGTGGCCACGTGACTGCCATTCCTGCAAAGCTGTCTTGGTGTGAAGACATCAGCCTGAGATGCTCAGAACCCGGTCATCAGGAAGGAAAGCCCGTCTTACAGTTTCACCACTTTGAGTGGTCATTTCCATAAGACGTGGTCACCTGGTGGGGCCATTTTTTTTTACACAGACTAGGGCCTAATCAGCCTGTAATGGCTCTGCAAGGTACAACTTGCTGTATAGGTTGTGTTTCCGTGTACATAATGCAATTTGATGTCACAACTCAAATAAGGAACAGCCAGCTGCTGAGGATAGTTGTCCAAGGGGTGAACAGAATGTTTTAAACCTGATGCTCATTTATATCTTCCATTATTCTTTTGCTACATACATATGCTCTTACAGATACGTGTTCTACATTTACAAGTGTATATACTAAATAAGGGTATTGGATGTACGCGTAAATACATTCTACAGAGAGAGGAGGGAAGATTGTATATAAGTAGGCTTTAAATGGAGCTCATTGCATACCCACATAAATATGTAAAGAAAAATCACATTGGATAATACAATACACTCTAATAATTCTCACGTTGGCTTATAACACTCAAAAGAACATACTTAAATAAGCAGGAGTTGAAAGTAGATGATGGATACATTCCTCAGAGCATTTAAATCTCTTCTACTTGATTAAAAATTCCTAGTTCCTCTTCACTGAATTGTTTGGAGTTTTTGAGCAGCCTCTGCCCTGATTAAAACAAATTAGCATCAAAGATCCCCTGTTGAATGAGAAATCATTAATTGAGAAACATGCAATGCTCCTTAATTACCTTTAGAACAGTGAGAGAACAAATAATCTCAGGTTCCAGAGGGGCCCGCCTGCTCTGCGCTGTGGACTCATTTCGTGTAGCTGCTGGAACAAAACTCAAGTTGCAAACACCATTAGAGACTATCAAATCGGGCTTCAGTAAACACGCCGTAGATAGTTCATCTGAAAGAAAAACATCTAGATGATGACTAACAGGAAGAGTTAGTTTATTATTTTGTTGAGAGCTTTAAAAATGTCTTACATATGCCAATATTGATTGAGAATTAATGTGAGCTGTTCTTTCTAATGCAAACTTCAACGCTTTGTGTAAAATACTTCATTTATGTAACATTTCAGATGCTTAGGTAGAGATGAGTGACTTCATCATTTAACAGTGGGACAGAAACCCCCAACGTGTTAAACTTCACAGACTCCAGCTACAAATGGAAATTCAAATCGTGATGGCGCACTTTATTCATTTCCTTATCTACCGAGATAATAGTTATGACAGCTTCAGTAGGTCAGTGAGATGTGATGCATCCCTCCTGCCTTTAAAATCTAGAAAACACTGAATATGGAAGTATCTTTAGGAAATCAATTTGTAATAGGTGTTATGACAATTCAAAGAACGTTACCAAAGGTGCATGCACAGGGCTGTATGGGTAGCCTGCCTGACATCAGTGGTAGGGACTGGATCTAAGGTTCTGAAAACTCCATTATTTCTCACAAGCTTCCTGAAAGAAAGGAAGCAGTGTTCTCGTTTTTCTACACCAGGTACATAAAACATGGTGAGGCTTAGTCATTCATTGGAAGACACAATCTGGGTTTTATTCCAGTTTTCTCAGGTCTTCATTTCAACCACTAGATCATGTGTTCGTAAGTCTTAAAATTTTTCAGAATTGATTCAACTAACTCTATGTCCGGGAATATTTCTGGTTCATTGTACAGTTTACAGACTGGTTCACAAAGCCCCACACACTCCCACAGGCTGCCATTTCAGGCTGATATTAATGTAGTTAAGACCTACCGTATTTTTCGCACCTAGGTTTTAGAGGAGAAAAATGGGGGGGGGAATTTTTGAAGCAAAAAATGTGGTAAAATATTTAATAACATAAATAACATAATATTTCACCAATGAAATGTAAACAGAACTCAATAGCAGCATTAACCACCATTATTCCTCCCAAATTTGGGAGGGGTGTGTCTTATAGTCCAAAAACCGTGGCAATTTTGGGAAATTGTGTTTAATTTTTAGTAAAACAAGTGACTTGTTTTATAAGAAGAAAACTTTAGACCAACAGTCATAGTAGACTCCAAACTTTGTAGAAGTTATTAATCATTATTCCTGTCTTATATTCCATTAAAACAATGAACTTGACATTGCCCTAATCTTTGCAAATTCTGTAAATAATCCCTTAGAGACTACCTGGTAGGGGCAATTATCAAGACTACATCAAGAACATCAACCCAAAGTGATTTGCATCAAAAAAGAAGAAAGGCTATCATTAATGCAGTATGGAAGGATATAAACATGATTATAATATTTGGAAACGCTAGAAAAATTGTTTTCACTTTTTGTTTTTTGTTTTTCCCAAGGGGTTCCCGTGTAGGCATGTCTTTCTTTGGAAATTCCACCTTCGGCCAAAACATCTCAGTTCACTAATGCACAAAACCTAAGTGGTTCATATATACCATCAAAATAAGAATTACTGATAAAAAGTCTGCCACATAACCATCTTCTGGATACTTGTTTAGAAAAGGAATGTCATGTCACATTGCATATTTTGTATAAGAACACAGACAAGGCATCCTTCCATGTCCTTACAGACTTCTAGTTTGTGAAGCTCATCGCGGATACCGCCTTCTGAGAAGCCATGGATGCTGTTTGGCAGTTTCCCTTACAGAAGGCTGATTCCTTTAATAGCCAACTGAGTTTTTGCATTGAAAGGTCAAATTGCAGCCACCACTTCAGAAATCAGCCAAGAGTGGACATTGGGTGCTCAGATTTTTTCTTCTTCCAACTAGTTCATCTGCACGTAAATGTTCCGGAGACCACATTCTCTTAACCTCACAAGATAATGAGCTTCGAAGGGACCGGCGTTCTGACTCTCAGCAGGCAATAGCCTTAATAAGTAGAATATTCTGTTTGCCATTAACTATTTGTGCGGCAAGGTAATTCATTTGGGGTTGAAATCAAATCGTTTGAAGCTGAGCTGGTATTTTTATGGGTGTCCTTCCAGCCGGCCTTCCTTGTAAGTGCCATCGTATTTCAGACGAGCTGACCTAAAGGAAAACACCACCGCTGCCAGTGTGCGTTGTCACAAGGGAGGGGAGGCGTGCAAGCCCTGTTTTATGTTGTGTATTTATGTGCTGCTGGGCGACGCGAGAGGACCAGGTGCTGAAGGGCCGGGGGAGACGTCTGACGATGGGAATGAAAATGCATCACAATCCGGTAGTATTTGCTGTAAAATTACCATTTAGAGTTGAGGAAGATAACATTTGAAATACATAACAGACATTGTAAAAATCCAGAAAAGCACAACTTGGGTAACACATGTCATTGGTTCCGATTGCAATTCAGTTATTTGGGAACTTTGGCACATACATGCACTTTCGTGTTACCAAAAAAAAAAAAGTCAAGAGAAAAAATCGTTGCTTGTGATTCCCCGAATTTAACCTTGAACCTTTTCAAAGTAAAAGGACAAAGCATTTAACTCTGATCTGTTTCCCATTTCAAGAGCAGAAAGTCATCACCACACATAGGTGAGATAGGGGATCACTTTTATCTCAGTTTACCTAAAAACGGCTTAGGCAACTGGCCCAAGGCATTATAAAAACTTGGCATTTGAGTTCACATTGAAACTTGAGTGTGTCCCCACCCAGGACCTATTCTAAGATAACGAATACATCACTGGAAAACACAAACTCTAAGATCTCGTTTGGCAAAGGGGCTACAGAAGCACGAAGAATTGTTACCAGAGCTTGCTCACTAATGCTATTTTCCTAGCTGGATTTCTAGAGCAGTATCTCCTATCTGACCATGCACACGGCTGGTTTAAAGCGTATAAATAGCTATGTTGCCTGAGTGAAAATTTCACTTTTCTGCCACATATAAAATTTGTCAGACCTTTTGATAGTGAGCAGCATCCTGCGTTGCTGCAGGGGTAGGAGGGTTTGGTTTCTTGTGCAGTAGGACCGCTGCACAACCAGTCCTTGCACAAAGCAGAATCCTTTCACCAAAGGATGGGACCCCTGGTAGGAAGATGTCAGAATCAGGGAGGAAGTGCAATTTACAAAAGCTCAACCCAAATTGTAAAGTACTCTCCTATTCGGAAAGCAGAATAATAATACTTGTTTGCAGTAGTAGGGCCGGGGAAAGTGGAGTTCAGTGCAATCTTGGCTGCTATGGCCTCTGCCAAGGTCCCATGATGGTAAACAAGTAGGAAAACCCATGAGAATTTTGAGAGTTGTGTGTTCATTAGAAAGGGCTGTGGGTTAGAGCTGAAAAAAAAAAATGCCTGCCCCTCCTCACTCTGGCCACTTACAGGTGATTTCTATGAAGAAACCTCTTCAGGGCAAAGTCCGTTTCGAGTCAAAAATCTTCAAATCTCCCGATAGCTACTGATCCACCATCAAAAAGCTAAAACACGTGTAAGGCTCGGATGTTCAGAGAAGCTGCTGCTTTTCATTGTCCGCAAAAGGGGCTCTGGGATTCAGCTCAGCTCTCCTCTCTCCTTCAGGCACATCTTCATCTGGGCCCCTCCCAAACTTCTCTTTCTTTTCTAAAGCTTCCGGGAGATGCCAGCCAGGCTGGGAGTGTTTTTCAGGGCTAAGTGGGCCTCTTGGCCCCAGCTTCTTCCTTGGCCTGACTGCTGGAGGGTGTGACGGAGGGGGAGGAGAACATCACGCCATCCTCTACAGCACAGATAGGACCACCTTCAGATTTCGGCCTCCGGTTAGGAGGCAGACAGCGGGCCTGGGGACCTGAATCTAAGAGGGATCACACTTGCTTGGCCCTTCTGTGGGGGCTGGAAAGGAGAGGGGCGCTGGATTCTCCTGGGCTGCTCCTTAGAAACTCCAGACAGAGTCCCGGCAGCGCACTGGCGCTGACAGGAGGCTGGGATGCAGGTGGCAACGTGGGGACTCAATCCAAAGCACGCCAAAGAACAAGCGGCCTTTTCTAGGACATGCCTCAGCTATGCCACAGCTGCACCAGTCGCAGAAAGAGGACTTCTATCGTAAGCGAGAACAAGTTATGTAAACACAAAACACGTGGGCCGGGCAGAGTGGGCGAGCGGGCAGCCCGGCCACCCACCGGGACTCTGTGTGTTTCTTCCACCCTCAGGACCAGTCGAAGTGTCCAGCACACTGTTCCAAGCCATGCAGAAGGAGCCAACGAAAACCAGGTGAAGAGAGGAAGAGGGAAAATGTATTCTGAATGTGGAATTCAGTAACACAAATTTTAGAACCCAGTTTTAGAAGGTGGGGCCGGAGGGTGCTTTTTCAGGTGCCGAGTGCTTTTTCCTGCAGGATCCTGGAAGGGTAAAAAAACAAAACAAAACAAAACAAAACTGCATTGGCAGTGGGGGTTGGGAGAGCCAATGTTTTTATTTCAGTAACTTAACCCTGATTAATAGCACAAGGCATCATAAAACGTTTGCTTTTTAGAGCAGGTTTGAGTTTTTACACAATCTGTTTTAATACTGGCACGCACACCTGTATGCATACACACGGATATGGTTCTAATTCTTTTATTTTTTTTGTAAAAATTGAGAAAACTAAAAACGTTAGATGTACACAAAAATGAAGACACTGCTGTAACACCGACCAGATGGCTTATATTCCTTGGAAAAATATTTAAAGCATTTCGAATTAAGTTTGAATTCATTACTTAACATAAATTCTTCTAACTGTTGAGAAAAGCAGCTCTCTGGCCCAGGGCAGTCTTTCCCTAATTTGCCTAATCGTGAGAATCGCTGAAGAGCTTATTAAGCATATGAATCTCCAGGGTCCAATCCAGTCCTTCTGAATCTCCACCTCCAGAGAAAAGGAGGGAAACTGCACCAACCCAGGCTGGGTTTATGACCAAGTTCCACACTTTGATAAAATGTCAGATGGGCTTTGGAAGCTAATCTTTTTAAAAAGCCTGTGTGGGTAGGATTGATTCATTTGATCAGTTTTAATTTTAAAAAACCTTTTATATGAAACACTTTTCAAATCGTAGTTTATGTTCAGTGAAGAAAACGATGTTTCATGCATGGCAACCACATGTACGGAATTAATCTGTTTTTGCCGAATTTGACAGCAAAAATGGCAACTGATAGTCCTGTCTAAATGTCCTCAAGCAGTAACTTTAAAATTACGCTACTAAAACGGTATATATTTTGAAAGAGTCAGACCCTCTACTGACCCAAATATCAAAGTAGTTTTTGAGAAATCTCTATATCCTAGACATACAGGAACTTACTCAAGATTTTCACGAAATCTTCATTTGCAAAATCCTACCTGGCTTTTCCCTGTGGTGAAAAGATGGATGAAAACTTAACAGACAAACTCATAAATCAAGAGGTAGAAGAAGAGTGGTCTGGTGGCCCCCACGACGGTTAGTAGCAGCTACACTGCATTGTGGTGGAAGCTTTATGTGTATTTTCTTCTAGGCTCACAACAGGTCTGCCAGCTGGGCGCCGCCACCTCCCCTCACAGATGAAAAGTCTGAGGGCTCAAAGGTTAAAACCTGCCCAGCACCGTGCAGCTCGAAGTTGGTTCCTACATCCGTTCTCAGGCCCACGCACCACTCTGCACTCTAAGTGACCCTGCCGTGCGACAACAGCCATACAGTCACTCTGTTTACTGGTACCCCCTCTGCACCCCACCCCCCAGAAATGAGTGGTTGGAAAGTACAGTACCGATTACACAGTGACACGCGTCCTATTTCGAGTTGTCCTAGTGAACGTGACACAGTGCTATATGGCATACGTTTTCCATGTGTATCCCTAGAATAAATTTTTATTTAAAAGCAATTACAAAAATCCCAATTCTCTTAATGTTTATTAAATCAACCTGTACGCATGTGCAATCTTTCAATAAGAATTCTCTAGTTGGATCTAAATAGTGTCTGTCCCCAGGCTAATTTTAGAAACTCCATTCCATTTAACCCCAAATTTTCATATGCAAAAGAATAATACAGCCTAAAAATCTAAAGAATTTTTCAAAGTCATTCTAAATGGATATGTACAGAATTCCATGAAGATGCATTTTCAAGAGAATCAGTCATGTATTCGCTAAATTCTCAAAGAGTTCTGCACACTTGTGGTTTGGTCAAAAATAAAAGGAAGCATACAAAATTAAAATTGTTGTGATGTGGAGACAAAGATATTCAATAACACAACACATTCAAAGTCATTATCCCTAAGGTCTTTTCAATCCTCTTCACCTGACGGTGAATGACTTCAATTCCAGTAAAAAAGCTTTGATAACTCGAGAAGATAACGCATAAGTAGTCCTGAGGTTGCAACATTTGGAGCAGGAAGGTCTGTTATGACTCTAGCGTTGTATTACGTCCCCTAATTCTCCAAAATCCACATTTTCAAATTTTAAGAAGCTGATGGGATTTGAGGTGGTTGAAGGCGGACAATTCTTTACAGTAACACCGTTTGCTTAGACTCTCTAAAAAATATAGCTGAAACCGATTTACACACCACTCTGTGTGTTTTTGTTGATAAGCTCTCCTTCATGACAATTGTTAGAGAATTACACAAATTGGGCAATCATTTTGTTTTTAAATGATTATATTTTTGTAATCACCAGTTTTGTCCATTTATTTTTCCAGGAGAAAAATTGACATTTAAAGGGTCCAAAAAGGAAGCTAATAAAATTGCTTGATTGTGTTTAGGAGACATTTACAAACTTTGCTCACTTTTTTTTGAGAGAGAAAATATCACAGGGAGGTAAAATCCAGCTCCACTCCCGGCCCCCGCGGAAACCCCACAGGCTATAGATAAAATTACTCTAAGAATTAGTCTTATTTTTAACGCATGGAAAATAGCAAAATTATCATGCGAACATAAGGAATATATACTATAATTCATAAATGCCTAATTATTAAAACAATGACATAGTCATGGTTAGAAGCAACCTAGCAATCTTATATACGATGCAACTACATGTTGTGTGATCATTCCTGATATATATTACATTCAATCCTCATCAAATTAAAGCGGACTATGTATACATGGCATTATAAAATCAACATGTCATATCACAACAGGGTCGTGTTCCGCTACCGCACAACCATAGCATGCAAGTAACTACGCGTTAGCTGTAAACAGCGACGGGTCGTTCGTTACCTTCCAGAAATCCAAAGAACATGAGAAGTACATACGTAGCTCTAAACATCAATTATACTTCAGTGACTTTCATCCTGAACAAAACTGTATTGTGTAAAGCAGCTTTGGGCATCTCTCAGCATTCTCTACAAATATCTTGTAGTCACCCTGAAGTTAGGAACCCACCATTGCCAGGAAGATCTGTGATGCTACTGAGTTCTCGCGAACTGCGGTCAAACTTAGAACACACATGGTCCTATGTGCCAACGTGAAGCCGTTTTGCATCATTTTCCTTTCTGCCATAATTTGGTTTTGAGTCATTGACAATAGGCTGAGTGGGAGCAATAATGAACTTCTTTTTTACACTGGAGACTTTCTCTCCTGACACTAATGTGTTCATGTTAGAAATGAGAATTCTGTAGATGCTTGCCGGCAAATACTCCTGTCTGCTTGTGTTCTCAGTGAAATGGTTGGCAGGAAGGAACCTGGGTCATATTATAACTTGGGAGTTGCCGCTTCTACAGTACTTTCCAACACATTTGTAAAAGGTAGATGAACTCTAGCAGCCAGGAGACAAAAAAAGATGATCTGTTCTTATAAAAATGCAGAGGGACCATTTAGGTCTGATCCAAGGGCTCCTAGGCAATGAAAAGTAGCCACGTTAGAGCGGAGGGGCTACGGCGGCTCTCTGCAGGCAGGTCTGTGGCACGGGAGGCTGTGTTTGGAAGGAGCGGGGAACTGATCGTTGGACAGGCTCTTCCGGGCTCTGTCAGCTCCGATAATGAGTTAGGCGGTCAGCGTGGACCACGGGAAGGTTCTCTGTCCTCCGAATTCTGCTGGACCTCCTGTGAAGTCACACCTACCATCTGTCTAAGTGCACTCACTTGGTTCTGCATTCCAGTTAGGTGGAAATAGCCACATTCTCAAAATGAGTTTGAACTTGACACTGTCATGTGAGATATTTAAATACATCGCCTACATCCTACTAAATCAAAATCTTGCATTTACATTTACAGTGAGAAAAAACAGTATTTAAAGCCATTGCGATTTGTTCATTTACTGTTCCTATACAAGTGATTTAAGTTTGCTTATGAGGCAAAAACTGTACAATTCTCATCGTTCAGGCATTACAAAATGTCTTTCTTTAATGTCTTGGGATATAAACAGTTTGGTTTACACGAATTACATATTTTTCATCTGCGTAAGAAACAATATACATCTTTTTCCAGAGCAAGTTAATGTTATCTAGGATACGCCTAAGCGAGTTTTAAAAACTGACTTTATCACCCTTGACCTTCAGTACTGTTACTCCTATAAAACGTGTGAACATTCTTTGGCCACTTGGGTCATTGCCCATTTGCAGGGAACTGTACTTGGGTCCTGGGACCATACACAGTTTCGCCTCTGTAAAACTTGAGGCCGCGGACCAGCCTTAACGGAAGCAACTGACAAAGCGAAACGGGACAAATCGTCCAGGAGCAGCTCCTGCTTCTCAGACACAAGTTCCTTGACGTGTTGAGAGGTGGGGTTTGCGGTTTCGCACTCCGGAAGTCTTGTCTTTACTCTCTGAAGGCTTCTGCTGTGAAATGTCTATGAGGGCGCTGGCGATGGCAAGGCCTGGAAGAAAAGGAGAGAGGCCTTGAGACGTTCGGTTAGGAGCTTCTAGGGTGTACTGACGTGCGGCGACAGTGGTGGCTTAGCACCGCCACTCTACTGTTTTACATTCAGTCATCAAACGTTTAGCTGCCTAATGGAGGTTACCAGGTAGTTTGGTCTTTACTTACGATGTTACTTAACTCGAACATGTGAACCTCACTCATGAAAGAAGAACAGGGATCTAACAAAGTTCACTGGCTCTGACTTCATACTGTCAAATTCAGAGATGACGAAATACCACAGTGAGTTGTGGATATGACCCACCGCTTAGTTTCTGTGTCTGAACACAGGCTTGCTATGAATGTACAAGGGATTTCCAGTGTTACTTTGTGTGTGTGTGTGTGTGTGTGTGTGTGTGTGTGTGTGTAACAAAGGTCACTGCATTAAAATTTAAAAAAAATCAGGGAAGTTTTAGGTTTACATAAAAATTGAACCAATACTGAAACATGATTATAAATAAAGTCCACAGTTTGCGTTAGGGCCCACACT
This sequence comes from Trachops cirrhosus, assembly GCA_028533065.1. NCBI lineage: Eukaryota > Metazoa > Chordata > Mammalia > Chiroptera > Phyllostomidae > Trachops > Trachops cirrhosus. Next base: position 147,119,148 of record CM052542.1, on the reverse strand, counting down.
TGGTGGTGAACAGCTCTACGCGTTCTGACAAATGTATAATGTTGCATATTCACAGTTACAGTGGTGTCACGCGGAACAGCTTCTTGCCCTAACAGCCCCCCGTACTTTATCAATGTATTTCTCCCCTTCTCCTGGGCCTCTGGGAATCACTGATATTTTTTAAAATGTTTCTACAGTTTTGACTCTCCCAGACTGTCATATAATTGGAATAGTAAAATATAAGTCTTTCCAGATTCTCTTATTTCACTTAGCAATATGCCTTCGAGTTCCATCATATCCTTTTTTTGGTATAATGGCTCATTTCTTTTTATCACTGATTAATATTCCATTGTATAGATAAATCACAATCTGTTTATCCATGTAAGGGCATCCAGATTGCTTGCCCTTTTTAGCTGCCATAAACATCCTTTTGCAAGGTTTTGTGTGAACCTAAGTTTTCAATTCGCAAACACGTAGGGGCACGAACTTTGAGTCACACTGTAAGTAAGCCTAAGTAAGCCCAGGTCTCAGCTTTGAAAGGAACCGCCAGACTGTCTTCCAATATGGCTGCGCCATCTAGCGTTACCACCAGCAATGAAAGGAGCACTGCTGTTGTCCACACCCTCACCAGCACTTGGTGTTGGCAGCGTTCTGGATTTTAGCCATTCTGATAGGCGTGAGGCTGTAATTCACTGTTGTTTTAATTTGTAATTCCCCCACAACACCTTTTCGTACGCTTTTTGGTTACCTTCTCTGGTGAGTTATCTGTTCAGATCTTTGGCCCATTTTTCACAGAGCTATTTGTTTTTTTACTGCTGCTTTAAGAGATTTCTTTTACATTTTCAACACCAGTCCTTTACCAGATACGTGTTTCGCAGGTATCTCCTCCCGGTCTGTGGCTTCTCTTTTCATTCCCTTAAACTGTTTTTATGAAGAAGAGCAAAAGCAGCTCAGGGATAAAATTGTGCTATGCACATGAGGATGTGGAAGAAAGGTAACCTGTAGAAATTTAGCTGATAAATATCTTAAATATAAGTAAAGGGCCTTGAGTATTATCAGCAGAATACCAATATGAAAGCGATCTCCAGCTCTCTTGGGAAATCCCCAAAAACACTGTTTAGTTACACACTGTTGTCCAGTGATGGCCAGGGACATCTGGTAAGATGTTCGGGGATAGTAAAGAGTTTCTCAAATTTGTCAAAGCAATGGCTCCACACAGATACCCCGGTTTATCACAGCTACCCATGCATCATTGCAGTTTCTGTTGAGGTCCCTATAATTCTTGAGTGAAACAGAATGTACCCAATCAGACACTAAACCAAGAGGCTGGTGTGCCTTCTGCAAGGTGTCGGGGACTTGACCCTGGACGGAGCTGGCCCTGTCCCTGCGCCTTCACAGATGGCTCCCGGAGGTGCTGCTGTTAGAAGGCCTCACGTGTGGATCTTATTCTATGGAACGTGCATGAGACAATATATTTTACTCCTGTGGGTCAATTTATTCTTAACTGGCTTACAGGAGAAACAGCAAGGTCATGTGAAATACACAGAGATGTAGATGAGTATGAGTACATGTATGTTTTAAAGGAAAAAAGAAGCCTCGATTTGTAAACAGAAGAGCAGCTCTCTGTGGAGAAGGAGAAAGGGATAGTGTTAGACGGAAGGGATTAAAATGTTGTAGCTATTGACAGCTAAGTTAATAATCTTACATGTTTACCCTTTGAGGGTTGCTGTTCAGTAACGTCCTCTTTCAGGATATTAAATATCATCCTGAATTTCTTAGAGGCAACACAAGATCAAAGGGTCAAAGTTTAAATAAAAATTGCTTTCCTGACCTTTGAAAAACACATATGAACTTCTTAAATGTCCAACACAGATGTCTTGGTCACTTATTCTGCTATGGGAAGTACTTACTTTGTAACTTCTTTAAGGGAGGGAGCTGAAGCGCATTACTGGAGAGAAACCCACAGACCTTGGGTGTGCTGACCGAAAGTTCAGTTCAGACAGAACTTCGTCTCCTGGGAAACTGCTGTCGTCATTCGCAGCCTCCCGTTATTTCATTCCTGGCACTGCCCGGCCCAGAGACGGCCAAGTATGACAAATAATATGTGTGTGTCTACTTTCATGTGGACAGAGACCACTTGCACTAATTTCAATGATCGCAGCATCCAAATAGGAACTCCTGTTATGCATTAAACTGTTGTGTGACCGAGTCCGAAGGCGTTCTGAGAAAACAAATACTTTCCCATTCACATGTGGCCTCGCAGGCCATCCCCTTGCAGAAGGTACTGCGCCAGCAGAGAAGTAAACAGTTGACAGGCAGTTGTATGCTAATTCGAAACTGTCGCTGTGTCTTTGTATTCTGGGGCCTGTGAAGTGCAAAGCCTAATTAAGGTGTTGTCTCTCACAACACGTCCTGGGTGTAGTGATGGTCCGTAAACTTGGAAACACATTCAATTGAAAATAATAAATCCTAAACCATGTTTCAGTTCTTAATTTACAAATGAAATTGCAAATCATGCTTATTTTAATTTGACAGCTTTTGGTCCTTCCCTATGAAAGTGGAAAATGAACTGCACTTTGAGCTTCCGTGTAAGCGGCAATGATATGAAGGTAGGAAGCCCTGCATTCCTCCCCCGGTGATATCTGAGTGGCCACCGGGTGTACACACAGAGGACACTGACAGGGCCCCTGGCCCAGGTTTCATCTTCTTGATGGGCCAAGTGAGGCTTTCATTGAGATTGAGGCTTGTGTGCTTTATTGCACCACGCGGCATGTGGCACGCCGTGAATATATCCTGTATAAATCCTGCCGGGTTGTTAATAAGTAACACGCTAATCGTAGTAGCGACCTGTGTGCACACTTAAGTGTCAGACTGTTGTGTGCAAGATTGGATTATTATGCCTGCCTGGCTTCCTGTCTTAGTGCTGGGAGAACTTTAAACAGTAGCCACCCCCAAATTGCTAGGGCCTCGTCCAACCTACAAGGGGGCCTGGACACAGACGAGTAAACAAGAGCGAGGAGGCCCCCATCCTCCTGAATTGTCTAGTGTGTGGAAGACTCATTACAAAAGGGAGAAAGGAAAATTAAAGTAATTTCTATCATTTCCCATCAGCATGCTTTATTGTGCTAGGGAATCTAATCTTCTTAATTGATAAAAAGAAAAGTCAAGTCAGTAGCTCTTTCGAAAAGGCAGTATTACCTCCGCTTTCCCCGCAATGTAATATTTATGTGCTTGTGGGAGGCCGAATATATGAATGGGCAATGCCCAGACCACGCAGAAGACCAGAACCCTGGCCCACAAGTGGCGCTGATGCGCCCAGGGAACCGACCCGAGGCAACGAGTAGCCCAGAAGCCCCCCTGCCATGTCATACTTGCAGGAAGTCAGACTGCTGTCTCTCAGAACAGTTGTGCAAGGCAAATTATTAGCTCCGTATTGACGGGCCCCCAATACCCAGGACTTGATTAATCACCGACAGGTCCTGTAAGTTTTGTCCCTGCTTCCAATTCAGGACCAGAGAAAAGAAAATATGCTCCCCTAACAACCACACAGGACGCCCTGCATCGCATTCGGCAGCCTCCAGCTCCCCGAGGCCACGGCCCCAGTCAGCTGTCCTGGAAGCCTTCTCTTTGTTCCATTCTGACGAGGCCCCACACATCTGCCTACTTTAAGTCTCTGCCAAGACAAGCTATGGTGCCCGACTCCCCGGCTATATATAGCAAGTTCTGAGTAGATAGCTTTTGCTTGTTGTTTGGTTTATTTTTACACCTGCCATGAAGAGATAAACAGAGCTTGAGATCTTTCCTGGATTAAAGAAATATGCATCAATAAAATGAGAGCCATTTAGAAGCAAGTTCTCTGCTTTGCCCTCTGAGGCAAATGCTTCCTCTGGGTGTAGATTTCCCCGGGAACCAGTTCCCAGTGACGGGTTACCCGGCGATGACCCCACGCTCCCCAAACCATTGGAGGAAGCCCTTGTTCCCGGGAGGAGGCCGCGCAGAGCCTCGTGGGGGCACCGTTAGAGTCCCATGAAAATCAGGTCAGTCTAGAAGATCATTTTTCAAAACGTCACACAAATCATCTGGTGAAATCCACTTATTGCGTTCTCTGGGCCTAGCACAGTTCCTTGTTATCAAAGCAATACAATTAACTGGGGGAACAATTCATTATTTTAGACTGGTGGTCTAAAGGAATTTCATTTACCATGTCAAGATGATTCACAGACGCCGCAGGCTAGCAGAATGGATATCAAAATATGCCGGGGCATTCAATAAAAATGCTGGGGTTTAAATATTTACCGTAAGCTTTACCTTTTTGCACTTGGAGTCCTTAAATACCAGACACTATGGCAGTTAGATCATTTAAATGTGAATTATAAGCCTCATAAGAAAGCAAGTACCATCTTCTGTTTCCTGTTCCATTTTCCGCAACCCCTGGTGTTTCAACCCGGTGCGTGTAATGAGGAGCATCTCCTGGCTGCTCTGGATCGCCCGGGGCAGGGCCAGCTTGGAAGGAAGCAGACTCCTCTGGGACCACGTGGGTTTCCTTCAGAACCCGAGCACAACTTCGCAGTCACCACTTCGGATGCCACGAGCCACCACAGGTATTTTGTAAATAAGTAGAAGATACAGCAAAACTGCATCTTTACCCAGAAGCTTAGGAGGGAAAAATACTGTATTTTCTCCCTAAAATTTGAGAACGTTGTTTCTCGGTAACCATGTGTAGACATGCCCCTAAAGAAAATGCAATGCAAACGTCTAATAGCTAAATATTAAAATGGCAAATATGCCTTTTTAAACCTCTAAATTTGTGACAAAAATCACCAAAAAAAATCAGGAATTTAGTTATCTTTAGAAAAACTCTAGGTTTTCCTAATGGAAGTAGAATGGTCTCAGAAGACTCCAGCAGTAACAATCTACTCATAAAATTACTGATGTGTGTTTTTCTTTTTACAATTATGCAGAACAATTAATAAGTACAGGAATAAAATACTGCACATCAAATGAAATTGCCTTGGAAAGAGCATTCTCACTTTCTATACAAACACCGTGCTTCCGTTTTGCATTTGAACAAAGCCTCGGAAAAGGCATTCACTTTGGAATGCTCTCCTCGCCAGTCTGTGTAAAAGCAGGCACCACTATATATTTTAATTTTCCAGGAAAACAGCTTCATTAGGCGTGAAAGGTTAATTGCAGGTTTAAGCGGAGCTCAGGGACCGGTGCAAGGTCTGTCGTGAATCGCACATCCCGCTTCAGGGAGACTTGAATGAGGGCTGTAGACCGTTTGCCCTGCTGAAATGTTTTACTACCTCATTTACTATCTGTCTTCTTTTACGGCTTGTATTTGTAGTTCTTCTAAACCTTAATGGCTACGGTTTTATTTCACTGTAATCAGATTTAAATGGAAATACCATGCTGGGATGTCTAAATGTTTTCCCTCTGATTGTATACAGCTACGTACCAATCAGAGCCTCGGCCATCCTTCACATGATTAAGGAAGTGACTTTGGGAAACTTTGATGTTGCACGGACTCTAGCTATTGTGCAGAGTTAATTTAACATTCAGTGTGGCCACCCTTGCCAATATACAACTGGGGATGGGTGCATAATTAGAAAATATGTGTTTCTATTTTAATTTATCTTTTGGAAGGCCAGCACAACTGAAGTCATTACTAGGCAGAACTCCAAAGGTTACACTGTTGAACGAAAATTGAAACACTTCAAGTGCGGAACACTGGAACGACAAATGGGCTAGTCACGTTCATCTGAGAGCTTAAAGAAATGTTTCTCTTTGCCTACCAGAGACCAATGATAACTATAGACGTCAGTGTTTAAATACAAATGATAATGGTATTCTGGTGTCAAATTTTTGTTTGGCCTTTAATGCATCATAATGTTTTAAAATTGCACTTAAAGACACGCTGTACAAGTGCTCTAAAACGTAACTCTCCTTGACTACCACAGATGCCGCTTCCCATAGCGCTGCCAAGAGCTCCCTGGACTCTACGGAAACTGTGCTCTCACTGGGGAGGGTGAGCTCAGTAAATAACGACCATTGCTTGTCCTGAGTCATTGGTGCCCATCTTCGTGGCTTTTAACAAGGAAAGCCTCTTTTAGATTTTAATTCTAATTTTAATCATATATTAGAAAATTTTATTTTGAAAATTTTTTGATTTTTTAGGGGCACAAACGTTACAAGAATCAGCTTTGAAGCTAGCTTTCAAAGTGGTTAAATAAATTTCCAAATGGTATTCCCTTTTTCTAAGCCCGGTGGGAAACCATTTTCTTTTTTTTTTCTTTTAGTTTATCCAGTACAGTTTCTGTCCTTTACTCCCATTCCAGCCCACCCACCCATTCCTCCCCTCCTCCCTCCCAT